>CM033469.1:7512494-7963731 GCA_019447015.1 Hymenochirus boettgeri
TTAAATTTATAGTGATAATATAAGAATAATTTATCATAATTTATGCGTGTTGTAGCTATAAAATGCTAAAAAGTGCTATGGAGTGCTATAATAGTTAAAAGGACTTACAAAAATTTTTTTAAAAAGGGATTAATGGGCTTAAGATAGAGACACTCTTTAGTAAATCAGAGGTATAGTATTACATACATAACTATTTTTACAGGGTACTAGGTTATCTATCTATCTATAAGTAGTTTCGAATAATACGCGATGAGCTAAGTCAAGAAGGGGAGCAAAGAAGGATATTATTGGTAAAATTTATCTAGTAAGAATTAACGTTCATCTATAAATATTTGAAAGAACAGAATTCATTCAGTCCATAAGGTGTCAAAGTATTTAAAGTTTTAATCCAGAAAGTTTCCTTTCTTAATAGCAGATTAGTTCTGTTTCCACCTCTGTTTGGGGAGGTATATGGTCGATAGCCAAAAAACTTAAGGTCAGTTATTTGTGTCCTTTTTCCAGATAGTGATTGGCTACAGGCTTGTTGGTCTTAAGATCTCTGTAAGCGGTATTGATGGCCGACCTATGTCCGTCAATACGTAGTCTTAGCGTCAAATCTGTCTTTCCAACATAATATAGATTACATGGGTATTATTATGTAGACAACATGAGTGGTTTGACAAGTAATAGGTGTTTGATCTTCATCTGTTACCTGGGTGTGGGTGTAAAAATATAGAGCTGGGTATCATCGATGCACAGGATTTGCATTTATGGCAACTGAAACAACCATTAGGCTATTTGTAGCCAATTAGTTTTCTTATATTTATTTATGGGGTCCGTTTCAACCAATATATCTCTAAGGTTTCTTCCTCTCTTAAAGGCAATGGTAGGTCTGTCAGGTAGTCGGTCTTTTAATCTTTCATCTGATTTGAGAATATGCCAATTGGAATGTAATATATTTTTCATATCCTCCCCTATAGTGGAGTAGGTTGTTGCACAAACAAATTTTTTGTCTCCCTTTGGATCCAGTTGTTGTTTTTTATAATATTTTCTGTTCCGCTTTAATCAGGGCGTCATTTAAAATGTTCCTTGGGTAACCTCTTTCTATAAATCTCCCTTTCATTCTTGAAGTTGTTTCTGTCTTGTATCAAAGTTATTTCTTATGACCCTACAGAATTGGGATATGGGTAATGCCTTTTTAATGAGAAAGGATGATGGCTATTATAATGAAGCAAAGTATTCTGTCCGTTGTTTTACGAAAAAGACTATATTCTAAATTGTGGTCAGTGAGTATTATATTCAAGTCCAAAAAATTTACTGGTTTTACTAACCTTGTGGGTGAATTTAATTGTTGTATCCCTCCTATTTAGATCATCGACCATCATGGTGAATTGTTCCTCAGAGCCGCTCCAACGATAAAAACATCGTCAGTATCTACAGTAAAAGGTAAGAAATTCTTTATATGTATCCATAATGTGGTTTCTCTCAAATTTGGACATAATAGTAGCAATATGTGGTGCCATGGCCGCACCCATGGCTGTACCTGTGCTCTTGTATATAATATGTCTCTTCAAAACGAAAAAAGTTCTTTTTTTATGTGATTTCTAAAAGGGTTAGGTTAAAATCACGCCATGTTTGTACACCCACATTATTTTCCTCAAAGGCTTCTTTTATGGCTTGAATTCCTTCCTGGTGAGGGATGTTAGTGTATAAACTGGTTAATCCATAGTGGCCAAAAGCACTTCTTTACCATCGGGATTGATAACTCTTAATTTTAGTAATAAAATGTGGTGTATCTTTCACATAAGAAATGTTTTTTGTACAATCGTTTGTAAGTTACTGTCCAGAATTTACCTAAAGGTTCAAGCAAACATTCCTCTTGCTGAAATTATTGGGCGTCCGGGTGGTGCCTCCAAGGACTTGTGCAATTTTGGCAAAGTATAAAATACCGGACAGATAGGAAATTTCTGAAAAAGAAAATCACTGAGTTGCAGGTTATTTATACCAGATGCTAAAGCGTTATCAACTACATTTTTAATATACTTCTGTATTCCAATAGTAGGATTATTATTGGTTTCTGATATACATTTGATCCTGTAACTGTTCCAGTGCTTCCTTTCTGTATATGAATAATTCAAAATTGCAATGCCACCACCTTATCTGCAGGTCTGATTATAATGCTGTTGTCTTCTAAGTGTCTTAAGAGCTTGGTATTCATTGAGAGGGAGGTTATAGTGTATTTTTTTCTTACTTAATTGCTGCTGCATAATGTCTTCCTTTGTTGTCTGTATAAACTTTTGATGGCTATATGTTAAGTTGTGGGTCAATAGTACTTTTTAACCTCAAGGTATTTGCTCAGTGTTATACTGGTATTTTCAAACATTTTTTAAAGCATTTGTCTATTGGTTTTATACAGATCTATATCACATTGAAAAACGTTAAATTTATTTGTAGAACAAATGACAGACCTTTTTGTAGAACCTTGATTCTGATGTGGATAGTTCTTGTCCGAAAGATTGAAATAGGGATTAGTTCTTGCTGCTGGATCTTGTTCTTATGGCCTCTTCGCGTTGGATACCTTTTCCGATTCCCCCTCCTTTTTGTGGTATCTCGTCCCTTTTCCTAAAAAAGAAACCTTAGCGGGGGTTGATTCCTCCATTACCGGTGTGGCTGAACTACGCCGGCTGTTTTCTCTGCCCTTCCGTGATTGCGCACAGGTCGCGTTCTTACGTCAACTGGCTCCGCCCCCTGTGGGTCACGCTCCTGATGGTCTGTGCGAACTGTCTCCTCCTCGAGATCTTGAGTGATTGTTTGCGCGTCCTGTGCCCCGGTAACCATGTCTCTATAGTATTGCTGCCACCATTAGCCAACCACACAGCTGCATGTTCATAATCCTCGATAATTTTATGCATCTTGGTCTTTTTATAGCGTAATATATCATTTTATATTGCTTACCTGAGAGTCCAATTTAGAAATCATCTCAGCATTATCAACATTAGAGAAGTGTCCAGTGTGTGAGTTTCAAAATAGAAAGTGTTCCGTAATTTCTCTATTTCAGCCGTGACCTCCCCATCACCAACACCATCAGATCCAGTGAGCAGCGGTTAAGGACTCCAACCATTTCCTACAGAACTCAGGTTGTTTCATCCTATAGTGGGGATATTTCTAATACGGAATCCCCTGGGATTTTTTTAAATGATAGTAATCTGATAAAAACAGTCCATGTAGATCAAGGTCAATCTCCCTTTTTTTATTGAGGAGTTCCGTTATTACTTCTTTGGTGGTGTGGTGATGGTATAGTCTGTATGTGTAGCATTCCAAAGTACTCTCTCTGATCTGCCTCTGTTACATGCCAGGTGTCTGCGATGCTTGAGAAAATATTGAAGCAATCCACTTGTTCCTCCATTGTGGGTGTGGATCAGTCCAGGCACTGGTGCTACACTGGGAGTGGAAAAAATTCCCAATAAATAAAAGATAGCAATAGTGTGCACACGTGTTCACTTACGTTTGCCTGGGAGATGTTGGTTCATAAATTCCAATATGCGAGTAGAAAAAGTAGGTCATAACCAACGCTCACAGGTCTTTTTCACAAATTTATTATTTTCAAAAGTAAGTAATGCCTAGTGCAACAAAACAGCAACGTTCGGCCGTGGTTTAGTGGCCTTTATCAAGCTAACAATCTAGTGCAACTGAAAGGGTTTAAATACCCTGCAGGTGATTAGTGAGGAACACTCCCTCTGACAACAATATTTCAAATTCAATTAGCTGTAAAGCAATGACAGGTGACAGTGCTTATTAATCATACCAGTGTTAGATACCTTAATTTATAGTGATAACATAAAAATAATTTATCATAATTTATCGTGTAGATATAAAAATGCTAAAAAGTGCTATGGAGTGCTATAATAGTTAAAAGGACTTACAAAATTTTTTTTAAAAAGGGTTAATATAAGAAATATAAGAATAATAATAAATAGATAGATAATACATAGATAGATAGATAGATAGATAGATAGATAGATACTGTAGATGATAGATAGATAGATGATAGATAGATAGATAGATAGATGATAGATAGATACTGTAGATAATAGATAGATAATCTATAGATAATCAAGCATTACAGCGCCTGCTACTAGTGAAACAATTCCCCTACCTCCTATTATAAAGCACGGTATCAATTCACTTAGTAAAAGGACCAAACCCACTGAACTACAAGTCTTAAAGGGCAACTATAGTGAGAAAAAAAACTTTGTCTGTATACAATGTATAGCTCACTTAGTATAAGCTGCCTTACTTTCATGTTTCTGTGTGGCTTCGTTTCTCACACTGGCAGAAGTTTGTACCAAGCTGTGTAGTCCCCCCTCCCCTTGTCTACTCCCCCTCAAGCAGTGACGGGCTGTATACAGAGTCCAAGCATTGTCAGTTGAAAGGACTTTAAATGAAGTGCTGACATCCTGTTGACCCCTCCCTTCCATAGCTAGACTGCAAGCAATCAAAGTGTGGAATAAAGTAGCAATATGCTGAAGGGAGGGCAGAGGGGGAGAGAGGAGGACAAGTGGTGCTGAGATTCTTACAAGTAAGTTATGAACTCTGCCTGTTCTCTAACTTTGCTAATTGTTATTTATTTTTACCTAAAGTTCATATCTCTCCCCTGCTTAGCTGAGATCATAATCACTGAAGAGAGAGTCAGTGTAACAGCAGCTTGTAGTGAGACCTTCACAAACACAGTGACATGCTTGTGTCCTGTTACATTTCAGTGCTTTAGGTATATATTATCATAGATTGCACTGTGTGTCTTGTTGGTATATAGTCTGTATTACTGATTATATATACTGGATTAGTGTTCCATTTGAGTCACTGGTTTTGTATGTATATAGATTTTTTTGGGGGGAGGGGCTGTTTTATAGTGTGTTATGTTCATATTGCTGGGTTAATGGTTTATTGATTGTGTTTTTGCACTACAGCATTTGACTATTGTTGCACATGGTACATATAGTGTGGGTGAGAGAGTGTGTGACAGTACTGCAGGGGAGCTTTGATTGGTGTGGGTGTGTGCTTTGAGTGACAGATGAGTGTGTAGCAGCTTACAAATCACAGCATATTCAAAGGCTTATATCGCGGGACTATGAAGATTTAAAGAAACTAAAGGTACCCTGGTGGATGGGATGACTTATAGGATACATTAGAAGAAATTAAAAAAAAAAAATTTCACTATAATTGCCCTTAAACTTCCCTTTTAAGCTGCCCCAGTTCTCTGGGTGCCAGGCAGCATGCAAATCACCAAGCTCACATGTCCCAGTGCATGAGCCCCTGGCTGGTGGATTTCCATGGACAGAAATAAACTAGGCAGAGTTAAGGCTGATCTCACCTTCACTGTGTAGATTCCTGCTGCTGCTGCCTCTCCTCTTCAAGTGGGTCCGTCCCTCAGTCAATCCAGAGAGCTCAGTGCAAAGTGGGGGAATGAAAGCCAGAGTATGCAAAGTAAGTGCACTGTGCACAGTGTTGCACAGAAGAGGGAGCTTAGATCGCCCGGGCCTGCCCCATAGAAGCTGTCAATTTGCGCAGGCACCGCAGAGGCCAGTCTTGGGAAGCTGGAACTCGTCAGATTGTGCAGGCACCGCAGCGGGCAGCGGCAAGTCTTGGAAGCTGGGAGTGAAGGGTCTGACTCCTGCGCTCTGAATGGGTATGCCGGCGAGCCTTTCCTCTGCTTATGAAGCCCCGCCCTCTCAATATACATTGGTGTGCTTCCCCCTCTCCACCGGCGATGGTATGATCAATTTCTTTTTTTTTTTTTACAATAGAAATGCCGCTCTTGAGCCACACAGACAAAGTGCCACTTTGCAACTTTGTCTCAATGTGGTTCATTAGCGGAGACGGCCCTGGTCATTCCTTTATACCCTGTGTAACGTCATTCTTTATACCCTGTGTATGTCATTCCTTATACCCTGTGTAATGTCATTCCTTTATATCCTGTGTAATGTCATTCCTTTATATCCTGTGTAATGTCCATTATATCCTGTGTAATGTCATTCCTTTATACCCTGTGTAATGTCATTCCTTTATATCCTGTGTAATGTCATCCTTTATACCCTGTGTATGTATTCTTTATACCTGTAGTATTCCTTTATACCCTGTATGTATTCTTTATACCTGTGTAATGTCATCCTTTATATCCCTGTTGTAACGTCATTCCTTTTAACCTGTGTATACGTCATTCTTGATACCCGGTGTACGTCATTCCTTTATACCCGTGTAACGTCATTCCTTATACCTGTGTAACGTCATTCCTTTATACCTGTGTAACGTCATTCCTTTATAACCTGTGTAAAACGTCATTCCTTTACATGTGTACGTCAATCCTTTATACCCTGTGTAACGTCATTCTTATACCCTGTGTAACGTCATTCCTTATACCTGTTGTACGTCATCCTTATCCCTGTGTGAACTCATTCCTTTATACCTGTGTAACGTCATTCCTTTATACCCTGTGTAACGTCATTCCTTATACCTGGTAACGTCATTCCTATACCCTGTGTAACGTATTCTTTATACCCTGTGTAACGTCATTCCTTTAACCTGGTAACCTCATCCTTTATCCCTGTGTAACGTCATCTTTATACCCTGTGTAACGTCATTCCTTTATACCCTGTTAACGTCATCCTTATACCTGTTGTAACGTCATTCCTTTATACCCTGTGTAACGTCATTCCTTTTATACCCTGTGTAACGTCTTCCTTTATACCCTGTGTTAACGTCATTCTTTATACCCTGTGTAACGTCATTCTTTATACCCTGTGTAACGTCATTCCTTTATACCCTGTGTAACGTCATTCCTTTATACCCGTGAAGTCTTCTTATACCCTGTGTAACGTATTCCTTATACCCTGTGTAACGTCATTCCTTTATACCCTGTGTAACGTTTCATCCTTTATTCCTGTGTAATGTCATTCTTATACTGGTAATGTCATTCCTCTTATACCTGTGTAATGTCATTCCTTTACTATACTCGTGTAATGTCTTACTTTATACCCTGGTAATGTCATTCCTTTATACCCTGTGTTAATGTCATTCCTGTATATCCTGGTAATGTCATTATTTATATCCGGTTAATGTCATTCCTTTATTATATGTGTAATGTCATTCCTTATACCGTGTAATGTCATCCTTTCTTCTGATGTATCTAACCGTGTAATCATTCCCTTTATACCCCGTGAATGTCATCCTTTATACCCTGTGTATGTCATTCCTTATACCCTGTGTAATGTAATTCTTTATACCCTGTGTAAGTCATTCCTTTATACCCTGTGTAACGTCATTCCTTTATACCCTGTGTAATTTGTCATTCCTTTATATCCCGTGTAATGTCATTCCTTTATATCCTGTGTAAGTCATCCTTATACCCTGTTTACGTCATTCCTTTATACCTGTGTAACGTATCCTTTATAACCCTGTTACGTCATTCCTTTTATAACTGTGTAACGTTATTCCTTTATACCTGTGTAGTCATCTCTTCTTATACCCCCGTGTACGTCATTCCTTGATACCTGTGTAACGTCATTCCTTTATACCCTGTGTAAGTCATCCTTTATATCCTGTGTAAGTCATTCCTTATATCCTGTGTAACAACAATAATCTTTAGCCAAATAAAACAAGTTATTATCTGGAATAATACGATATTAAATGCAGTTTGTTTATTTGTTTACCAATTTCTGCAATAAACAAATCTATAAAATAATGAATAGAGAATTCTATGTAACAATATTAATACATTCATATTGTTTATTTTCATTTAAAGGAATAAGTTAAGAATAAGCCAATTATAAAAATAACATTACATTATTATGTTTACTAAATGTAATCACTTGGCTTATTTTCCAGTAAATATGTTTTTGTGTTTATTTCAGGTCTGAATAAAACTAGAACATTTGGGGAAGAATATACAGCAATAGTCCGGCATAGAGGTCAATATGGCAAAATCTCCACACACACAGTGTTTTTCCCTTTGGTGCTCAGATAGGCCGGGATCATTGTGATCAAACACTGCAGAAGACAGCATGCTGAAAGTGATGTACTGGCCTCATTAAAACTGTCCGGTAAGGTCCGAGCTAAAAATGCCTAAAACAAAAACTAACAGCTGCCCGAAGCCCCATATAACCAATAACTGAGTAAAAGCAATAGCTGATCCCTCATGCACTGAATGATGATTGCTCCAGGGTAAGTGTGAATGTCCATATCTTGATAGGGAGGAGAAATGGCCAACCAAGTAATGCAGATTATTATTTGAATGGTGAACGATCAAGACTACAGAATTGGACAGTTTGGTTCCCACCCATTTCCTCCATGAGCTCCCAGGCTGGTGGCTTTGAGCAATGAAACCATGATAGTCTTGGCCAGGAGAGAAGAGACAGCTATGGAGAAGGTGATTCCAAAGAGATTATACGTAACATGCAGGTTATATCCACAGGGCGACCAAGGAACAGAAACACACTGAGGAAGCTCAGCTTGATGGAGCAAAGGAGGAGGAAGCTGAGGTTCCTGTTATTGGCTCTCACAATGGGGTGTCATGTATTAATGAAAACACTTTAATTAATAAAGAGATTAGGAAAAGAGAGAAATGAGAAAAACACAAAGATCATAGAAAATGTGATATTATAGGAAAGAAATTTTCAGTTCTCACTACACATTCAGTTTTCATACTGTTGGGCCATTCCAATCAGGGCATGTGATGCAATTTGCACTGTCTGTAAATTGATTAAGAAATATTAGAAAATCAATTTAATGAATTCTATCATTTTATTGAAACAGGAAGTTCAGACACAATATGGTAGTTCATTATGTATGGGAAAGTCCCAGGGAGAGGGCTGTACATTTTGGGAGACCAGCCAAGTAACAAATGGTGGCCAAAACGCTACAATTGTGGTCATACATTGAGGATTATATGATCATTTGGGCAATATAAAAAATTTGACCATCTTGATAGGATCTTCCATACACAGGCCAACGATTGTACTAGCACGGATCGCAGAATTTAGGCTATGGGAACCATAAGTAGTGTAATGGAATGACCTGCCTGTTTACGATTAAATAAAAAATAGGCTTTCAGTAGAACTATTGCTATGTTACAGTTTTGCCTAAACACCCCTCCAAAATCTGATTTGTCTAAAACAAATTTTTAATGATTATTGAACCTTGGAATAATACTATTTTAGTGGTTTAGAAATTAAGGAGAACAAAAGTCTCCATACAACAGTGCCCAATAGAGCTCATTCACAAACATAAACAGCTGGTCTCGCATTTTCTTTTTTGTGATGCTGGGTGATTAATGAAATTAACCTGTGGGTACTAGGCTCCCATAATCAACCTTAGTGAGGTAAACCCCAGCTAAGGGTCACGTACATGCATATGCTCTGTAGTGCTTAACAGATAAAACAAGAAAGTTGCAGCCTTGCTTCTTGAAGCTGACAGCCAATCACAATACAACAACAGAGATCCTCCCGCTCCCTGACACAGAAGGAGGTTTTAGTTTTTTTATTTCAAACACATGTAATGCTTCTGTCCTAACACTGATATAATTTTACTTTTCATACAAATAAGAATAGTAATCTTTACAATGTATTGCTAGATAGCATGGATGTAAGAAACAGAATGGCAACTCCCAACATTCCCAAGACAAGAAACACGGTACGCTCTTGACCACACCCTGCACTCCCGCCACCCAAACCCCACCCACTGCTCCGCCAAACCCCCCCAATTGCTGCCCCCAAATAATCTAGCCCAAGCAGTAACGGTAGCACTGTGCAGAGAGTGACTGGCGCACACATGATCGGGCGGTACACATGCCAGGTACCCGGTACAAGCCGGTACTTTTGTTATGCCCGGTACTCCCGTTTTAAAAAGGGTACAATACCGGGAAAATCGGTACACTTGGAGGGTATGGAATGGTAACATTTTAGGAAAAAAATAAATAAAATTAAGTTGGGATTTGAACATGTGACCTTTAGACTGTGTTTCTTAAACCGATACTTAGCAGGTGCACCACCACTACACAAGCAAGTCAAAAAGATGGTTAATACAGTAACAGGGACTTCCATATTGGTGTATGACATCTGTATGAAAATACTCTGTACATAGAGACGGTGAATACGGGGTCAGTTACAGAATCTATTACTATCAGGGATCCATATCGGTTTATAGACATCTGTATAGAAATACTCGTATATAGAGACAGGAATACTGGGGTCAGTTACGAATTATTATTTATCAGGGATTCCAATGGTGTATAGACATCGTTATAGAAAATACTTCTGTACTAAAGACAGTGAATACTGGGGTCGTTACAGAATCTATTATTTATCAGGGATTCCATTGGTGGATATGACTTCGATAGAAATACTCTGTACATGAGACAGTGAATACTGGGGTCAGTACAGAATTTATTATATCAGGGATTCCATATGGTGTATAGACATCTGTATAGATAATACTCTTACATAGAGACAGTGAATACTGGGGTCAGTTACAGAATCTATTACTTATCAGGGATTCCATATTGGTGTATAGAATCTGTATGATAATACTCTGTACATAGAGACGGTGAATACTGGGGTCAGTTACAGAATCTATTACTTATCAGGGATTCCATATCGGTGTATAGACATCTGTATAGAAATACTCTGTACATAGAGACGGTGAATACTGGGCAGTTACAGAATATTATATCAGGGATTCCATATCGGGGTATAGATATGTGTATAGAAAATACTTGTTACATAGAGACAGTGAATACTGGGGTCAGTTACAGAATCTATACTATCAGGGATACCATATCGGTGTATAGACATCTGTATAGAAAATACTCTGACATAGATACAGTGAATACCGGGGTCGTCAGTTACAGAATCTATTACTTATCAGGGATTCCATATTGGTGTATAGACATCTGTATAGAAATACTCTGTACATAGAGACAGTGAATACTGGGTCAGGGGGTGTGTTCTTTGGGACTACATGGGCTGGGGGTTGTACTGGCAACAACATGGAAGCCATCTTAGTTACAGAATCTATTACTTATATGTACTAAACTTACGAGAGAAGAATTTACAATGTATTTGTAATTCTTACTGGAAAGAAAAGCAATATTGATTTAAAAAATAAGTTTAGTTCTCCTTTAAATAAAACACCAACAGGGTTATTCAATAAAAGTTCTTATCGTTTAAAATGGTGTAATTTTGCCCCAACCAATCAGATTTTAGCTTTCAAATGTTAAATAAGTTCTGATTGGTGGGGCAAAATTAGCACATTTTACACGATAAGAACTTTATTGAATCTCCCTGCAAGTGATCATTAATAAAGTCAATCCTGCAGCAGATGAATTTGCATCTGTGTTTCAATGGTGTTGTTTATTAAATCAGGTTAAATGCAGATCTGGTTTGTTTAGAAACAAATGTTATATCCATTGTTTGAATCTTGGACCAACTATTTTTGCCAGTGTATTTAGGAAATTAAAAACAGAAAATGTTTCTTAGTGAAGAATAATTCTAGTTTAGCAAATGAGCTTGCAGGTCATGTAGTTCAATTAAAGCATGTAAATTGCAGTACGTCTAATGTTTTATAGGGTGCGGGCTGGGCCACCTGAACAGTTAGCCTAGAACCCTGATGTCTAGTGACTTTCCTTGCTCAATAACAGCTCATAGTGTTCGAGTTCAGTATCTAAAAACTAATGTTATAAATGACTAGATTGGATTTGTTTTACTGAATGTTTCTCAGTTAAACAAACATCATGCCAGCAGGTTGGGATCCATTACAGCAGATTAACCTCCCAAAACTATGTAGCATGTACATCAAATACCCAGTACATAACTAAACTAGTATATGAATGGGTGACAGGCTTAGCATAAAAAAAGTATTGTACCATAAATATTTTAACTGGGGGACCTAATAATGAATCAAAGTTCAATGGCTTAAACTGCTTTATGAAACATAATTTATCATCGGTTTGTCCAAATAGTGCCTCAAATTCCAATGCCATCCATGCGGTATATTATAACGCATTTCTTGAAAAGCACATAAGAGGTGTCTTCTGAAATGTTCCTCATGCGTCACGTGCCCACTTTGCTTACTAATTCTATTTCAGGCTTCTAGTAGGTTTTTCATCTACCTCTTCGGGTTATGTCTATAGACAATAAAACCTGGCCTCAGAATTTATCTTCCAGTCTACCTTTGAAATCTTATTCTGTGTTGGCATTTACACCAAGAACATTTATCCTTTCTTGTGATTCAAAGTCCATCCACCCACTGATCCTCGGTCTTCCATGGCTGCGGTTACACAACCCGTCAAACACTGATCTACAATGAACTTAAATCTTGGAGTCCTTTCTGTTTTGGCAATTGCCTTCCTCAGTTAATTATTCGTTGTTCCTCCATGACTGTGAAATAAATTGTGGGAACCTTCTTGAATGCTATCATGACTTTTCTGATGTTCTTTGTAAAAAACAAGTAGAGAAGCTAATCTTATGACTGCTCATCACGATCTTCTCACGGTACCATGCCTCCCCTGACCACTACGAATAACTGAAAGAGACAAACAGCAGCTTGTAACACACCTGAAGGATGTCTTTCATCTTCCTTCCACTTCCCCAGCTGAAGCAGGTTTCTTTGTCGTTAAAAAAAGAATGGAGTTCTACATCCCTGAATTGACTACTGGGGTCTAAAAAAGATCACTATTAAAAATCTTTATCCTCTTCCTCTCATCTCTGAACTGTCTGATCAGATCAACGACGGTCTTTCCAATGGGCCAAAATCCATTGAAAGATTCATCGGCTTTGCCAAGCATTATAGACAGTTTATCAAAAGGTTTTTCTAAATTTCTCCTATCTTAGCCCTCATTAGGAAGGGTGGTAGGCCTAATTTGTGGTTTCCTGCAGCCCTTGAAGCCTTCAAACAACTCAAGGAAGCCTTTGCCTGTGCACCAGTTTTAGATCATTACTAGTAATAAAGGTTTCACACTGCTAGGTGTTTGGCAAATTGTTACCCCTCTCTATGCATCATCCAATTTGCATATAGAAACAATAGATATGGTGGGGGGTAACAGATAAGGAACAAGCAGAATAACTGCAAACGGTGTTTATGGACACAACATGTTTGAGTCACATGGACCCTTTCTCAAGTGTCTTACAACTACATCTGAAGCCATCTTTAAAGATACATACAAGAAGTGATGAAATAAAAACCCACCCATTTTTCGTTAACCATTTGTAATCACTACATAAAGTGCAAAAACAAAGATAAAGTGCATAGAGTACACTTTATCCCCTATATTAAATTAAATACAGTTCAGTTCATGCGGATCCCAGCCTTCCCTGTTATAGTGAAGTTGATGCCTCTAACTTGGGTGCGGGAGAGTCCTTCCTAAGACAAGTGTGTACAAGGGAAACTCCACTCTCCTTGTGCTTATTTTTCTAAAAAGTTCCTTCCCAACAAGCGGAATTATGATGTCGATAATCGGGAACTTTTGCCATCAAGTGGCCCTACAGGAGTGGCGTCACTTATTAGAAGGCACCCTTTACCATTACCATCTTTACCGATCATTAAAGATTACATTCGAATACATCAGAACCCGAAAAGGTTCAATTCTTTTTGTTATCACTCTCCAACCTGGCTCCAAAACAAAAAAGACAACGCCCTTCCAGATCATTTGTTGCTTCAGACTTTCTAACCGAGATAAGGGTCCCAAATCCCTACAACATAAAATCCTGGCCTCAAAATCACCTTGGTTGCACACTGCCTCCAGGTATATTTAGCAAGTCCGCGCCTTCCTACTGCTCCAACTAAACAGTTGCAACATTTCCATATAGAATTGAGGAAGGACAGGGGATTCCAAAACAGTATTTAACTGCAAACAAAGAAATCGTTTTATTGCGTCATGTTTCAGACTGCACAGAGCCCTTTTTCAAGCAATAAAAAACACTACAAAACTTCCATATATATAACCCAATACCCATTTTATTGGTTAAAAAAACATCCAGAAAAATTTGAACTGCCCAATCCGGTGGTTAGTGGAACGTCCAATACAACCACGTTGGTCTGTGTGAATTGCTCTATTTTCAAATATCCATACAAGGTGTCTCACCTCAATATATAATAGTTCACACGTTCATAAATACAAGATTAATGTAGTAAGTGCAAGTGTTAGAATAAAAGCCTCAAACCATAAAAAAGTTATATAACTCTGAGGATAAACTTATAGAAATAAAATAGCACATATTAATATAATACCTAATAAATATAACTATGATGAGAAAACACTACAATCTGCAGAATACTATGTTGAAAATGTTAAACATTGTATGAAACCGTTTGTTTATTATTAACCGTTATTGTTTAGTGTTTTCTATCCTCAGACCAAACTAATTGTGAGGAAGGTGCCACAAGGCACCAAAATGCCACTGAATTAAATAGTTTATTTTCAAGTGTGGTGTGCCCAGTGTTTCCCTTTTTTTTTTGTAGTGGGTAAGGGACCACCGGACGTCTCCGGTTTTATATGTGGCTCCAGCAGCACACAGATTAGTCAGGCTGCAACACACCTTGACACGCCTCCCGCTATGTCCGTGAATGGAGATCGGTAAGGAATGATACGGAAGTGAAGACAGCATCATAGCTGTCAAAAATGCAGTCACTTACTTATGATTCCTTATCGGCGTGACAAGTGCAATAAAATACAGGAGAGTCGTCGTCGGTGGTCCCTACCTATACTAAGCTCTCTGAGTAGAGCAAAATGCGTCAGGGCCTGTGAGTGTATATATATTTTTAAAACTCTGTCAGCACTAAATGTGAGCATCCAGCATCTGTGTTTTCTCATGAGGTCTTAATTGGGGGGGGGGGGGAAACACCTGTACTTGCTTGGCTTGCACTAACATGGCAATTAAATGCATGCTAGGGAATATGGATGTGCTGACTGTGTGTATAGTGTTTTAATTACATCCAAACCTTGCGTGATTAGAGATAGGGACCTAGACCCAAGTGCTCAGGGCTGCTATCTGTAGTATTAGGGCAAGCTCTTGGGTAGAAATATTTTCTCCCACTCAATTCAGGACTGTAAAGGTTTTTTCCTATCTGGTGATCCCTACTCTATCCCTTTTCTCTTTCTCCATACGGTCGGTGAGGTGATAATACTTTAATGAGTGTTTAACAAGTTTTTAATATATACCTTATAAAAGTTATGTTTTAACTCCATTGTTCCACTGGACATCGTGTAAATAGGGGGTGGGATTGATTGCATAGGGGGATAGTGTCTATCTTCTCATTTTTCTAATCTATATTTTATCCCCAATAACAATTCCTCACATGTTGGAAGGGAGTTGTGCATCACGTTATTCTAATTTACTTATATGCTCAAATAATATACATGTTCTTCCTAGACTTTTGGAGCACAGTACTACTACATATTTATTACAGATATCGGAACACAGTACTATTACTATGTTATTACAGATATTGGAGCACAGTACTATTACTATGTTATTACAGATATTGGAGCACAGTACTATTACTATGTTATTCAGATATCGGAGCCAGTACTATTACTATATTATTACAAATATTGGAGCACACAGTACTATTACATTACTCTGTTTTACAGATATTTTGGGAAACTTTGGTTTCACACATAAAATTGGGTTCTATATAGCCATACTATGTGTGATCTGGGAATCTGGATAAGGGTAGAATAAAATGTTTGGATGATCTGTTTAAAGAGACTTCAGAGACAATACAGAGATCTACACATGTCAATAAATTTACCGATAAATGCTTCATTGAAAAAACTATTACAAATATGTTTTTGGTGGAACATTAATAGCCTAAAAAATATCTTTATTTGAAAATAATGCCTAGGGGTTTAAGGAGCAGGGTAGTTCCATCTTCGGAGCCTTCAGTTGAATTTAAAATGAATAAGAAAAGATCTCAATGAAACTGCCCTGAACAGATAAAATTACCAATTAAACATGACAACAAAATTATTAAGGAGCTTAAAACTGAGATTGAGGTACAATCAAGAGCTCTTTAAAACCTCTCAAAAAAGAATTTAATCAATTTGAAAAGGAACTCAAATCAGAATTAGACAAAATTGAGAAAGAAATAATACAAAACAAAAGACAGAAGCTACATAGGGACATAGAGGATTATCAGATAGGGAAGGGCGGTGTGATGTCACTGGCGGTGATGTGATGTCACTGGTGGTGACACAGTAATCATTTCAGAAACAGGACATAAGAAAGAAGAAACAACTAGGAGTAGACAAGAAAGAAAGGACCCTTAAAACACAAAAATAACATAATCATGAATCAACGACACTGACGGTGGTTCCATTTCCTCTTCATCTCTTTTTTTAGACCTTTCCTCGCACACTAAGATCAGGAGGGGGGAAAGAAAAAACAAAAAGGGACAATAGAACAGACTACTGACCTCAAAACTTCAAAGCAAGGTACACCTGAACTTGGGGAAAAGAGGAATTTGGAAATGGAAAATCTACAAATATCAGTCTAAAGGGTAAATTCCTTACGCTGGACCAAAGCATATTATCAAAAGGACTGTCCTTTTGTCCCACCAAAACACTTGATAAAATCACTGCTATTAAAGATCTTTATTTTTTTGCAGAAAGCTAGCTTAAGCCCATTTCAGCAAGAGATAGGAAAAGGATGGCACCTTGGTGCAACTAATGGAACTGGAAGGTGGTGACTCGCGGGAGGAACTAATGGTGAGAAATTAACGACACCTTTACCCCACCTTTCGGATTTCCTCAGCATTGACACTTTTATTCTTTAAGTGAACAATGAAGGTAAATTGAGAAAATATCAATTTGGAATAAGACAGTACAGAATCTCTCATTTAAAGAATGAGTGCATAAAGAAATCAGAGCTGGGAAGATTGATAAACCATACCATAAGGGTATGGGAATGTGTTCTTTTGGCCCCAAAACATGTATAGGGCTGAGGCTCAGAGACAACTGAAGAATACAACTTAATATGTCACATTACCTTCTGACCCTACAGCAACTTTTTTGAGAAAACTTAGACATTTGGTGGATGAAGCCTTGGATCAGAAAATTCCTGGTTAATGAAAATCCTACTTACCTACATTCTACCTTTTGCCGAAGGTCCCAAGAATCACTAGGCTATAACTTGGGTATAGGGGGTCTCATAAGAAAAACCTATATTCTTATGACACTTTTCTTCAGACACAAGTCACAGGTCTAACCTCTTATCTTAGAGATACGAATGAAATCATCTCAAATAAAAGGAAGTAGATGTAACAGAAACACACTTTTTAGTAAATGTGACGTGGAGTCACTTTACACTATCATTGACCAAGTTAAATACTTTTTAGATGGGTGAATCAGGACAGGCATGGGCAATCAATTTTGTCTTGCAATTACTGGAGTTCATCTTAAACCACAATTATTTCATCTTTATTGGTAACTTTTATGTCAGAGAAGAGGCACAGCAATGGGGTGAGATGTGCTCCCTCTTACAGCTAACCTATTTTTGGGATGGTCGTAGAGGGAGCATGTCTTCTCTGAGGACCTCATGTTCTTCACCACATTTGTTTGATATTTGTATCACTATGTAGATGGGATATTCTTTGTATGGAGAGGCCCAAAATCCATCTTACAGGACTTTTCTGACATCTTAAATAAAATAACTTTAACTGACATCACACAGTCGAGAGAGAATTCCTGGATGGATTATCAAAAAACATCAGGCATGACTGATAACAACATTATACTGAAAGCTGACAGCACAACTAACTTTGCTAAATTTTAAAAGTCACACTCTACCCACTTAGGAAATCTATAGCTAGGGTCAGTTCCTTCATCTTCAAAGGAACTGCTCACTATTACAAGACTTTCTTGTTGAATCTTCTGATTGATTATAGATACTATGAAAGAGGCTACCCTTAAACCTTGTTTCTAAAAAGAATGGTATATAAACAATATGGATGCCGCCTAATAAGCCAGGAATGTTGTAGGGTCCTCACCTTCCCACTGCTCCGTGTCTGGCAGTGTAACAGGATACTGATATTGTAAAAGTTTATGGGTAGGGGACACCACACAGGTATCTCCTGCATCAAAAGTGCTCTTTATTGTGACATGTTTCAGACCCTATGGAGTCCTTTTTAAGCAATGAAATACCAACAACAAAAATAAGTCATGGATATACCAAGTCATCATTGAGAAAGTCCATGCATATTTGAAGTGCTATATAATACAACATAGAATCAAATCACCTTCTGAGATATCTGAAATCCAAAAAGTGCATGTGCTACTTAAACATAATAACACACAGTTTAAAAACAGTATCAAAACATTCATGGGAAGGATAAACTTCAGAAGATCACTATAAAACAATGGTTCCAGACTCAATATTGTTACACTGCCAGGCACGGAGCAGTGGAAGGTGAGGACCCTAACAACATTTCTGGCTTATTAAGTTGCATCCATATTTTGTTTTTTTATTCTTTTGCCACGCTACCTAATTCTGAAGCTCCCAAGATGCACAAGATGTCTATAATGGAGAATCCAATCCAAACTTCCCTCAATTTGGCATACAGCAACATTGAGGTGCAGTGCACCCCCGGAAGAAGCAGAATGAAATTACTCAACAGTGTGAATGTGACAGTCTGGTTGAGCCTGCATGTCTGCTTCTAAATCTACAGAAAAGAGAGTTAAACCTATCCTACAATATGTCCACACACAAAGAATCCATGTGGTCTACGTCGGATGTGAGACCAACTTTGAGTACAGATGACCCATTACTGATTCAAAGGTGGCCAAGAAATCACAACAATATTGATGGATGATTGTCATAATGATATGAAAATAGAGCGGATTCAGGCCAAAACTAGGTGAGTTTGAGTTGCAAAAAGAGATGCGGCCTCAGAGACGTCCTGCATACCAAACTATCAAAAGAAGTAATTGAGGAAATAGATTGCCGCCACTTGGAAACTGCAGCAACTAAGAAAAACAATCTCTGCTCGCAAGGTAAGAAACTTGAAAGAGACGTGTCAAATCCTTCCCAAGACATACACAGCCCTGGAGAAATCATGCTCAAGTGGGAGGATGCCACAAAGGAACTGACAGTGGAAGAGTCATCAAGTGCAAGAGAACAACGTTCGGCAGCTACTAGCATAAGGAGGAACGTGCCGATAATACTCACCATTTTTTAGACACAGGTACCCCCGAGGACGCCGGAGGTCTGGAGCTGCAAGAAAAGTACACCATCTTCCACCACGGAGGGGGGACGGCAACCCAGGCAAAGCCAGGCAGAGGTTACAGATCTTGTATTAATAGTTCTTCTTATATTTGAATAAAAATGAGACTGACCTTTTAAATAAGAGACTTCTTATGAAAGCTTGTCTGAGGGATAATTCTGTACAAAGATCTGACATCTTTGGGCATTGATCCAGAAATTTTACGCATGATGAAATAAAAATGTTTTTTATGGGCCAGACCCCCATGCGTATCAACAGTAAGAGGAAATCGGAATTCATTCTTGATATAACAATGATACCTTAACATGTCTTTACTAACACTGTCAGTAGGGAAGTGAGTCATATTCTTTCAGAAAATAAAGGTGTTGGCAATTTGTCAAGGAAAAATACGCTTTACAAAAATTATGTGAATCCTCTTCTCACTATCTGAAGTGCTGATTAATGAGGTGGCATTGTGGTGATTGACACTGATAAATAATCTCAAAGATATTATAAAATGTCTAACCCGAACCACTAAGCCATTCCCTCCTCCCAATCCTGGCATGTGAAACATCAGGTGGATAATATGGTTCAGTAAGCACTATTAGGGAGTATAATAACAATACAGGAGTATGAATCCTTAAAACCTCACACCCTAAGACTCCAGTTAGGACACCTACACAAAAGTAGATAAAAATCTCTAACAACCCTCCGGGGCAGACCCATTGTGTCAGGATGGGATCTGTTCTGGAACCTTTAAACCAGTATGTTGAACATTCCTTCAACCACTGGCATCTAAGATATAATTGTGTTGTTTGTGATACTACTGATTTAAATAACACGTTGAACAAAATAGAACATATTGGTCCAAATACATTTATGTGCTTGTGATGGTTCTCATTTCTCCAGGTCATGGTATATCTGTTGTATTCAATTAGATCAACTGGACTTGAAATGTAGTTCGAAGACGTTTCACTAGTCATCGACTGGCTTTCTCAAGTCCGATGACTTGTACAAGAATCTGTGGCAATTATTTACCCTGGAAAATCCCAATTAGCATATCCAGCCAGGTGTTAAGGGTGTGTTGTGGGTAGGGTTACTGGTGCTGTAGGTGTTTAAAAGCATTGTATGGCAGCGATGGTGTCGAACCCCCCACCCTCTATTTAGGTTGTTTCTTTATTTTCCCCCTTGGCTCCTTCCCCCCCTCTTCCCCCCGTCCTTTCCCCTTCTCCCCTCTTTTCCCTCCCCTTCCCCCGGTCTTCTTATGCCTACTCCCCTTCCGCCCTCTCCCCGTCTTTCTTCCCTTCCTCTGCTGTCCTTCTGGTGGGCCCTTCCCTTTTCTTCCTTCGTTTGTTCCCCCCTTCCCCCCCTTCTTTTCATCCTTCTCCTTTCTTTCGTTTTTTTTCTTCTGTTTCTTTCTTCTTTCCCTTCTTTTTCCCTCCTTTCTCTCCTTTCCTCTCCTTTTTCCCCCCCTTCCCTTTCCTTTCCTTCTTCCCCTTCCCTTTTTCTTCCTCTTTCCCCCTTCTTTTCTTCCCCCCTCTTCCACAATGTAACATTTGGGGAAGAATATACAGCCTAATAGTCCGGCACTAGAGGTCAATATGGCAAATATCTCCACACACTGAGTAAAAGGCAATAGCTGATCCCTCATTGCACTGAATGATGATTGCTCCAGGGTAAGTGTGAATGTCCATATCTTGATAGGGAGGAGAAATGGCCAACCAAGTAATGCAGATTATTATTTGTTATGCTGAAAAAGGGCTCTGTGCAGTCTGAAACATGACCAATAAAAACGATTTCTTGTTTGCAGTTAAATACTGTTTTGGAATCCCCGTTCCTTCCTCAATTCTATATGGAAACTTGCAACTGTTTAGTTGGAGCAGTAGGAAGGCGCGGACTTGCTAAATATACCTGGAGAGCAGTGTGCAACACCAGGTGATTTTGAGGCCAGGATTTTAGTTGTAGGGATATTGGGACCCTTATCTCGGTTAGAAGAGTCTGAAGCAACAAATGATCTGGAAAGGGCGTTGTCTTTTTGTTTTGGAGCCAGGTTGGAAGGTGATAACAAAGAAAGTTGAACCTTTTCGGGTTCTGAATGTATTCGAATGTATATCTTTAATGATCGGTAAAGATGGTAATAGGTAAAGGGGTGCCTTCTAATAAGTGACGCCACTCCTGTAGGGCCAACTTGATGGCAAAAAGTTCCCGATTATCGACATCATAATTCCGCTTGTTGGGAAGGAACTTTTTAGAAAAATAAGCACAAGGATGGAGTTTCCTTTGACACCTTGTCTTTAAGAAAGGACGTCTCCCGCACCCAAGTTAGAGGCATCAACTTCACTATAACAGGGAAGGCTGGGATCCGCATGAACTAGAACTGTAGATTAATTTAATATAGGTGATAAAGTGTACTCTATGACCTTTATCTTTGTTTATGCACTTTATGTAGTGATTACAAATGGTTAACGAAAAATGGGTGGGTTTTTATTTCATCACTTCCTGTATGTATCTTTAAAGATGGCTTCAGATGTAGTTGTAAGACACTTGAGAAAGGGTCCAGTGACTCGAAACATGTTGTGTCCATAAAACAGCCGTTTGCAGTTATTCTGCTTGTTCCTTATCTGTTACCCCCTCACCTATATCATTGTTCTATATGCAATTGGATAGATGCATAGAGAGGGGTAACAATTGTCCAAACACCTAGCAGTGGTAAACCTTTATTACTAGTAATGATCTAAAACTGGTGCACAGGCAAAGGCTTCCTTGAGTTGTTTGAAGGCTTCAAGGGCTGCAGGAAACCACAATTAGGCCTACCACCCTTCCTAATGAGGGCTAAGATAGGAGAAATTATAGAAAGAACCTTTTGATAAACTGTCTATAATGCTTGGCAAAGCCGATGAATCTTTCAATGGATTTGGTTCATTGGAAGAGACCGATCGTTGATCTGATCAGACAGTTCAGAGATGAGAGGAAGAGGATAAAGATTTTTAATAGTGATCTTTTTTAGACCCCAGTAGTCAATTCAGGGATGTAGAACTCCATTCTTTTTTTAACGACAAAGAAACCTGCTCCAGCTGGGGAAGTGGAAGGTTGAATGAACCCCCGGGACAAATGCTTTTAAAGTACTTTTCAAGGCTTGAGTTTCAGTAGGGGTCAAGGAGGGGATGGTACCTGGAGAAGATCGATGGAGCAGTCATAGAAGTAGCTTCTCTACTTGTTTTTTAAAAAGACATCAGAAAAGTCATGATAGCATTCAAGAAGAGTTCCCACAGATTTATTTTCACAGTCGATGGAGGAACAACGAATAAGTAACTAGGAAGGCAATTGCCAAAACAGAAAGGACTCCAAGATTTAAGTTCATTGTTAGATCAGTGTTTGACAGGGTTGTGTAACGCAGCCATGGAAGACCGAGGATCAGTGGGGTGGATGGACTTTGAATCACAGAAAGGATAAATGTTCTTGGTGTAAAATGCCAACACAGAATAAGATTTCAAAGGTAGACTGGAAGATAAATTCTGAGGCCAGAGGTTTATTGTCTATAGACATAACCCGAAGAGGTAGATGAAAAACCTGACATAGAAGCCTGAAATAGAATTAGTAGCAAAGTGGGCACGTGACGCATGGAGGACATTTCAGAAGACAACATCTTATGTGCTTTTCAGAAATGCGTTATAAGTAACGCCATGGATGGCATTGGAATTTGAGGCACTATTTGGACAAACCGATGATAAATTATGTTTCATAAAGCAGTTTAAGCCATTGAACTTTGATTCAGTAGTTAGGTCCCCCAGTTAAAATATTTATGGTACAATACTTTTTTTATGCTAAGCCTGTCACCCAATTACAGTACTAGTTTAGTTATTACTGGGTATGTTGATGTTACATGCTACATAGTTTTGGGAGGTTAAATCTGCTGTAATGGATCCCAAACCTGCTGCATGATGTTTGTTTAGACTGAGGGAACATTCAGTAAATACAAATCCAATCTAGTCATTTATAACATTAGTTTTTAGATACTGACATCGAACACTGAGCTGTTATATGTAGCAAAGGAAAGTCACTAGACAATCAGGTTCTAGGCTGACTGTTCAGGTGGCCCAGCCAAGCACCCTAATAAAACATTAGACGTACTGCAATTTACATGCTTTAATTGAACTACATGACCTGCAAGCTCATTTGCTAAACTAGAATTATTCTTCACTAAGAAACATTTTCTGTTTATTAATTTCCTAAATACAACTGGCAAAAATAGTTGGTCCAAGATTCAATAACCAATTGGATATAACATTTGTTCTAAACAAACCAGATCTGCAGTTAACCTGATTTAATAAACAACACCATTGAACATCAGATGCAAATTCATCTGCTGGGCCAGGATTGAGCTTTATTAATGATCACTTGCAGGGAGATTCAATAAAAGTTCTTATCGTGTAAAATGGTGCTAATTTTGCCCCAACCAATCAGAACTTATTTAACATTTGAAAGCTAAAATCTGATTGGTTGGGGCAAAATTAGCACCATTTTAAACGATAAGAACTTTTATTGAATAACCCTGTTGGTGTTTTATTTAAAGGAGAACTAAACTTATTTTTTTAAATCCTAATATTGCTTTTCTTTCCAGTAAGAAGTACAAATACATTGTAAAATTCTTCTCTAGTAAGTTTAGTACATATAAGTAATAGATTCTGTAACTAAGATGGCTTCCATGTTGTTGCCAGTACAACCCACAGCCCATGTAGTCATCAAAGAACCACACCCCCTGACCCCAGTATTCACTGTCTCTATGTACAGAGTATTTTCTATACAGATGTCTATACACCAATATGGAATCCCTGATAAGTAATAGATTCTGTAACTGACCCCGGTATTCACTGTATCTATGTACAGAGTATTTTCTATACAGATGTCTATACACCGATATGGTATCCCTGATAAGTAATAGATTCTGTAACTGACCCCAGTATTCACTGTCTCTATGTACAAAGTATTTTCTATACACATATCTATACACCGATATGGAATCCCTGATAAGTAATAGATTCTGTAACTGACCCCAGTATTCACCGTCTCTATGTACAGAGTATTTTCTATACAGATGTCTAACACCGATATGGAATCCCTGATAAGTAATAGATTCTGTAACTGACCCCAGTATTCACCGTCTCTATGTACAGAGTATTATCTATACAGATGTCTATACACCAATATGGAATCCCTGATAAGTAATAGATTCTGTAACTGACCCCAGTATTCACTGTCTCTATGTACAGAGTATTATCTATACAGATGTCTATACACCAATATGGAATCCCTGATAAGTAATAGATTCTGTAACTGACCCCAGTATTCACTGTCTCTATGTACAGAGTATTTTCTATACAGAAGTCTATACACCAATATGGAATCCCTGATAAATAATAGATTCTGTAACTGACCCCAGTATTCACTGTCTTTATGTACAGAGTATTTTCTATAAGATGTCTATACACCAATATGGAATCCCTGATAAATAATAGATTCTGTAACTGACCCCATATTCACTGTCTCTATATACAGAGTATTTCTATACAGATGTCTATAAACCGATATGGAATCCCTGATAAGTAATAATTCTGTAACTGACCCGGTATTCACCGTCTCTATGTACAGAGTATTTTCTATACAGATGTCTATACACACAATATGGAAGTCCCTGTTACTGTATTAACCAGTCTTTTTGACTTGCTTGTGTAGTGGTGGTGCACCTGCTAAGGTATCGGTTTAAGAAACACAGTCTAAAAGGTCACATGTTCATAATCCCAAACTTAATTTTATTTATTTATTTTACTAAAATGTTACCATTCCATACCCTCCAAGTGTACCGATTTTCCCGGTATTGTACCCTTTTTAAAACGGAGTACGGGCATAACAAAAGTACCGGCTTGTACCGGGTACCTGGCATGTGTACCGCCCGATCATGTGTGCGCCAGTCACTCGGCTGCACAGTGCTACCGTTACTGGCTTGGGCTAGATTATTTGGGGGCAGAGCATTGGGTGGGGTTTGGGCGGAGCAGTGGGTGGGGTTTGGCGGAGCAAGGGGTGTGTCAAAGCGTACCGTTTTCTTTCTTGGGAATGTTGGAGGATATGCCATTCTGTTTCTTACATCCATGCTATCTATGCAATACATTGTAAAGATTACTATTCTTATTTGTATGAAAAGTAAAGGATTATATCAGTGTTAGGACAGGAGCATTACATGTGTTTGAAAAAAAAAAACTAAAATCCCTGTTCGTGTGCAGGGAGCGGGAGGATCTCTGTGTTGTTATGTGATTGGCTGTCAGCTTCAAGGAAGCAAGGCTGCAACTTTCTTGTTTGATCTGTTAAGCACTACAGAGCATATGCATGTACAGTGACACTTAGCTGGGGTTTACTCAGCTAAGGTTGATTATGGGAGCCTAGTACCCACAGGTTAATTTCATTAATCACCCAGCATCCACAAAAAAAAAATGCGAGACTCAGCTTGTTGTATGTTTGTGGAATGAGCTCTATTGGGACAATGTTGTATGGAGACTTTTGTTCTCCTTTAATTTCTAGACACACCACTAAAATAGTATTATTCCAAGGTTCAATAATCATTAAAAATTTGTTTTAGACAAATCAGATTTTGGAGGGGTGTTTAGGCAAAACTGTAACATAGCAATAGTTGCTACTGAAAGCCTTATTTATTTAATGACTAAACAGGCAGGTCATTCCATTACACTACTTATGGTTCCCATAGCGCTAACATTCCTGCGATCCGTGGCTAGTACAATCGTTGGCCTGTGTATGGAAGATCCTATCAAGATGGTCAAATTTTTTATATTGCCCAATATGATCATATAATCCTCAGTTGTATGACCACAATTGTAGCGTTTATGGCCACCATTTTGTTACTTGGCTGGTCTCCCAAAATGTACAGCCCTCATCCCTGGGACATTTCCCAGTACTAAATGAAACTAACATATGTGTGAACTCCTGTTTCAATAAAATGATAGAATTCATTAAATTGATTTTCTAATTATTTCTAATCAATTTACAGACAGTGCAAATTGCATCACATGCCCTGATATGGAATGGCCCAACAGTATGAAAACTGAATGTGTAGTGAGAACTGAAGAATTTCTTTCCTATAATAATCACATTTCTATGATCTTTGTGTTTTTCTCATTTCTCTTTTTCCTAATCTCTTTATTAATTATAAGTGTTTTCATTAAATACATGGACACCCCCATTGTGAGAGCCAATAACAGGAACCTCAGCTTCCTCCTCCTTGTCTCCATCAAGCTGAGCTTCCTCAGTGTGTTTCTGTTCCTTGGTCGCCCTGTGGATATAACCTGCATGTTACGTATAATCTCTTTTGGAATCACCTTCTCCATAGCTGTCTCTTCTCTCCTGGCCAAGACTATCATGGTTTACATTGCATTCAAAGCCACCAAGCCTGGGAGCTCATGGAGGAAATGGGTGGGAACCAAACTGTCCAATTCTGTAGTCTTGATCTGTTCATCCATTAAGGAGAAACGTTAGCAAACTACATTTTAAATACTTCTGTATTCCAAAGGGAGATAGTAGGGAATCGATTAAATGTATCTGAACGTCCAGTGCTATCCTCGTAAGATAATCAAAATGCAATGCCACCACCTTTATCTGCAGGTCTGATTATAATGCTGTTGTCTTCCTTAAGTGTCTTAAGAGCTTGGTATTCATTGAGAGGGAGGTTATAGTGTATTTTTTTCTTACTTAATTGCTGCTGCATAATGTCTTCCTTTGTTGTCTGTATAAAACTTTTGATGGCTATATTGTTAAGTTGTGGGTCAATAGTACTTTTTACCTCAAGGTATTTGCTTCAGTGTAATTACTGGTATTTTCAAACATTTCTTTAAAGCAGATGTTGCTATGGTTTTATACAATCTATATCACATTGAAAAACGTTAAATTTATTTGTAGGAACAAATGACAGACCTTTTTGTAGAACCTTGGATTCTGATGTGATAGTTCTCTGTCCGAAAGATTGAATATAGGGATTAGTTCTTGCTGCTGGATCTTGTTCTTATGGCCTCTTCGCGTTGGATACCTTTTCGATTCCCCCTCCTTTTTGTGGTATCTCCGTCCCTTTTCCTAAAAAAGAAACCTTAGCGGTGGTTGATTCCTCCATTACCGCGTGTGCTGAACTACGCCGGCTGTTTTCTCTGCCCTTCCGTGATTGCGCACAGGTCGCGTCTCTTACGTCAACTGGCTCCGCCCCCTGTGGGTCACGCTCCTGATGGTCTCGTGCGAACTGTCTCCTCCCTCGAGATCTTGAGTGATTGTTTGCGTTCCTGTTGCCCCGGTAACCATGCTCCTCTATAGTATTGCTGCCACCATTTAGCCAACCATACACAGCTGCATGTTCATATCCTCGATAATTTTATGCATCTTGGTCTTTTTATAGCGTAATATATCATTTTTATATTGCTTTACCTGAGAGTCCAATTTAGAAATCATCTCAGCATTATCAACATTAGATAGAGTGTCCATGTGTGTAGTTTCAAAAATAGAAAGTTGTTTCCGTAATTTCTCTATTCAGCCGTGACCTCTCCAATCACCAACCCATCAGATCCAGTGAGCAGCGGTTAAGGACTCCAATCCATTTCCTACAGAACTCAGGTTTGTTTCATCCTATAGTGGGGATATTTCTAATACGGAATCCCTTGGGATTTTTTTAAATGTAGTAATCTGATAAAAACAGTCCTGTAGATCAAGGTCAATCTCCCTTTTTTTTATCTTGAGGAGTTCCGTTATTACTTCTTTTGGTGGTGTGGTGATGGTATAGTCTGTATGTGTAGCTTCCAAAGTACTCTCTCTGCATCTGCCTCTGTTACATGCCAGGTGTCTGCGATGCTTAGAAAATATTGAAGCAATCCACTTGTTCCTCCATTGTGGGTGTGGATCAGTCCTAGGCACTGGTGCTACACTGGGAGTGGAAAAATTCCCAATAAATAAAAGATAGCAATAGTGTGCACACAGTGTTCACTTACGTTTGCCTGGAGATGTTGGTTCATAAATTCCAATATGCATAGAAAAAGTAGGTCATAACCAACGCTCCACAGGTCTTTTTCACAAATTTTATTATTTTCAAAAGTATGCATAGTGCAACAAAACAGCAACGTTTCGGCCGTGGTTTAGTGGCCTTTATCAAGCTAACAATCTAGTGCAACTGAAAGGGTTTAAATACCCTGCAGGTGATTAGTGAGGAACACTCCCCTGACAACAATATTCTCAAATTCAATTAGCTTTAAGTGACAGTGCTTATTAATCATACCAGTGTTAGATACCTTAATTTATAGTGATAACATAAAAATAATTTATCATAATTTATCGTGTAGATATAAAAATGCTAAAAAGTGCTATGGAGTGCTATAATAGTTAAAAGGACTTACAAAATTTTTTTTAAAAAGGGTTAAATATAAGAAATATAAGAATAATAATAAATAGATAGATAATACATAGATAGATAGATAGATAGATAGATAGATAGATACTGTAGATGATAGATAGATAGATGATAGATAGAATAGTAGATGATAGATAGATACTGTAGATATAGATTAATCTATAGATAATCAAGCATTACAGCGCCTGCTACTAGTGAAACAATTCCCCTACCTCCTATTATAAAGCACGGTATCAATTCACTTAGTAAAAGGACCAAACCCACTGAACTACAAGTCTTAAAGGGCAACTATAGTGAGAAAAAAAACTTTGTCTGTATACAATGTATAGCTCACTTATTATAAAGCTGCCTTACTTTCATGTTTCTGTGTGGCTTCGTTTCTTCACACTGGCAGAAGTTTGTACCAAGCGTGTAGTCCCCCTCCCCTCTCGTCTACTCCCCTCAAGCAGTGACGGGCTGTACAGAGTCCAAGCATTGTCGTTGAAAGGACTTTAAATGAAGTGCTGACATCCGTTGACCCCCCTTCCATAGTCTAGACTGCAAGCAATCAAGTGTGGAATAAAGTAGCAATATGCTGAAGGGAGGGGCAGAGGGGGAGAGAGGGACAAGTGGTGCTGAGATTCTTTACAAGTAAGTTACTGAACTCTGCCTGTCTCTAACTTTGCTAATGTTATTTATTTTTTACCTAAAGTTCATATCTCTCCCCTGCTTAGCTGAGATCATAATCACTGAAGAGAGAGTCAGTTGTAACAGCAGCTTGTAGTGAGACCTTCACAAACACAGTGACACTGCTTGTTGTCCTGTTACATTTCAGTTGCTTTAGTCTATATATTTCATAGATTGCACTGTGTGTCTTGTTTGGTATATAGTCTGTATTACTGTATTATATATACTGTATTAGTGTTCCATTTGAGTCACTGGTTTTGTATGTATATAAGATTTTTTTGGGGGGAGGGGCTGTTTTATAGTGTGTTATGTTCATATTGCTGGGTTAATGGTTTATTGATTGTGTTTAGCACTACAGCATTTGACTATTGTTGCACATGGTACATATAGTGTGGGTGAGAGAGTGTGTGACAGTACTGCAGGGGAGTCTTGGATTGTGTGGGTGTGTGCCTTTGAGTGACAGATGAGGTGTGCAGCTCCTACAAATCACAGCATATTCAAAGGCTTTCTCGGGGACTATGGAAGAATTTAAAGAAACTAAAGGTACCCTGGTGGATGGGATGACTTATGATACACTTAGAAGAAATAAAAAAAAAAAATTCTCACTATAATTGCCCTTTAACCCTCCCTTTTAGCTGCCCCATTCTCTGGGTGCCAGGCAGCATGCAAATCACCAAGCTCACTGTCCCAGTGCATGAGCCCCTGGCTGGTGGGATTTCCATGGACAGAAATAAACTAGGCAGATGTTAACGCTGATCTCACCTTCACTGTGTAGATTCCTGCTGCTGCTCCTCTCCTCTTCAAGTGGGTCCGTCCCTCAGTCAATCCAGAGAGCTCAGTGCAAAGTGGGGGAATGAAAGCCGAGTATGCAAAGTAAGTGCACTGTGCACAGTGTTGCACAGACAGAGGGAGCTTAGATCCGCCCGGCCTGCCCCATAGAAGCTGTCATTTGCGCAGGCACCGCAGGCCAGTCTTGGGAGCGTGAACTCGTCAGATTGTGCAGGCACCGCAGCGGCAGCGCGCAAGTCTTGGAAGCTGGGAGTGAAGGGTCCTGACTCCTGCGCTCTGATTGGGTATGCCGGCCGAGCCTTTCCTCTGCTTATAGAAGCCCCGCCTCTCATATACATGGTGTGCTTCCTCCCTCTCCACCCGGCGATGGTATGATCAATTCTTTTTTTTTTTTTTACAATAGAAATGCCGCTCTTAGCCACACAGACAAAGTGCCACTTTGCAACTTGTCTCAATGTGGTTCATTAGCGAGACGGCCCTGGTCATTCCTTTATACCTTGAACTCATTCTTTATACCCTGTAATGTCATTCCTTTATCCTGTGTACGTCATTCCTTTATCTGTGTATATCTTATATCCTGTGTATGTCATCCTTATACCTGTGTAATCATTCCTTATACCTGTGTCTTATACCTGTGTAGTCATTCCTTTATACCGTGTAATGTCATTCCTTTATACCTGTGTAATGTCATTCCTTTATACCCTGTGTATGTCATCCTTTATACCCTGTATGTTTCCTTTTACCCTGTGTAAGTCATTCTTTTACCCTGTGTAACGTCTTCTATACCTGTAAGTCATCCTTTATACCTGTGTAACGTCATTCCTTTATACCCTGTGTAACGTCTTCCTTATACCTGTGTAACTCATTCCTTTTACCCTGTGTAACGTCATTCCTTTATATCCTGTGTAACGTCATACCCTGTGTAACGTCATTCCTTTATACCCTGTGTAACGTCATTCCTTTATACCCTGTGTAACGTCATTCCTTTATACCCTGTGTAACGTCATTCCTTTATATCCCGTGTAACGTCATTCCTTTATACCCTGTTAACGCCATTCCTTTATACCCTGTGTAACGTCATTCCTTTATACCTGTGTAACGTCATTCCTTTATACCCTGTGTAACGTCATTCCTTTATACCTCTGTGTAACTCATCCTTTTACCCTGTGTAACGTCATTCCTTTATACCCTGTGTAACGTCATTCCTTTATACCCTGTGTAACGTCATTCCTTTATACCCTGTGTAACGTCATTCCTTTATACCCTGTGTAACGTCATTCCTTTATACCCTGTGTAACGTCATTCCTTATACCCTGTGTAACGATCTTATACCTGTACGTCATTCCTTTACCCTGTTAACGTCATTCCTTTATACCCTGTGTAACGTCATTCCTTTATACCCTGTGTAACGTCATTCCTTTATACCCTGTGTAACGTCATTCCTTTATACCCTGTGTAACGTCATTCCTTTATCCCTGTGAACGTCATTCCTTATACCTGTAATGTCATTCCTTTTATCCTGTGTAATGTCATTCCTTTATACCCTGTGTAATGTCATTCCTTTATCATCCCTGTGTAATGTCATTCCTTTATACCCGTGTAATGTCATTCATTCCTTTATACCCTGTGTAATGCATCCTTTATCTCCGGTAATGTCATTCATTTATATCCCGTTTAATGTCATTCCTTTATATCCGTGTAATGTCATTCCTTTATACCCCGTGTAATGTCATTCCTTTATATCACGTGTAATGTCATTCCTTTATACCCTGTGTAATGTCATTCCTTTATACCCCGTGTAATGTCATTCCTTTATACCCTGTGTATTGTCATTCCTTTATACCCTGTGTAATGTAATTCCTTTATACCCTGTGTAACGTCATTCCTTTATACCCTGTGTAACGTCATTCCTTAACCCTGTGTATGTCATTCCTTTATATCCCGTGTAATGTCATTCCTTTATTATCCCTGTGTAAGTCATTCCTTTATACCCTGTGTAACGTCATTTCTTTACCCTGTGTACGTCATTCCTTTATACCCTGTGTAACGTCTTCCTTATACCTGTGACTCATTCCTTTATCCGTGTAACGTCATCTTATACCCTGTTAACGTCATTCCTTTATACCCTGTGTAACGTCATTCCTTTATACCCTGTGTAATGTCATTCCTTTATATCCTGTGTAACGTCATTCCTTTATATCCTGTGTAACAACAATAATCTTTAGCCAAATAAAACAAGTTATTATCTGGGAATAATACGATATATAAATGCAGTTTGTTTATTTATTTACCAATTTTCCTGCTATAAACAATCTGTAAAATATGGATAGAGAATCTATGTAACATATTTAAACATTCATATTGTTTTATTTTTCATTTAAAAGGAATAAGTTAAGAATAAGCCAATTATAAAAATAACATTACATTATTATGTTTACTAAATGTAAATCACTTGGCTTTATTTTCCAGTAAATATGTTTTTGTGTTTATTTCAGGTCTGAATAAAACTATGTAACATTTGGGGAAGAATATACAGCCTAATAGTCCGGCACTAGAGGTCAATATGGCAAATATCTCCACACACACAGTGTTTTTCCCTTTGGTGCTCAGATAGGCCGGGATCATTGTGATCCAAACACTGCAGAAGACCAGCATGCTGAAAGTGATGTACTTGGCCTCATTAAAACTGTCCGGTAAGGTCCGAGCTAAAAATCTAAAAACAAACTAACAGCTGCCAGAAGCCCCATAAAAATAACTGAGTAAAAGGCAATAGCTGATCCCTCATTGCACTGAATGATGATTGCTCCAGGGTAAGTGTGAATGTCCATATCTTGATAGGGAGGAGAAATGGCCAACCAAGTAATGCAGATTATTATTTGAATGGATGAACAGATCAAGACTACAGAATTGGACAGTTTGGTTCCCACCCATTTCCTCCATGAGCTCCCAGGCTTGGTGGCTTTGAATGCAATGTAAACCATGATAGTCTTGGCCAGGAGAGAAGAGACAGCTATGGAGAAGGTGATTCCAAAAGAGATTATACGTAACATGCAGGTTATATCCACAGGGCGACCAAGGAACAGAAACACACTGAGGAAGCTCACTTGATGGAGACAAGGAGGAAGCTGAGTTCCTTTAATTATTGGCTCTCACAATGGGGGTGTCCATGTATTTAATGAAAACACTTATAATTAATAAAGAGATTAGGAAAAAGAGAAATGAGAAAAACACAAAGATCATAGAAATGTGATTATTATAGGAAAGAAATTCTTCAGTTCTCACTACACATTCAGTTTTCATACTGTTGGGCCATTCCATATCAGGGCATGTGATGCAATTTGCACTGTCTGTAAAATTGATTAAGAAATAATTAGAAAATCAATTTAATGAATTCTATCATTTTATTGAAACAGGAAGTTCAGACACAATATGTTAGTTTCATTTAGTACTGGGAAATGTCCCAGGGATGAGGGCTGTACATTTTGGGAGACCAGCCAAGTAACAAAATGGTGGCCATAAACGCTACAATTGTGGTCATACAATCTGAGGATTATATGATCATATTGGGCAATATAAAAAATTTGACCATCTTGATAGGATCTTCCATACACAGGCCAACGATTGTACTAGCCACGGATCGCAGGAATGTTAGCGCTATGGGAACCATAAGTAGTGTAATGGAATGACCTGCCTGTTTAGTCATTAAATAAAATAAGGCTTTCAGTAGCAACTATTGCTATGTTACAGTTTTGCCTAAACACCCCTCCAAAATCTGATTTGTCTAAAACAAATTTTTAATGATTATTGAACCTTGGAATAATACTATTTTAGTGGTGTGTCTAGAAATTAAAGGAGAACAAAAGTCTCCATACAACATTGTCCCAATAGAGCTCATTCACAAACATACAACAAGCTGAGTCTCGCATTTTTCTTTTTTGTGGATGCTGGGTGATTAATGAAATTAACCTGTGGGTACTAGGCTCCCATAATCAACCTTAGCTGAGTAAACCCCCAGCTAAGTGTCACTGTACATGCATATGCTCTGTAGTGCTTAACAGATCAAAACAAGAAAGTTGCAGCCTTGCTTCCTTGAAGCTGACAGCCAATCACATAACAACACAGAGATCCTCCCGCTCCCTGACACAGAACAGGGATTTTAGTTTTTTTATTTTCAAACACATGTAATGCTCCTGTCCTAACACTGATATAATCCTTTACTTTTCATACAAATAAGAATAGTAATCTTTACAATGTATTGCATAGATAGCATGGATGTAAGAAACAGAATGGCATATCCTCCAACATTCCCAAGAAAGAAAACGGTACGCTTTGACACACCCCTTGCTCCGCCCAAACCCCACCCACTGCTCCGCCCAAACCCCACCCAATGCTCTGCCCCCAAATAATCTAGCCCAAGCCAGTAACGGTAGCACTGTGCAGCCGAGTGACTGGCGCACACATGATCGGGCGGTACACATGCCAGGTACCCGGTACAAGCCGGTACTTTTGTTATGCCCGGTACTCCCGTTTTAAAAAGGGTACAATACCGGGAAAATCGGTACACTTGGAGGGTATGGAATGGTAACATTTTAGTAAAATAAATAAATAAAATTAAGTTTGGGATTATGAACATGTGACCTTTTAGACTGTGTTTCTTAAACCGATACCTTAGCAGGTGCACCACCACTACACAAGCAAGTCAAAAAGACTGGTTAATACAGTAACAGGGACTTCCATATTGGTGTATAGACATCTGTATAGAAAATACTCTGTACATAGAGACGGTGAATACCGGGGTCAGTTACAGAATCTATTACTTATCAGGGATTCCATATCGGTTTATAGACATCTGTATAGAAATACTCTGTATATAGAGACAGTGAATACTGGGGTCAGTTACAGAATCTATTATTTATCAGGGATTCCATATTGGTGTATAGACATCTGTATAGAAAATACTCTGTACATAAAGACAGTGAATACTGGGGTCAGTTACAGAATCTATTATTTATCAGGGATTCCATATTGGTGTATAGACTTCTGTATAGAAAATACTCTGTACATAGAGACAGTGAATACTGGGGTCAGTTACAGAATTTATTACTTATCAGGGATTCCATATTGGTGTATAGAATACTCTTGACATAGAGAAGTGAATACTGGTGGTCAGTATACAGATCTATTACTTATCAGGGATTCCATATTGGTGTATAGACATCTGTATAGATAATACTCTGTACATAGAGACGGTGAATACTGGGGTCAGTTACAGAATATATTACTTTCAGGGATTCCATATCGGTGTTTAGACATCTGTATAGAAAATACTCTGTACATAGAGACGTGAATACTGGGGTCAGTTACAGAATCTATTACTTATCAGGGATTCCATATCGGTGTATAGATATGTTAGAAAATACTCTGTACATAGAGACAGTGAATACTGGGGTCAGTTACAGAATCTATTACTTATCGGGATCCATATCGGTGTTAGACATCTGTATAGAAAATACTCTGTACATAGATCAGTGAATAACGGGGTCAGTTACAGAATCTATTACTTATCAGGGATTCCATATTGGTGTATAGACATCTGTATAGAAAATACTCTGTACATAGAGACAGTGAATACTGGGGTCAGGGGGTGTGGTTCTTTGATGACTACATGGGCTGTGGGTTGTACTGGCAACAACATGGAAGCCATCTTAGTTACAGAATCTATTACTTATATGTACTAAACTTACTAGAGAAGAATTTTACAATGTATTTGTACTTCTTACTGGAAAGAAAAGCAATATTAGGATTTAAAAAAATAAGTTTAGTTCTCCTTTAAATAAAACACCAACAGGGTTATTCAATAAAAGTTCTTATCGTTTAAAATGGTGCTAATTTTGCCCCAACCAATCAGATTTTAGCTTTCAAATGTTAAATAAGTTCTGATTGGTTGGGGCAAAATTAGCACCATTTTACACGATAAGAACTTTTATTGAATCTCCCTGCAAGTGATCATTAATAAAGCTCAATCCTGGCCCAGCAGATGAATTTGCATCTGATGTTCAATGGTGTTGTTTATTAAATCAGGTTAACTGCAGATCTGGTTTGTTTAGAACAAATGTTATATCCAATTGGTTATTGAATCTTGGACCAACTATTTTTGCCAGTTGTATTTAGGAAATTAATAAAACAGAAAATGTTTCTTAGTGAAGAATAATTCTAGTTTAGCAAATGAGCTTGCAGGTCATGTAGTTCAATTAAAGCATGTAAATTGCAGTACGTCTAATGTTTTATTAGGGTGCTTGGCTGGGCCACCTGAACAGTCAGCCTAGAACCCTGATGTCTAGTGACTTTCCTTTGCTACATATAACAGCTCAGTGTTCGATGTCAGTATCTAAAAACTAATGTTATAAATGACTAGATTGGATTTGTATTTACTGAATGTTCCCTCAGTCTAAACAAACATCATGCAGCAGGTTTGGGATCCATTACAGCAGATTTAACCTCCCAAAACTATGTAGCATGTAACATCAACATACCCAGTACATAACTAAACTAGTACTGTAATTGGGTGACAGGCTTAGCATAAAAAAAGTATTGTACCATAAATATTTTAACTGGGGGACCTAACTACTGAATCAAAGTTCAATGGCTTAAACTGCTTTATGAAACATAATTTATCATCGGTTTGTCCAAATAGTGCCTCAAATTCCAATGCCATCCATGGCGTTACTTATAACGCATTTCTGAAAAGCACATAAGATGTTGTCTTCTGAAATGTCCTCCCATGCGTCACGTGCCCACTTTGCTACTAATTCTATTTCAGGCTTCTATGTCAGGTTTTTCATCTACCTCTTCGGGTTATGTCTATAGACAATAAACCTCTGGCCTCAGAATTTATCTTCCAGTCTACCTTTGAAATCTTATTCTGTGTTGGCATTTTACACCAAGAACATTTATCCTTTCTTGTGATTCAAAGTCCATCCACCCCACTGATCCTCGGTCTTCCATGGCTGCGGTTACACAACCCTGTCAAACACTGATCTAACAATGAACTTAAATCTTGGAGTCCTTTCTGTTTTGGCAATTGCCTTCCTAGTTACTTATTCGTTGTTCCTCCATCGACTGTGAAAATAAATCTGTGGGAACTCTTCTTGAATGCTATCATGACTTTTCTGATGTCTTTTGTAAAAAACAAGTAGAGAAGCTACTTCTTATGACTGCTCCATCGATCTTCTCCCAGGTACCATGCCTCCTCCTTGACCCCTACTGAAACTCAAGCCTTGAAAGAGTACTTTAAAAAGCATTTGTCCCGGGGGGTTCATTCAACCTTCCACTTCCCCAGCTGGAGCAGGTTTCTTTGTCGTTAAAAAAAGAATGGAGTTCTACATCCCTGAATTGACTACTGGGGTCTAAAAAAGATCACTATTAAAAATCTTTATCCTCTTCCTCTCATCTCTGAACTGTCTGATCAGATCAACGATCGGTCTCTTCCAATGGGAACCAAATCCATTGAAAGATTCATCGGCTTTGCCAAGCATTATAGACAGTTTATCAAAAGGTTCTTTTCTATAATTTCTCCTATCTTAGCCCTCATTAGGAAGGGTGGTAGGCCTAATTTGTGGTTTCCTGCAGCCCTTGAAGCCTTCAAACAACTCAAGGAAGCCTTTGCCTGTGCACCAGTTTTAGATCATTACTAGTAATAAAGGTTTACCACTGCTAGGTGTTTGGCAAATTGTTACCCCTCTCTATGCATCTATCCAATTTGCATATAGAACAATAGATATAGGTGAGGGGGTAACAGATAAGGAACAAGCAGAATAACTGCAAACGGCTGTTTTATGGACACAACATGTTTCGAGTCACATGGACCCTTTCTCAAGTGTCTTACAACTACATCTGAAGCCATCTTTAAAGATACATACAGGAAGTGATGAAATAAAAACCCACCCATTTTTCGTTAACCATTTGTAATCACTACATAAAGTGCATAAACAAAGATAAAGTGCATAGAGTACACTTTATCACCTATATTAAATTAAATCTACAGTTCTAGTTCATGCGGATCCCAGCCTTCCCTGTTATAGTGAAGTTGATGCCTCTAACTTGGGTGCGGGAGACGTCCTTTCTTAAAGACAAGGTGTCAAAGGGAAACTCCATCCTTGTGCTTATTTTTCTAAAAAGTTCCTTCCCAACAAGCGGAATTATGATGTCGATAATCGGGAACTTTTTGCCATCAAGTTGGCCCTACAGGAGTGGCGTCACTTATTAGAAGGCACCCCTTTACCTATTACCATCTTTACCGATCATTAAAGATATACATTCGAATACATTCAGAACCCGAAAAGGTTCAACTTTCTTTGTTATCACCTTCCAACCTGGCTCCAAAAACAAAAAAGACAACGCCCTTTCCAGATCATTTGTTGCTTCAGACTCTTCTAACCGAGATAAGGGTCCCAATATCCCTACAACTAAAATCCTGGCCTCAAAATCACCTTGTGTTGCACACTGCTCTCCAGGTATATTTAGCAAGTCCGCGCCTTCCTACTGCTCCAACTAAACAGTTGCAAGTTTCCATATAGAATTGAGGAAGGAACGGGGATTCCAAAACAGTATTTAACTGCAAACAAAGAAATCGTTTTATTGCGTCATGTTTCAGACTGCACAGAGCCCTTTTTCAAGCAATAAAAAACAACTACATAACTTCCATATATATAACCCAATACCCATTTTAATTGGTTAAAAAAACATCCAGAAAAATTTGAACTGCCCAATCCGGTGGTTAGTGGAACGTCCAATACAACCACGTTGGTCTGTGAAATTGCTCTATTTTCAAAATATCCATACAAGTGTCTCACTCAATATATAATAGTTCACACGTCTATAAATACAAGATTAATGTAGTAAAGTGCAAGTGTTAGTAATAAAAGCCTAAACCATAAAAAAGTTAATAACTTGAGGATAAACTTTATAGAATAAAATAGCACATAATTAATACTAATACCTTAATAAATATAACTATGATGAGAAAACACTACAATCTGCAGAATACTATGTTGAAAATGTTAAACATTGTATGATAACCGTTTTGTTTATTATTAACCGTTATTGTTTAGTGTTTTCTCATCCTCAGACAAACTAATTGTGAGGAAGGTGCCACAAGGCACCAAAATGCCACTGAATTAAATAGTTTATTTTCAAGTGTGGTGTGCCCAGTTTTCCCTTTTTTCTTAGTAGTGGGTAAGGGACCACCGGACGTCTCCGGTTTTTATATGTGGCTCCAGCAGCCAATCAGATTAGTCAGGCTGCAACACACCTTTGACACGCCTCCCGCTATGTCCGTGAATGGAGATACTCGGTAAGGAATGATACGTAAGTGAAGACAGCATCATAGCTGTCAAAAATGCAGTCACTTACTTATGATTCCTTATCGAGCAGTGACAAGCTGCATATAAATACAGGAGACGTCCGGTGGTCCCTTACCTATGACTAAGCTCTCTGAGTAGAGCAAAATGCGTCAGGGCCTGTGAGTGTATATATATTTTTAAAACTCTGTCAGCACTAAATGTGAGCATCCAGCATCTGTGTTTTCCTCATGAGGTCTTAATTGGGGGGGGGGGGGGAAACACCTGTACTTGGCTTGGCTTGCACTAACATGGCAATTAAATGCATGCTAGGGAATACTGGATAGTGCTGACTTGTGTGTATAGATGTTTTAATTACATCCAAACCTTGCCGTGATTAGAGATAGGGACCTAGACCCAAGTGCTCAGGGCTGCTATCTGTAGTATTAGGGCAAGCTCTTGGGTAGAAATATTTTCTCCCACTCAATTCAGGGACTGTAAAGGTTCTTTCCTATCTGGTGATCCCTACTCTATCCCTTTTCTCTTTTCTCCATACGGCTGGTGAGGTGATAATACTTTTAATGAGTGTTTAACAAGTTTTTAATATATACCTTATAAAAGTTATGTTTTAACTCCATTGTTCCACTGGACATCTGTGTAAATAGGGGGTTGGGATTGATTGCATAGGGGGATAGTGTCTATCTTTCTCATTTTACTAATCTATATTTTTATCCCCAATAACAATTCCTCACATGTTGGAAGGGAGTTGTGCATCACGTTATTCTAATTTACTTATATGCTCAAATAATATACATGTTCTTTCCTAGACTTTTGGAGCACAGTACTACTACTATATTATTACAGATATCGGAACACAGTACTATTACTATGTTATTACAGATATTGGAGCACAGTACTATTACTATGTTATTACAGATATTGGAGCACAGTACTATTACTATGTTATTACAGATATCGGAGCACAGTACTATTACTATATTATTACAAATATTGGAGCACAGTACTATTACTATTACTCTGTTATTACAGATATTTTTGGGAAACTTTGGTTTCACACATAAAATTGGGTTCTATATAGCCATACTATGTGTGATCTGGGCAATCTGGATAAGGATAGACTAAAATGTTTGGATGATCTGTTTAAAGAGACTTCAGAGACAATCAGAGATCTACACATGTCAATAAATTTACAGATAAATGCTTACATTTGAAAAAACTATATTACAAATATGCATGTTTATGGTGGAACATTAATAGCCTAAAAAATATCTTTATTTGAAAATAATGCCTAGGGGTTTAAGGAGCAGGGTAGTTCCATCTTCGGAGCCTTCAGTTGAATTTAAAACTGAATAAGAAAAGATCCTCAATGAAACTGCCCTGAAACAGATAAAATTACCAATTAAACATGACAACAAAATTATTAAGGAGCTTAAAACTGAGATTGAGGTATCCACTCAAGAGCTCTTTAATAACCTCTCTAAAACAGAATTTAATCAATTTGAAAAGGAACTCAAATCAGAATTAGACAAAATTGAGAAAGAAATAATACAAAACAAAAGACAGAAGCTACATAGGGACATAGAGGATTATCAGATAGGGAAGGCGGTGTGTGATGTCACTGGCGGTGATGTGATGTCACTGGTGGTGACACAGTAATCATTTCAGAAACAGGACATTAAGAAAGAAGAAACAACCTAGGAGTAGACAAGAAAGAAAGGACCCCTTAAAACACAAAAATAACATAATCATGAATCAACAGACACTGACGGTGGTTCCATTTCCTCTTCATCCTCTTTTTTTAGACCTTTCCTCCGCACACTAAGATCAGGAGGGGGGAAAGAAAAAACAAAAAGGGACAATAGAACAGACTACTGACCTCAAAACTTCAAAGCAAGGTACACCTGAAACTTTGGGGAAAAGAGGGAATTTGGAAATGGAAAATCTACAAATTATCAGTCTAAAGGGTACATTCCCTTACGCTGGACCAAAGATCAATTTTATCAAAAGGACTGTCCTTTTGTCCCACCAAACAACTTGATAAAATCACTGCTATTAAAGATCTTTATTTTTTTGCAGAAAGCTAGCTTTGAAAGCCCATTTCAGCAAGAGATAGGAACAGGATGGCACCTTGGTAGCACTAATGGAACTGGAAGGTGAGACTCTGCGGGAGGAACTAATGGTTGAGAAATTCAGACCACCTTTACCCCACCCTTTTCGGATTTCCTCAGCATTAACTTCTTCTTTAAGTGAACAATGAAGGTAAATTGAGAAAATATCAATTTGGAATAAGACAGTACAGAATCTCTCATTTAAAGAATGAGTGCACTTAAAGAAATTCAGAGCTGGGAAGATTGATAAACCATACCATAAGGGTATGGGAATGTGTTCTTTTGGCCCCAAAACATGTATAGGGCTGAGGCTCAGAGACAACTGAAGAATCAACTTAATTATGTCACATTACCTTCTGACCCTACAGCAACTTTTTTGAGAAAACTTAGACATTTGGTGGATGAAGCCTTGGATCAGAAAATTTCCTGGTTAATGAAAATCCTACTATACCTACATTCTACCTTTTGCCGAAGGTCCACAAGAAATCACTAGCCTATAACTTTGGGTATAGGGGGTCTCAATAAGAAACCCTATATCTTTATTGACACTTTTCTTCAGACACAAGTCACAGGTCTAACCTCTTATCTTAGAGATACGAATGAACTCATCTCAAAATTAAAAGGAGTAGATGTAACAGAAACACACTTTTTAGTAATCTGTGACGTGGAGTCACTTTACACTATCATTGACCAAGTTAAATACTTTTTAGATCTGGGTGACTCAGGACAGGCATGGGCAATCAATTTTGTCTTGCAATTACTGGAGTTCATCTTAAACCACAATTATTTCATCTTTATTGGTAACTTTTATGTCCAGAGAAGAGGCACAGCAATGGGGTGAGATGTGCTCCCTCTTACGCTAACCTATTTTTGGGATGGTCGTAGAGGGAGCATGTCTTCTCTGAGGACCTCATGTTCTTCACCACATTTGTTTGATATTTGTTATCACTATGTAGATGGTATATTCTTTGTATGGAGAGGCCCAAAATCCATCTTACAGGACTTTCTTGACATCTTAAATAAAAATAACTTTAACTGACATCACACGTCGAGAGAGAATTCCTGGATGTGATTATCAAAAAACATCAGGCATGACTGATAACAACATTATACTGAAAGCTGACAGCAACTAACTTGTTGCTAAATTTTAAAAGCTCACACTCTACTCCACTTAGGAAATCTATAGCTAAGGGTCAGTTCCTTCATCTTCAAAGGAACTGCTCACTATTACAAGACTTTCTTGTTGAATCTTCTGATCTGATTAATAGATACTATGAAAGAGGCTACCCTTAAACCTTGTTTCTAAAAGAATGGTATATAAACAATATGGATGCCGCCTAATAAGCCAGGAATGTTGTAGGGTCCTCACCTTCCCACTGCTCCGTGTCTGGCAGTGTAACAGGATACTGATATTGTAAAAGTTTAATGGGTAGGGGACACCACACAGTGTATCTCCTGCATCAAAAGTGCTCTTTATTGTGACATGTTTCAGACCCTCATGGAGTCCTTTTTCAAGCAATGAAATACCAACAACCAAAATAAGTCCATGGATATACAAAGTCCATCATTGAGAAAGTCCATGCATATTTGAAGTGCTATATAATACAACATAGAATCAAATCACCTTCTGAGATATCTAGAAATCCATAAAAAGTGCATGTGCTACTTAAACATAATAACACCAGTTAAAAACAGTATCAAAACATTCATTGTAGAAGGATAAACTTCTCAGAAGATCACTATAAAACAATGGTTCCAGACTCAATATTTGTTACACTGCCAGGCACGGAGCAGTGGGAAGGTGAGGACCCTACAACATTTCTGGCTTATTAAGTTGCATCCATATTGTTTATACATTGTTTGTTCTGCCAGCTTACCTAATTCTGAAGCTCCCAAGATGCACAAGATGTCTATAATTGGAGAATCGACAATCCAAACTTCCCTCAATACTTTGGCATACAGCAACATTGAGGTGCAGTGCACCCTGGAAGAAGCAGAATGAAATTACTCACCAGTGAATAATGTGAACAGTCTGGTTGAGCCTGCATGTCTGCTTCTAAATCTACAGAAAAGAGAGTTAAACCTTATCCTACAATATGTCCACACACAAAGAATTCCATGTGGTCTACGTCCGGATGTGAGACCAACTTTGAGTACAGATGACCCATTACTGATTCAAAGGTGGCAAGAAATCACCAACAAATATTGTATGGATGATTGTCATAATGATATGAAAATAGAGCGGATTCAGGCAAAACTAGGTGAGTTTGAGTTGCAAAAAGAGACTGCGGCCTCCAGAGACGTCCTGCATACACACTACTCAAAAGAAGTAATTGAGGAAATAGATTGCCGCCACTTGGAAACATTGCAGCATCTAAGAAACAATATCTCTGCTCGCAAGGTTAAGAAACTTGAAAGAGACGTGTCAAATCCTTCCCAAGAACATACACAGCCCTGGAGAAATCATGCTCAAGTGGGGAGGATGCCACAAAGGAACTGACAGTGGAAGAGTCATCCAAGTGCAAGAGAACAACGTTCGGCAGCTACTAGCAGTAAGGAGGAACGTGCCGATAATACTCACCATTTTTTAGACACAGGTACCACCGAGGACGCCGGAGGTCTGGAGCTGCCAAGAAAAGTACACCATCTTCCACCACGGAGGGGGGACGGCAACCCAGGCAAAGCCAGGCAGAGGTTACAGATCTTGTTATTAATAGTTCTTCTTATATTTTGAATAAAAATGAGACTGACATTTTAAATAAGAGACTTCTTATGAAAGCTTTGTCTGAGGGACTTAATTCTGTACAAGACTGACTCCATCTTTTGGGCATTGACTTCCAGAAATTTTTACGCATGATGAAATAAAAAATGTTTTTTTATGGGCCAGACCCCCATGCCTGTATCAACATGTAAGAGGAAATCGGAATTCATTCTTGATATAACTAATGATACCTTAACTGTCTTTACTAACACTGTCAGTAGGGAAGTGAGTCATATTCTTTCAGAAACTAAAGGTGTTGGCAATTTGTCAAGGAAAAATACGCTTTACAAAAATTATGTGATAATTCCTCTTCTCACTATCTGAAGTGCTGATTAATGAGGTGGCATTGTGGTGATTGACACTGATAAATATATCTCAAAGATATTATAAAAGTTGTCTAACCCGAACCACTAAGCCATTTCCCCCTGCAATCCCATCTGGCATGTGAAACATCAGGTGGATAATATGGTTCAGTAAGCACTATTAGGGAGTATAATAACAATACAGGAGTATGAATTCCTTAAAACCTCACACCCTAAGACTCCAGTTATGTACACCTTACCAAAAGTAGATAAAAATCTTAACAACCCTCCGGGCAGACCCATTGTGTCAGGATGGGATCTGTTCTGGAACCTTTAACCCAGTATGTTGAACACTTCCTTCAACCACTGGCATCTAAGATAAATAATTGTGTTTGTGATACTACTGATTAACTTAACACGTTGAACAAAATAGAACATATTGGTCCAAATACCATTTTATGTGCTTGTGATGGTTCTCATTCTTCCAGGTCATGGTATATCTGTTGTATTCAATTAGATCAACTGGACTTGAAATGTAGTTCTTGAAGACGTTTCACTAGTCATCCGACTGGCTTTCTCAATTCAGAATGACTTGTACAAGAATCTGTGGCAATTATGTACCCTGGAAAATCCCAATTAGCATATCACAGCCAGGTGTTAAGGGTGTGATTAGATAGTGGCTAAGAGGTGTTATAGGAACGCCCAGAGGGAGTGTTCCTCACTAATCACCTGCAGGGTATTTAAACCCTTTTAGTTGCACTATATTGTTAGCTTGATAAAGGCCACTATATTGTTAGCTTGATAAAGGCCACTAAACCACGGCCGAAACGTTGCTGTTTTGTTGCACTATGCATTACTTTTGAAAATAATAAAATTTGTGAAAAAGACCTGTGGAGCGTTGGTTATGACCTACTTTTTTACTATATATATATATATATATATATATATATATATATATGCAATCAAAGGTGGAAATCCTTTGAACTCCAACACAATGTCTCAGCTGCCCCGGTGCTGCCGAAAAGTTGCAGATAGACGAAGTGAAGTATCAGTGCACACGTGGGGTCTTGTTTAAGCAATACAAACTATTTTATTCAGCATAAGTGTGGTACAATCAACGCGTTTCAGCCCTTCAAGATCAGGCCGGGGGGGCTGTGGGAGCACTCCTGTGGCAAAATTACTTTATAACAAATAGTGGAAGTGCTACTGATCTGACCAAAACATTAGAACAAACAAGAAAAGAGATGATCAATGCACATTCCTGGGCCCCATATATTATAATATCTATGCTAGTGCAAACAGTAAAAACATGGGGTTTTTTTTAGGTCATAGTCCACATTCAGATCATGAGGTACCAAAGAGTTAAGTAAAATAAACAGGGAAGGAGTATATTTGGTGTGAAATCCAAGGGTAGGTATTGTTTATCGTGTACCCAGTGTGGGAGTACAGTGTGGGAGGTTCATCCTTTGTGCATCCCCAGACTGGATGTGAATGTTACATCAGGAGTTACTATATGTGTAACTCCACATGTGTAATTTATGTGTTGTGGTGCCCATGTGGTCTCATCTATTTATTGCCACACAGGCAATAAAATCACGCGGGTTGACTTGTGTGAATATTTATGGTAAAGAGATTGGAGGGTTATGAGAAGTATGGTTTTCCTAGCTGCGGCTGATATATTGAGGAGCAGTTTCTTTGCTCCTAATGTAATGTGGGAAGTTTGTGTTATCGTGTCCAAGTATTGCCCAGAGTGGTGTTAGAGGGACATAGTTAAATAGGTGTTGTGTGGAAAATGTTGTCACTTGTTTCCAGAAATCTTGAATGACTGGGCAGGACCACATGCAATGAAAGAGGTCTGGTTTGGGATCCTTGCATTTTGGACACAAGGTATGACCTATTCTTGTTATAAAATAGAAGAGGTTGCTTTGTCCATTTTTCTCTTTGCTGATAGTGATACAATGTATTGAAATATTGTGAAGAATGATATTACTTAGTTATAAGGGAATGTGTATTGACTGTATGTATCAGTAAAACGTTATATTGATTGCAATTTGGCAGTGCTGTGCTATTTTGTTGTTCTAATTATTGGATACAATTGATCCAAGCATGTGCATGCATTTACTTGGACTTAACTCAAATGTAACAATAATATAACAAACAGAATCAAAAAGAGACCAAGTCGGAAGATACATAGTATACCAGCGGATCAGAACAAAGTAACCCACTCATTACATTAATAAAGACGGATAAGGTAAATGCTACGGATTCTAAGGATACGATACTATACACGCTGAAAGCTAGCTGTGGAGAATGAACCAGATATGGAGGGGGGATGCACTATATTATACGGGATCTTCACAAGCCAGCGTCCCTAACGGATTCTAAAGGGTCAGCGGAACCTACCCGGCACCTTAAAGTCCCATACTACCTCAGGCTCAATAGAGACGCTCATTAAAGGCGCTCTCTGGAGGTCAGATCTAGCATAAACCCCGGGGAAGCTATAAAAATTAAGGACCCCTCTATGGGGGGAAAAGGGGGGGAAGGGGGAGATAATACCACCTATTAATACTAGGAAGAAGAACAGGGCTAATCAGATGGCTAAATAACTACATAAATGGATGAATAAATGAATAGCTACCCCTCTTTTTTTTTTATTTTTAAGGACCACATACTACTGCTCATAAAAAGCATTAATAAAGACGGATAAGGCTAGCTGTTCGTTCAGTCCTCTAGGGGCTATTGTGTCCAAGGTCTGAATCCACCTGGCTTCTCTCCTGAGAAGCGCTTTATTCCGATCGGTGCCTTCTTTTTTAGGTTCATGGTCGATTGCCATCCACCTAAAGTTGGATAGCTGATGTCCCGCTTCTTTGAAGTGCTTAGCTACTGACATTTCCCCAAACTTAGAGTTCAGCTCCGTTCCTATCAGGGCCTATCTCAATGCCTGCCTATGGTTGGCCATTCTATCCCTAAGTGTGGTTGTGGTTTTCCCGATGTAATATAAACCACAGGGACAGGTTATGATATATATAACATGGGTGCTAAGACATGTTAGTCTATAATCCACTCCACAGATCATATTCCGGCATGCTTGGCAACCATTGCATTTAAAGCATCCTTTCTTTGGTCCAGGTAACCAGGAATGAGAACCAGATGGTCTATCCCCTAGGTCTATCTTCACTAGAAGGCTCCTGAGGTTTTTTCCCCGTCTGAAGCAAACATAGGTTTCGTGTCCTTGAAGGGTAATGACTTGTCACTGGTCAGTATATCCCAATTATTTGTGATAGTGTTCTTAACTATATTACTGTGGGGGGAATACTGCAATGAAATAGGCATTTTCTTCATCACATTCTCATTGGAGGTGTCGGGTACGGTATTACTATTCTGTCTCTTAGCTGAGGTCTCCAGTGCTTTCTCCAGTTGTTCTCCTACCGTTTTAGGGCTGTAGCCTCTCCTCACGGATCTATTTGCCATATCATGTAGCTGCTGTACGGCCTTTTCGGCTTTTGAATTGTTCCTAATTGTTCTCATAAATTGGGAGAAGATGACACTTTTCTTAGTAGCCAATGGATGGCAGCTTGTTGCTGAAAGGATGGTATTTTTATCAGTCAGCTTCTTAAATAGGCTAGTCTCAAACTTATTGTCCAATATCTCAATACGAAGATCTAGAAAGTCCACTTGGTATTTACTACTCTCCATTGTAAGTTTAATCAGCGTATTAAGTTTATTAAGCTCAGTAATAAAGTTTATACCTTCCTCCTCAATTCCCCTCCAGAGGATAAAGCAATCATTGATATAATGCCGATAGATTGCTAATCTCTCACCATACTTGGGGTAGATGTATCGTGCTTCGAAGTCCGCCATATATAGGTTAGCAAATGAGGGACCTACATTGGTCCCCATTGCTGTACCGGACAGTTGTTGACAAAACTGATTATCAAATCGAAAGTGGTTTTCACCTAGGACAAAGGTTAATAGCTCAATCAACCATTCCATGGGGGGTCCTTGATGTTTGTTTTTGATTAAAGCTTGTGAGCAGTACCATATCGGAAAAAGGACCTTCATATGTAGTTAACAATTCCAACAGGTGACCACTATCTCGTAAGTAGGACTTCATGTTTCGAACTATCGGTTGTAAGAAAGAATGGAGATAGGCCGATATTGGACTAAAAATGGAGCCCCTAGAGGCTACTATCGGATGTCCTGGTGGTGACTGTAAGGACTTGTGTATCTTAGGTACACTGTAAATCACCGGACACTTAGGTGTCTCACATGTCCGGTATGTAGCCACCTCCTTATTGATCCAATTCACCTCTAAATTGAGTTCAATCATCTTCTCAGCTTGTTTTTTAAGTTTAAGGTTAGGATCCATCTGGATCTGTTTATAGATCTTGGCGTCTGATAGCTGCCCTAAAAATTCCTGTTTGTAGTATCTTTCTACACTTCTCAAGAGGCTCTTCAACCCGCGAGGCGAGAAATCACCTCAGACCAAGCAAAAATCACCTCAGGCATTGAGAAGTATAGAAGTGCAAGGTCCTTACGCACCTGTCTGATAATCTCCACTAACTTTGTCTCTCTTAAATCATTCCCCCCCCAGGTGTATGACAATTATATTAGGTTCACCCCATTCAGATATATGCCGTGAGATCATGGGGAAGAGCACTCCAAACAGCTCCCCGAAGACCTAACCAATAGATTTTTACTTCGGCAGAAGGAAAACCAAGGTTGATGCCATAAGGTCTTCTATGAGCTCGGTCAGTCTTAGACTTTCTAATTGTGATTTTTAGCTTAATACCAGTAAGAAGCTTATCGGAAAGCAGCAAACCCCCCGAAGAATGTCTATTGGGGCTGACTAGCTTACTTATACGCAGGGCTAGAAAAAACATGAGAAGAAATCCTAAACGAAACATAAGGAATTCATAACGAGACCAAGAAACGTTTTCTAAATGTAATATTAAACCATTTAAAATTTGAAAAGTCACAGGTTTTCTAGCTTCTGTTGTTGGGTGAGGTTTGCTTAGACCTTTCAACCTTTGAACTAAAGTGTGTGTTTTTGTAACATCCCCCAAGCCATGCAGTTTAAGAAAAAATTAAACCCCGATAAGTGTCTTTTTAATGCTAGCTGTGCTTAACCCTTTTTCAGCCAATTGAAGTACGAAAAACAAAATCAACTCATTATCATGCAAAGCAATGCCATGCTTATGCTTGAAGGCAAGCCACTTACTCCAACTGGGCCGATAAGCGAGCCAGGTCTTGTCAGCGACCGCGCAACACCATAAAGCCATCATTGCGGTTGAATATCTTGCCAGAGATCGCAAGAGATAAGCTCCCCGAACTCCTCCGAATCCTCCACCAGCATCCGAAATTGACCCAACGGTGAACGGGAGAGAGCATCGGCCACAGAGTTAGTATAACCTGGTACGTGTTTCGCTTTAATCCAAATGTTATAGCGTAAGGCCTTTAAAACAATACGCCTAAGAACCTGGGATACTGGGGGGGATTTTGTGGACTGAGTTCAGGACAAACACCTTCGTTGTCACACAGAAAAAGAATGCGCTTATTCACTAAAAACTGGCCCCAGACTGAAATAGCAAAGAGGATTGGAATAATTTCCAAAAACACCAGATTATTTAAGTAGTTACAGCCCTGCCAATGGGTAGGCCAGGGGACGGAGAACAATTTACCCTTAAAATAACCACCACAACCAAATGATGATGAGGCATCCGTACATAAATGTAACGCTGCATTATCCAGTTAGGATGTGCAGAGTCATTGAGACGAGATTAAATTTCTATTAAAAGCTTGTCCCATAGGAATCACCTTAGTGGTAAAATTCAAATGACGCAATAAACTCTGCAACTCCTCTACCTTTATTTTTGTACACAGCAAAGCCTTCTGAACAAGCATCCTTAGATTGACCAGCTTATCCTCAGGCAAGCAAAACTCCATCCTTTCAGAGTCAATCATTATTCCCAAAAATTGCAAATGAGTGGTAGGTTGAGCCGTCTTCACCGTCTTCTCCTGTGCTATGGGAATACTAAATTTTTTGGCTATGAAAAGAAATGCTTTAAATGATCTGAGACAGTGTGAAGAATTTGCAGGCCCCATGAAAAGGAAGTCATCTAAATAATGTAAAATCCATCTGTAATCAGCCAGCTCCTGTGTCACCCATTGAAGGAATGTTGCAAAGACTTCAAAGTAATAGCAAGAAATGCTACAGCCCATCGGCAGGCATTTGTCATAAAAGAAGCTTCCCTCAAATTGGAAACCCAGGAGATGCCAACAGGATGGATTAATTGGAAGTAATTCGACACCAACTGTCTGCCATGTACAATGCTGTTTTAACACCTTACTCTGGGCGTTCCTATAACACCTCTTAGCCACTATCTAATCACACCCTTAACACCTGGCTGTGATATGTTAATTGGGATTTTCCAGGGTACATAATTGCCACAGATTCTTGTACAAGTCATTCTGAATTGAGAAAGCCAGTCGGATGACTAGCGAAACGTCTTCAAGAACTACATTTCAAGTCCAGTTGATCTAATTGAATACAACAGATATACCATTTTATGTGGAATTGATATATAACCATTGTATACATCCATTCCACAGAATGAGTGTTTAAGTGTAATAGAAGAGGTTTTACTAACTACTGATATGCCCACATCGAAGGTCTACTTTATACGGGTTTGTTTGTAAATGGTTCTTAAAAAGAATCATTTTAAATATTTAGACAAATACTACTGGCAATTCCAAGGGACCTCCATGGGTGCGACTGTTGCACCATCACTCGTTAATTTATATGTTAAACATTTGGAAGATAAGCTTTTTCTTGGGAACACCGCATATTCCCAATATATTATATCGTACTACAGATATGTGGAAGATATTTTGTTAATATGGGAGGGTCCCTTGGAGTTGCTTCATGAAATGATGTCTGAAGCCAATGCTTCACACACGACTATGAATTTATACATGAAGTGGCCACTACATCCTTACCTTTTTTGGATGTATTGTTCACAATACATAATAACAAAATTAAAACCAATGTGTTCTGCAAACCTACTTCAATTTATTGAATGCTAAGAGTTTCCACTACCATAGAACATTTAAAGGGATACCGAAAGGTCAGTACATGCGAATAAAAAGAATTACATCAAGCCCCCAGGAAAATGAAATGGCAGCCCAAACTTTGACTAACAGGTTGGCACATAAAGGGTACAACATGAAATTGGAGGACGTAGATAAGTTATCCAGAAAACAGTTATTGTCCCTTAACCAGAACCAAGACAATGCAGAAAGGGTGAATTTTGTCTCACAGTTTAATGAACATAGTCAACAAAATGAAAGAATAATACAGAAACATTGGTCGATACTCCGTTCTGAAACTAGCAGGGAGATTCAATAAAAGTTCTTATCGTTTAAAATGGTGCTAATTTTGCCCCAATCAATCAGATCTTATTTAACATTTGAAAGCTAAGATCCTATTGGTTGGAGCAAAATTAGCACTATTTTAAAGGATAAGAACTTTTATTGAATAACCGTGTAAATATGGGCAATATGTATATAAAAATGGGATAGTTTATATCCACGCAGAGTGCAACTAGAGACCAAATTTATTCAATACATACAAAAATAAGAAGCCTTATAAAAATATGGGCACAACTAAATATAGGCATCTGTTTCAGGTGTTACCCCGTTTTTGTTATAAACGTGGCAGTAATTTTAAAGATATATTGTGCCCATCTGAATTGTCAGCACAGAAACCAATGTTCGAAGTCACAAAAAGAAGAAGCACGCTTCCATGCTTAAATTGCAATTTTTGCAGTTCGATCATCAAGGGGCAGGAAATATGTCACCCAACAATGGGCAACAAAATCAGAATGCTACATACTGTACATTTACATGCAACACAAAAAATGTTGTATATATGCGTAAAACTACGCATCCAAGAGCATAAAGGGAATATAAGGAATTACGCCCAGGTTAAAGCACCTACTAAAGGGGAAGACATTAAAAGGATGCTGTCACAGGAGGAATATTTCTGGATTGAATGACTAAATAGCCTAAATCCAATTGGTTTAAATGAATCCTGTTCCATAAAACCTTTTTTGTAAACTTGCTCTTGGTTTGAATAGTTTACTGTGCATTTTCTGTTGCAGGTTAATACAATTGTAGATATATAACAATTTGTTTTACTCACATGGTTTAGTTACGTTATGTATCACTAAAAATATTGCACACTAGTTAGACTACCTTGTAGCAAGTTCAACATTGTTGTGCTAAATAGACACATAGTTACTATTTTTTTTATTCCTATATTGATGGACATATGAATCTTATGTGTTTACCTCTATTTCCCATCAGGCCTCAATGTTATTGAAACATCGGCTTTATATAAGGGAACAGAATTCCTTCATCCTATATTATTTTTCATATAAATACAGATATTGAGTCTAGGACCATTGTTTTATAATGATCTTCTGAGAAGTTTGTCCTTCTACAATCAATGTTTTGATATCTTTTGATACTGTTTCTAACTGGATTTATTAAATTTAAGTAGCACATGCACTTTTTCTGGAATTCTGGATATCTCAGAGGATGATATGTTTCTACGTTGTATTATATAGCACTTCAAATATGTCTGGACCTTCTCACTGATGGACTTTGTATTTCTATGGACTTGTTTAATTCATGTCATTTTGGACTTAGCTGCACATGGATCACCACTTCACCAATTGGAGAATAGTGGGAGGTACTAGGGGAGGGGTATATATTTGTAATTTTGGTTGTTTGCATTTCATTGCTTGTAAAAAGGACTCCATGATGTTATTGTGACATGTCTGAAACATGTCACAATAAAGAGCACTTTTTGATGCCGTAGATAGACTGCGTGGTGTCCCCTTCCTATTAAACCTCTAAAAGAATAAGCCAGGGCTAAAAGACGATCCCAATCTGATCTCCTAATACCTACACCTAGGCACAGAGATAAGAACAGCAGGATTAGGTTCTAACATCAATACTAAGTGGGATCGGTTGAGACAGGCCATAAACAAAACCTGGCATGTCTAAGAGGGATGGTCTTGTGGGTCGCTTTGTTACAGATCACCCCAGTATGACAGCTAGGAGATGTACCAACTTGGCAGATAAACTCACGGGGCACCATTATGTGAGAAAGAGAGCTAACATAACAAAGGGAACACAGACTGTGGGGACATATTTGTGTGGAGACTGCATATATTGGGAGTATACAGGGGTGCCCCTACCATGAAGCAAACTGAAACATTTGCTCAGGGCGCATCCCTGCAGAACACTTAAAAGGCGGTAGTTAAAAAACTCTTCCTTCCTGCAATATTGCATTTTAGCACCAGTCCACTAGTTAGTGTCAAGTCAGCCCTCCAGTCAGTGTTAGTCAGCCCACCACACCCACCTCCACAAGCCATGTTCCCTGTTGAAGCCACGCCCTCTTCATGTGCCACCACCCGTCTACTGATAGGCAGCATTTAAAAGTTGTTTCAGGTGTCAAAAACCCTAGGAACACACCTGGGAGTATATGCACAATATGAAGGAACTGACTGACCTAGAAGGTAACAGATGATATACTCTGAGACATTACTTTAATTGTGAAAGTAAACATCAGATTTATGCAATTCTGTGTCCCTGCAAGCTATTGTACATAGGGAAGACATCACAGACGTTCAAACAGAGAGAGTCTAAACATCTTTCGGACATCAGACTTGCCAAAAAACACTCCCTGATGGGAAAACCACTTATTATTATGGATATGCATTTTTTAGCCAAGCATGGGGGATCCTACACAGAACTCAAGTGTGTTGGAATTGACAAAGTGAAACTGTCCAGGAGAGGTGGTGACATTGAATGTTTATTACTACAGAATGAGAGCAGATGGATTTTTCATCTTAAAACATTATCCCCTTGATGATGGATGATGCCTTGGATGAGTATAGGATCACTTCAAAACCAGCAAGTTTCCTGGTAAATGAAAATCATACTATATCTACCTTCTACCTTTTGCCGAAGGTCCAAAAGAACTCACTAGGTGTAAACTATGTACTAGGACGACATTTATCCCCACTGCAGTATATAAGCGCTGATATTTGGAGCCTAAGTGTGGATTACCTGTTGTTTGACATTTATTCATTCTTCATGGTACCTTATAATGCTGATTTGGCTAGATACATATTTTGGATCCTTTCTGGAGCTTTGTTGATACTTACCTTGCAAAAGGATCTTTTTGGGACCAATGGGATTGCCTGTATCATGCTGGATTACCTCCATTTAGGAGTGAATGTTAACCATTGGACTCACAGATACAAAATCGTTATCAAGTATGGACACTTTTATTCATATATCTAAAGTCTCTAAACATGGATACCATAAACAACGCCTTTAAGAAATGTTATATTACTTTATTTGCCCTTGAAATTTACTATGCATTATTCTGTGACATGTAAATGCAGGTCGTTGTTATATAGAGAGCCTTATGACATGTTTTTAACAGTGTAATTGCTTAATCTGTCATTTTGTTGTTTGACTCACATAAGAGCATCTTATGTATAAATGTCCTGATGCCCCGTAGCTCCGGTAAGCCCCCATCTGACGCCTTGTTGGGATTGATCTGTGCTGACACGCATATGTGTGCCAACTGGGGGTCGCGTCTCTGATGTCAGACGAGTGCCTTCCATCTCACGAGATTTGGGTTACATTTAAGGCGCAACTGGTAACGGATGCCTACAGGCTGTTGAGAAATACCAAATTTACAAAATGAGGAGGCGTCCACTCAGCTATTATCTGCTGATAACTTTATTGCGACATGTTTCGGGTCCACACCGACCCTTTCTCAAGCCGGCTTGAGAAAGGGTCGGTGTGGACCCGAAACATGTCGCAATAAAGTTATCAGCAGATAATAGCTGAGCGGACGCCTCCTCATTTTGTAAATTTGGTATAACTTATGGTCTGCAAGAGTGGGAGCAGAAGAGTGAGGTGCCCTAGACGCCATCCGGACGTGCCATTTATTAAAGGCTGTTGAGAAAGCCTGGTAAGGGCGAAACACATCCAGCGGTTCATGGAGTACTGATAGTATACCTAATCCTAGTATCTCCCCATCTCTTGATCACTCTCTGACCTCAGACGGGACATGATGACTGACACATGGCAGTAAAGTTCTGACTGACCATTTTAATCTTTGTGCATTGGGGATATACATGATACTTGTATAACCTACCCCTGTAGTGGATTTCTATGGGAGGAATGTAAGATTATAGTCTTATAATCTTACAGTTCCAGGAGGAGAAGGAAATCAGAAGCCACAAAGGGGTAGGTTATAATAAACAATGCACCCCAACTGTAAATTAAAGGGATATTAGAAGTCACCTTGGAATTCCATGCCCTGTATAAAGGGTACTCGGCCTGCGACCTCGTATTTTTATACCTAGCCTGAATAGAGGTGTGTGTGTGTGTGATTGTAACCTTTAAAGTAAAGTACAGGTAGCAGTGGTTTTTCTCCGGGACCGGCGGCCATTATTCCTCTCTACACATTGTCGACCAGAATTGGGACCAAGCCAAGGGTCCAGGGCAGGCTGCACCCGGACTACAAGGATGAAACGGTGAGTTCTTATTTTATCACCGATTGATACATATAGGATGTGTTGTGCAGACGCGACATCTTACTGGTGGAGATCTGAAAAGATACAGTGAAGGGTTCAGGGTGGGTGCACCTGAACCAACCATTGTCAACAGTGAGCAGGTGTTTGTAAATTATTAATTATAACACTAATTGGTTAGGCTAAGACGGCTGACCATAGTAATTGGGGTTTATCCAATTTCCATTTCAATGTACATGTAAATTGAACTTCGCAGGAACAGAGGTTACTCATTAGCGCTCAGCAATCAGACTAAAAGTGATTCACCAGGAGTTTAGTGTGGGGCTAAACCAACAAGAGATTGGAGGGTATGTAACCCGTAGGGGGTTAACAAAGTATTTCATACCTATTTTACCCATCATATATACTCGTGGCTCCTTTAAACAAAATATATACATTTTAATTATACTAAGGCAAAGAATATCATACAAATAGAAAATGGAAACAAGAAACAGCTTGAGGCAACAGAGGGTGTTGGATATGTTTAACATTAATGATAGCAGAGACATAGACATAGGGGAAAGAGGCATTAAAGAACTATATATGGAATTAGAAGAATTACTAATTAAGGAAACTAAAACATGTCGGGAGATAACAACCCTTGAAAAATACATACAAAGGAAAATAATTCCTAGGGGACTCAGATTAGGGAAAATCCCAACATTTTATGTAGAAGAAAATGGGGAATTCGTAACCAGTTGGAATATGATTTTATCTGAATGCTCAATGCGGTTGATGGACTTAATAGTGGTATATAAGAAACAACTTGTAACAAATATAGAAAGAGAAGTCCTACAGAAGGATAAGCAGATAGAGAGTAACAAAGAGAGCATAAATAATAAAGAACAGAGGGAAAGGATAGAAAAGAGTGTTGAAAACGTTGAGAGACAAATTATGGAGACTAAAAAGAAAATAATCATTAGAGATCGTAAAGATTATGAGGATATCCAGGTCTATAGAACACCAAATACCAGAGGCAGAAGCCATATTAGAATCACACATACACAGTTAAATCATTCTTGACAATCAAGAGTAAGACCAGGGAGATCTATTTTGAAAAAACAGCCATAAAGGAAACTTATGGTTAGTTTCTCTACTAATGATAAAAGTAGCGATGATGAATATATTTCGGACGGATCCTCCTCTTTGTCCTCCTCTGTCTCTTACAGTTCCAATAGAAGAAATAATAAGAAACAAAGTTATTTATAAGATTATAAGATATAAGCCCAGAATGGACAGTGATCAAGATTCCATAGATGGTAGATTCCGTGAAAAAACAGAGAGACTAAATAGACATCAACGATCACAAAAGGATCGACCAATGGATAAAAAGGACCATTTAAAAGCCAAAGAAATGGACAGGGAACAGGACACGAGTTGGATACAAGAGAACAGGTATCAACTGAGACAGAGGAAGAAAAGAACAATGTAATTAATTTGTCCGACAGAATTATCACAGATGAGGAACATAAATTTTTGTCAAGGGGACTATCATTTTGTCCCACAAATGTTTTTGTTTATTTGATACTGTTCTGGACATCAATAAGTTCGTAAGAAAATCAATATTGCGAAAATGGTTTGAAATGTGTAAAAACAATGATGATGTTGAAAATTTAGAGCTAACGTTAGGATGTGGGAATATAAACAGAGATGCACAATGTTTGTCAGATCTACAATTATTAGAGTCCCTCAATACTACGTCAGAACACGCACAGGGCTATATAGGTGTGGTGATCAGGGATATCAGCAGACAATTTAAGAGTTAGTCTAACTTCTACCCCATACACTTACGTACACCATGTGTGGACATGTTCCCACACATGGTAGAACAAGATCTCAAAAAATTAGACATCTGAACATGAATAAATACCGACCATGTGTGGAATAACTTAACTAAACCAGAAAGGGAAGCTATAAGTTCTCTGAAGAATGATAGAACTATACTTATCCGCAAGGCAGACAAAGGAGCTAACGTTGTAATATTATTAAGCACACACTATAAAGCAGAAGCCCAGAGACAGCTAGAAGACCCAAACATATGCAAACATTTAGTTTCTGACCCCACAGATAAATGTAAGATCAAATTAGAGAAAATCACAGAGGAAGGAGTTAGGACTAGACTCTTGAAACAAAATCCAGAGTTTTTCTTGCCAGAACACCCTAAAACCCTGTTGTTTCATATGGCCCCTAAAATCCATAATGAGGAGAGACCACCCAAAGGATGCCCCATTATTGTGGGTATACAGTCCTTAAACGAAGATTTGTCCCAATTGATAGATATACTCCTCCAACCTCTTGTATTGAGATTGTACTATTATTTAAAAGATACAACACGTGTCCTCTCATTGTTAAATGCACACCAAAGCAGTGATAACTATCTGATAGCAACGGCGGATGTAGTTTCATTATACTCTATTATTCCGCACCAATACGGTATGATAGCCATACGATACCATCTACAACAATATATCAAGTATGAAGAAGATCAGCAGATCTTAATTATGGAATCCCTACACTATCAACTAACTAAACTATTTCATTTTTGATGGTGTATATTACCTTCAGTTACAGGGGCATCCATGGGTGCAATATTTGCACCCACATATGCAATCCTATTCATGGGGTGGTGGTAGAAGACAGTCCTCTACTACCTTATGGAATTTCAGGGACCAGAACCTAAAGTAGCCATCTACCAATGTTTCATAGATGATTTACTGTGGGTATGGTGTGATACTGAGAATGAATTTAAAGATATGATTCTGAATACTAACCCCTATAATATAAAGTTAACTTACAATATAGGGCATAGAGAGGTACAGTACTTAGACCTCACTATAAGTATAGATGGGAATAATATATAGATGGGGATAATTATACCAAACCTCATATGTGTAATTCAATACAGCGAGCAGATTCAAATCACCATCAACATAGCATGAAAGCTATCCCTTACGGTCAGTATTTGAGACTGAGAAGAAACTGCTCCACTAAAGAATCCTTCCAAGAATCCTCTAATAAGATGATGAAGAGATTTAAACAAAGAGGGTTTGGCACTGACACGCTGAGAAGTGCATATATTAAAGCTAGTCAAACTAATAGGGAAAATTTGCTCCAGGGCAAAACAAAACAGAAAAATAGGTACAAAGGCACATTTTTCACAATGGAGATTTGTCCACAGTATGAAAAAAAATCATAGGGAAATATATTTCCATTTTAGAACAGGACCCCATACTAAGAAAGTGCTAATTGAGGGGTATAAGTATGTCCCCAAACGGGCACGAACCCTGGGAAATATATTATCGCCAAGTCTATATACAAGTAAGCCTAAAAATCAAGATACATGGTTAAAATATAGAGGTACATTCCCTTGTGGGGGAAACAGATGTATGACATGTAGACACATTCAACAGGGGGAAGAGTGTAGAAGTACAGCCAATAGTAAAATGTTTAAATTAAAACAATACATCAATTGTAAAACAGAAAATGTTGTATATTTAATTACGTGCAGTGGGTGTAAAATCCAATATGTGGGCTGCACAACTCGACCATTAAAAGAGCGCATGAGAGAACACCTAAGAGATATAAGAAACAATAATGTTAGAAGCCATATAGCAACTCATAAGCAAATATGTAAAAAGCATAAACAGCATAATGATTCAGGGTATAGAAAAAGTATCTCCTATAAGAAGGAGCCAAGATCATATAACCCCGCTCCTTAAAGCAGAAGCCAAATGGATATTCCACATTGGATACCCGATCCCCAAAGGGACTAAACCAGACAGGAGACATAACCTGTTTTGTAAATTGATATTTTATCTCCCCGGAGTTCTCTCATGTGGTATCTTTCATTCATTCTATCCCTCTAGGCAATAATAAACTCATATGGTTGCTCCATAATATTTGCCATTAAATATACCATATAGCGATTCATATAATGAATCACCATGGACATGCTGTTTAGAAGCCCCCTATTGTTGCTACTTTCTATGTAATAGGATTGGCTGATACATTTAGATAGGAGAGTTATGCTATTTTACAATCATGTTGATCCTAAATATTGATTTTAAGCAGCAGTACTGGGTTCCGGTATCTCTACAGATATACCAACTTATCATAATATAATCTAACATTTTTCCATCTCCATCATATATTTTTTTATATGTATATAGTATAAAAGTGTGTATTATAGCACAATTTTGTTTTTTAATGTGAATAGTTTCTTCAGCCCATACATTAGAATGCATGGATAGTTATCCTGCATTCGTTAGATGTCTCCTTCCTTGTATCTCTTCTCTTTGTATACACCTAATGCGATTAAGAGTTAAAGTAAAATTGGAGGGCGTGCACTTACCTGTGTGAAACCCAATAAGAGAGATAACAATGGGAGGAGGCAGCAGCCTATGATTAAGGACGCTGATGTGTCCAAAACGCGTAAGGTGGTCACCCGAGCTGATGTTTGTTGTATGCCGTATACTATGATATAATAAAGATTGTAACCTTTAAAGTAAAGTACCGGTAGCACTTGTAGCTTGTCTTTTATTGTCTGTTCTTCTTGAGGAGGACGAACCATTTTGAAAAGAATGAAGCTACACTAACTGAATGTTCTTTAAAACTGATGACCATTCTTATTAAACAAGATCAGATTTAAAATGAAAGAGAACTAAAAGAAATTCAACAGAAATTGTCTAGCCCAGCTGATAACTTCGCTGACAATTTGACAAAAATTTAAACTGATCTTGATAAATTTGAAAAATCTTGGATTGAGCGAAAAAAGAGGAAATTAAATAGAGACAGAAATGACTTTGACAAAGGTATTGCATACACTTGCAGGGAGATTCAATAAAAGTTCTTATCGTTTAAAATGGTGTTAATTTTGCCCCAACCAATCAGATCTTATTTAACATTTGAAAGCTAACATCTGATTGGTTGGGGCAAAATTAGCACCATTTTAAACGATAAGAACTTTTATTGAATAACCCTGCTGATTTCATAACAACCCAAACAATATAATAAAGACATGAAACCACAATCTGATAATAATACAGGCAATATGTCTGACAGTTCGTCTTTTATGACGACAGACTCAGAGTCAGAAGGCCCTGATTTATTAGGGTCTCAGGGCCCCAACACATGAGGAGGGGCCCTGAGAAACCTGAGAAACAGAAACAGATGGGGGTACAAAGGCAAGAGAGGGAATAGACAATAAAAGACAAGCTACAAGTCATTAACTTGTGTAAACATTCCCTATCGTCTCATTATGTTGAAATTGGGTTTGTCATTTTTCCCTACACACAAAATAGATACTTTTGAAACCATCAAGGATCTGGCATTACTGGCCACAAACTCATTGGTAAAATCAAATTTGGTCCAAATGAGACAGGGTTAATACACATACACATACTCTGACTACAAGTGCTTCTAGATCTTTACACTACTCCATGGGAAAAGTTAAAAATGAAGGAGATACTCCCACCATAACCACACAACAAATGTGTGAGGGGAGCAGTGCGGATACTGATTATGCACATAACGTTCTGAAAATAAAATCAACATATATGCCAGACCTATTACACTACCCTACAATACAGACTTTCTTTAATACTGTGAGTAAAGCTGTTACCCAGATATACCCTCCAACATGGCCTTCCAATCTCAGTCATAAACAAATATCAGCCATAAAAGAAATTGAGACTTGGAACGACATCCTTATAAAACCCTCAGACAAAGGGGGAATGTCGTGCTGTGGCCAGTAGAGTTGTATAAACTTGAAATGAAACATAAATTATCAGACCTAACTACATACTGTAAACTAAGCGGGAACCTCACCGAAGCCTTTTTACGAGATTATGCCGATCTCATTCACCAAGCATTTGCAACACATCTCATAACTACCAAAGAATTTGCATTCCTGAAAGTCTCAAACCCACAGACAGCTACCATTTATTTGCTGCCTAAAATCCATAAGAATAATTCAGTACCACCCAGTAGACCAATTGTTTCCGGAGTTGGTAACATTACAGAGAAGGTAAGCAAATTTCTGGATCAAAAGTTGAGACACCATGTGACAAACTTCAATTCCCATGTAAAAGCTACCATGGAGGTTTTGTCAATAATTAACCAATTACCTGTTACTGACACCACACAATTAGTAACAGCTGACGTGGAGTCGCTGTATACGTCAATCTGTCACCAACATGGATTGACAGCAGTTAAGTACTTTCTGGATAAGGATGTGTGGTACAATGATAAAAAAGCTTTATACATTTTGCTTTTGGAATATGTTCTCACGCACAATAACTTCCTATTCAACTCCCCCCATTACCTCCAGATTAGGGGCACAGCCATGGGCACTTCCTGTGCTCCTACGTACGTGAATCTATTCTTGGGATGGTGGGAGGAGAGTGTTGTTTTCAATGACGATCTATCAGAGTACCATGGATGCATCTTATTATTGATACGTTATATAGACAACATCCTTTCCTATAGGATGGCCCACAAGAATTACTATTGGAATTCTTTAACAAATTGAACCCAAATAATCTGAATCCTAAAACAATAAAAAATTATGACCAAATCACATTCATAACTCCCTTTAATACCAGTTACAGAGACGTTGAGAGACTAATCTGTAACAACTGGGAGATTCTCCTCAGTGACAGATCAATTGCACAAAAAATACCTAGTGCACCAGTATTTGTTTACCAGTGAGCACCAACTTTTAAAGACAGATTTGTGCCAAGTCATTTTCATGAAAAGAAAGAATCTGACACCATCTTAACTACTAGAGGGCTCTATAAATGCGGTCACTGCAGTGCTTGCAAATATGCACTTCAGAAGAGACATATAACTGATCGCTTCGGTGTTAGACGCAATATCACTGAGCATACAAACTGTCAAACCACTTCGGTCATATACGCACGTCAGTGACCATGCAATAAGGTTTACGTCGGTCCTTAAAACAGGTTGTAAATGTGTCCCCAAGAGAGCGCAGTCTCTGGGAGACATATCGTCACCCAGCTTGTATGTAACTAAGCGAGAACATAGGACAACCACCTGGTTGTCCTGTAATGGCAATTATAAGTGTGGTGCCAACCGTTGTAAAACATGTTCTCCCATGCATAAATCCTCAGTGTTTAATAGTTCTGTTACAGGAAAAACATATGAAATAAGACAACATATAATCTGTAACAGTGATTATGTGGTATATCTTATCACATGCACATACTGTAACATTCAATATGTCAGCTGTACCTCTCAGTCCTTGAAATCAAGAATCCGAGAACATATTAGGGACATAGCCAACTGTAATATTAATAGTCCAATAGGCCGTCATTTTGTAGACTGTAATCAGTCCAATCTAAAGTTTCTTAAGAGTACAGGGAATACAGAAAGTCCACCAAGACAAACGGAATAAAGATAGATTAGCTCTCCTTAGGAAAGCAGAAGTCCGATGGATATTTAATCTGGATACTAGAATACCATTGGGTCTGAACTCCAGATATGATATCCTGTGCTATATAGATTAAACCACATTTGATGACATTGGGTCTCTCAATGACAGTAGCAACTGTGAGATATTCATGATATAATGATTTTTGGAAACTGTTATTTATCATATGTTATATATATTTTAGATTGAAACATTTTGTATATCTCGATCTGTTTCACTGCATCATGTTGAGACTTTGTAGTCCTATTTTACATTAATAGGAGTCACAATATAGCGGTTCACTTTACAGCAGAACATTCTATCGGTTAGATGTTGGTAACAATTGTTGCAGCTTATTGAGGGCTAATTGTTGTTTTTAAGAAATCTAATAGGCATAGACATCCGAGGTGGGCGTTCCCTCTGTGTGACGTAATTTCCCCTATAAGGGGAATGAGTCGGGACACACCCCCAGCCTATGAGTAAAAGCCGGTACGGGCTCGAAACGCGTAAGGCGGGATCTCTTCATGTTTGTTTGTGTATGGCGTATTGTGCCTGAATAAAGTGATGTTTTTACCTATCAAGTGAGTTCGGTATGACAACACAGAAAGCAAAGACAAGGATCAGTGGGCATATTTCCAAAATCAAATTAGCTACAAAAGAAAAGGCCAGGTCTGAACAACTATCTACAGTGGCTTATCATTTTCTTTTGACACACAATGCAGAACCACAGTGTCTGCAATGGTATATATTTGAACACATGAAATTGGGTCTACGAGGAGGTGACCGTGAAAATAAACTCCTCCAGAGAGAGGGAAGATGGATTTTCTTACTAAATTGTTTGGCACCAATCGGCATGAATGAAAATATTCAATATAGTGCATTCTTATAGTTCATACATGCACCAGATTGTATGACCCCAACCTAGTATGGGAATATACATCAAGTGCCCTGTTGCCACTCACTATGTTTAGGGACCTAAACTAGGGACTCTCTATTGGACTAGGAAGCCACTGAGTGCATAGGGCTTTCTCGTTTTTCAGGGTCAGATTATAATTAGCACCCATTGTGCTTTTTCAAGTTGAGGGATATTCAGGTCCTGTTTCTTGTTCCTTATTTCTCTCTTTGTGGCAACATGTGGCTTTGCAAATTTTAACCTTGTGTGTGAATATTTTTAATGCATTTTTATTAAAGTTTACGTTTTAATATTTCACTGTCCGAACCCATCTTGAGTGTATTAGGAACTGTTTGCACAATAGGGGGATACTTACCTTTCTCTGCTTAATCACAGGTATTAGATTATTGTCATATCCATAATTGCATTGAAATATATATTTCTAGAGAGAAAGGATAAAATTCTTGAAATGTGATATATTGATCTGCTGCAAATAGTTGTTCTAGTAAAGGGATCCTCAAACTATGGCTCTCCAGATGTTTGAAAACTACTACTCCCAGCATTCCTACACTCCCTCTGTAGTTGAGGAATGCTGGGAGTTGCAGTTTTCAAACATCTGGAGAGCCATAGTTTGAGGATCACTGTAGTGTGATCAAATGATAATGGTCCCAATTTAATTTTAAATTTGGGATACATAGATTAATGCTGGATATAGGAATTTTTTTTACAATAGACTGCAAATAAATCATCATTTTGGCCTAATGTTTCCCATATATTTATTGTTGCTTATATTGTTGGAGATAACAAATTTTTGTGTTTATAACCTAATAATATGGCTCCCAACAATTGTTTTAAAGTGAATAGAGCTATTTCTTCCAGTTTATTTGATAACAGTCATACAAAATATGTCCTTGTTGCCACCATATTCTAGCTTTTAAAGGATAAGTGCACTGTAAAATCAAGTTATGTTCATTTGGAAGCTGCAGCTTTAAAAATACTGTTACCCTATTTTTTTTCCCTATGCCCCTCCAGAGCCTAGCTTTGTGCCTTGGAAGTTGCTAACATCTTGTTACTGGTTTGCTGAATGTTAAGCTCCGCCCCTCTGAGATTTCCTCTGCTTTCTCCTGCTTGAGCCTCAAACAGTAATACCTGTGAGTTCCGTGCACTCTCCTGCTTGAGCCTCAAACAGTAATACCTGTGAGTTCCGTGCACTCTCCTGCTTGAGCCTCAAACAGTAATGCCTGTGAGAGTTCCGTGCAAGGTCTCTGGCTTGAGCTCAAACAGTAATACCTGTGAGTTCCGTGCACTCTCCTGCTTGAGCCTCAAACAGTAATACCTGTGAGTTCCGTGCACTCTCCTGCTTGAGCCTCAAACAGTAATGCCTGTGAGTTCCGTGCACTCTCCTGCTTGAGCCTCAAACAGTAATGCCTGTGAGTTCCGTGCACTCTCCTGCTTGAGCCTCAAACAGTAATGCCTGTGAGTCCGTGCACTCTCCTGCTTGAGCCTCAAACAGTAATGCCTGTTCTTGAATAAAGAAAATGGGGATTACCGGTATTGGGATTGTTCTGAATATATATTGGTATTGTGGTAAAATTATCATCTTAATGATATTGACCTTACCCATAATCATTAAAGATGTTTGTTTCCATTCTGAGAGTTGTTTTTGAACCTTGATTAAGTGAGAGATATAATTGTTTTGATAAAGGTTTGTATTTGATTATCAGTTCTTTTCCTAGATATGTAGTTGGAGTATTTGTCCATTTGGATTGGTATTTACTACAAAGATATATTTGAAGAGTTATTGGGATTACTTGTGATTTTGATTAATTGATTTTGTAATAAGATAGTTTGCTGAATTTATTTATGTGGTTTTGAACATGAGGTTGTATAGGTTTTGTTATTATTATATTATCAATATTATATCATCAGCAAATAATGCTATTTTATGGGAAACTGAATTAATTTTTATTCGGTAAATGTTTATATCTTGTCTTATTGTTTGGGCTAAAGGTTCCATTAATAGGGCAAAAATAAGTGGTAGCGGCATCCCTGGGATCATATCATTATTAGAAAAGATCATTAAAAAAAATCTCTGCTCTCTGTCAGGGAGATGAAGGATTCATTTGCTGTTATAGGTTTGGCTGACAGCTACTAGGGAGTAGAAATGTAATGTGGGTTTGAATAGAACCCAGTTTCGAATTGAATCTAAGGGTTTCGAAGTCTTGACTAAACTTTCGGAACTCCCGGATTTCACGGAATCCGGATTTTTAGAATTTTCGATTTTTAGCGAAAATCGAAAGTAGATGATTATCGAAAATAGAAAGTAGACGACTATCGAAAATCGAAATCGAAACCTCGAAAGTAATGATCGATTTCAGTAATCGGAAGCTTGGAAGCAGCCCAGATCGTGAGGAAAGATAGTTTTAAAATAAGTTTTGGTTCTATTTACGGGTTCCCCAGACCATTCCCCAGGTCTCTGTGTCATTTACAGTAACCTACTATTACTATTTGTCCCTCAAAATGGACAGACACTTTCAATTTTTTTTCTCTCATAGACTTCTATGGGTCCGTTTTAGAATTTTCCAGAAACTTCGAAAATTCGAAAATGGAACGAACCTCAACAGTTTCGAACATCTTTAGTAGGAAGCAAGGCTGCAACTTTCTTGTTTGGTCTGCTGATCTCTGAGTGCTCTGTACTGGTGGATTATGGGAGCTGACCCCTAGTACCCATAGGTTAATTTCATAAATCACCCAGCAGCCACAGCATATGTTTGTGAATGTGCTGTCTATTGGAAAAATGTGGTCTGGTGACTTTAGTTCTCACTTAAATTAACCACTTAATTTCAAGTCTGCTAATGTTTTCTTTTTTATTTAATCTTTTATATAGTATTTTATTATACTGATAAATGTATATACCATAGCTTTTGTTTAATGTATTTACTTTTTTGAGCTAATACCTTAAGTAGAGTGACAGTGTTTATTTTCTCTTCCAGGTTTGCTACTTCTTGAACCGAGAACATTTTTTGTAAGATTTAAGCTTTGTTTTGTTGCAATGCCTTTTGGGATACAGATTAATGGATCTATATCTTGTTTGTCATTGAATCAAAATTGAATTAATTTGGTTATACTGTAGTTAAAAGAAAGAGATTGTATATTCATGTTTGATATGGGTTTAGATTAAAAATACATAAACTTTTGATTTATTGAAGAATGATCTGGCCAAGTTATTGGAACAATTTCAGTGGGTGAAATATTTATAATGTCCATTTGTTGAGTAAAAAGTTATGTAAAAGACATTAATTGTTAGTGGTATACAAATCTGTGTTTATTGTTTGGTTTAAGATAATTATTCTATTTTAATTATATTCATTCATTTTTTAGCAGTTTTTGTTTCAGATTAGGAGCAGGTAGCCTATATATTTGCTAGGATAAAGCTTTTAATATTAAGGAAACAAGCTAAATCTGACATTAGTCAACGAAGCAGAGTTTGCTTTTATAAAAACCTCACAAGTTTTACCTTAACCTACTTAATAAACTTGGGTTTATGACGAATAGAAGAATTTTCAACATTTTCAAAACTCAGAACTTATCATCGGAAAATTAAAAACCAAATATTAGAAAATAAAAAAATTTAAATTATGAAAAAGCTAAATTTTCACACACTTGAATGAAACCCACCAGTTTCGTTCACCCCTAGTGATAAACAGTGGCAACAATTTAAACTAAAAATTTTATTAATACAAAATCATTTTAAGGAAAATATTTTTCCAAAAGTTTTATTTCAAAAACATTCTTAAAAAAATATTCTCTTGCTCAGTGACCTCACAGACACCCAAATATAAAATAAATATTCCAGTATTATGATCATTACATTTTACACATGAAAATATTGTACCATTCATTGTGGAGATTTCTCCCTCAGGACACGGGATACAATCATAACAGCAGCGTTGTTGAGCTCCCACCCTAGAAGCCTTCCTGAATCCAGGGACACAATTATCTGAGCATTGAGCTCTTGGGATCTAAAGTATCAGAATAATAATGTAGAATGGGTTATCTGTTCACTTACTGTGGAACAGAGAAATAGACAACAACTAATGAATCTCAAATATGTTTTGTACAAGGGCTATTTAAGCCCAAAAATATTTATCAAACCCTGAATCTGCAACAATATTGCACTGTTTATTTTGCTGACTAAATCGACTTACAGTAGCAAAACTGTTACAGCTTCTTAAAGTAGAACTAACTGTAAAAGACCCTCTCCATTCTTCCATCAGTGACATGGCCTATAGTAAGATTCACTCCTTATAAAGTGTGTCAGACTGCTTAGTGATCAGGTAAGGGGCATTTTCTCTATTTTCTAAAATCCCAGGGCTGAGGGAAAGGAAAGGGGTAGGAGGAATTTTCCACAATAATTCTCTATTAACAGAACTATAGTTACAGCTCTGCCTGGCTCCTAAAACAGATAAAATGACTTTTTCATAAAATGATCCCAAAATAATCCTGGCAAATATGCTAATAAGTGTGGGTGCTATGGGTGTATAATTAAAAATAAAATACTAAAAGGGACAAGAAGTGGGTGTCTCCCCACCAAATACAGCAATGTCCGATGCACTTGGAAGCGCTCAACTGGTCTTTCAACAATACATAACGTCTTAAGACATACATGTCTACGCATTTCAAACCAGCATAGGTCGTTGTCAAGACTAATATGCCCCTAAAACCATCACCTTAAATAGGCCACATCCCAGCCACCCCCCTGCATGTCATCACCATTACCAAAAACTCACCCAACCATCATACCTCAATCCAGACATCATTACCACGAACTGCACCTCCAACGGTCATCACACAGTCCCTGCACTTGCACAGGTAGGGCTAGACATGCCCCTAACACACCCCGCATATTAGGGGCATATTAGTCCTGAAGATGACCCATGCTAGGTTGAAATAGTTGTGTATGTCTTAATAAAGAAGTTATGTATTGTTAAAAAGACCTGTTGAGTGCTTCCATGTGCATCTGACATTGCTATATATTTTTTTTATTACAATTGTAGCCTTCATGTCACCCATACATCTGAAATTGGTAGATTATATATATTCATTGCTGTGTCTCTCCTTTTCCAGGAGCACAGGCTTGTGAACAGCCTCTGAGGGGCTTACACTGTCTTCTTTCCTTAAATAAGCACATCTATTTAAGAATTATGTGTGTTCTGGATATAGGGCCATCTTAAAGTCTGTGTGTATTGGTCTGGGCATGGGAGCATCTTAGAGTAGAGTGTGCTGGACATAATATGGTACAGGTACATACAGTACCAGTATGTAATGAATTTCCCATGGCTACCAGTAGGTAATGAAATGGCAACAAGTATGTAATGAAATTCCCATGGCTATCTGTATATGATGAAATTGACAGTTTGCTGCCAGTATGTAATGAAAAATCCCATGGCTACCACTACCAGTTTGTAATGAAATTCCTATGGCTACCAGTATATAATGAAACCCCCATGGCCACCAGTATTTAATGAAATTCCAATGGCTACCTGTATATGATGAAATTCACAGGTTTCTGCCAGTATGTAATGAAAATCCCATGGCTAATAATATGTAATGGCTACCAGTGTATGTTGAAATTGCCAGTTTTCTGCCACTATGTAATGAAAATCCCATGGCTACCCTTTATCAGTATGTAAAGAAATTCACATGACTACCAGTATGTGATTAAATGTAATGGTAGCAATGGGCATTTCATCACATAATGGCAGCAAACTGGCAATTTCATCATACTGTATACTGAGGTAGGCTATTACCTACCCCATCTGCAGGGCAACCCACTTATTATATTAGTGCAGACAGTGGCAGCATTGCCAACACCAATATAATGAGTGCATTGCCCTGCATAGAGGGTAGTTAATAGCTTACCCCAGTATATGATGAAATTGACAGTTTGCTGCCATTATGTGATGAAATTCCCATGGCTACCAGTATGTAATGAAATTCCCAGGGCTATAAATATGTAATTAAATGGCTACCAGTATGTGATGAAATTCATATGGCTACCTTTATATAATGAAATTGCTAGTTTGCTAACAGTATGTAATGAAAATCCCATGGCTACCAGTATATAATGAAATCTCCACGGCTACCAGTATGTGATTAAGTTCCTATGGCTACCAGTATGTAATGAAATTCCCATGGCTACCAGTATATGGAAAAATTGCCAGCTTGGTGCCAGTATGTAACGAAAATCCCATGGCTACCATTATGTAATGAAATTCCCATGGCTACTAGTATGTAATGAAAAACCCATGGCTACCAGTATATTATGTAAATCCTATAGCTACCTGTATGGCATGACATTCCCATGGCTACCATTATATGGTAAAATTCACAGTTTGCTGCCAGTATGTAATGAAAATCCCATGGCAACCATTATATGGTGAAATTCACAGTTTGCTACGAGTATGTAATGAAATCACCATGGCTACTAGTATGTAATCAAAAACTCATGGCTACCAGTATATGATGTAATTCCTATGGCTACCTGTATGGCATGAAATTCCCATGGCTACCATTATATGGTGAAATTCACAGTTTGCTACGAGTATGTAATGAAATCACCATGGCTACTAGTATGTAATGAAATTCCCATAGCTACCAGTATATAATGAAAAACACATAGCTACCAGTATATGGTGTAATTCCTATGACTACTAGAGATGGACTAGAACTCGAACCTGAGTTCGAGACGAACTATACAAGTTCGAACGGACTCAGACTTCTTGAACTATCCCGGACCCAGATTTTCAATATTTTCCGTACTTTTGATAATTACCGAATGTTTGAGTGTTCGAATATGCGAGTAAAATGTCTATTATACCTATACGCGAGTAAATATCAAATATCGAATATGCGAGTAAAATGTCTATTATACCTATACGCGAGTAAATATCAAATATCAAATCAGCGAGTAAAATGTCTATTATACCTAATATTTTAGAATCCGCGAGTCATTCATGGGATTATTATTGAATGTTTGAATGCGAGAGCTTGAAAGTAGCATGCGTGAGATTAAAATCGAGTTTACAAAAGTCCTGGATATTCAAACATGTTCCCCAGACCATTTCCCAGGTCCCACAGCCATTTTCATTAAGTTATCATTGATATTTTAGTTGTGTTTCATTCGAACTTTTCAAACTATTTAACTCCAATTGACTTTAATGGGTCCGTTTTCGAACTTTCCATATAGTTCGAAAGTTCAAAAGCGGACCTAACTTTCGGAAGTTCGGCCATCTCTATTTACTACCAGTATGTCATAAATTCTCATGGCTACCAGTATATGGTTAAATTCAGTTTGCTGCCAGAATGTAATGAAAATACCATGGCTACCAGTATGTAATGAAAATCCCATGGCTACCAGTATATGGTGAAATTGCCAGTTTGCTGCCAGTATATAATGAAAATCCCATGGCTACCAGTATGTAATAACATTTGTATTGCTACCAGTATGTGATAAAATTCCTGTGGCTACCTGTATATTATTTTTGCTGCTAGTATGTAATGAAAATCCCATGGCTACCAGAACCAGTATGTGATAAAATTCCCGTGGCTACCTGTATATTATGAAATTGCAAGTTTGCTGCCAGTATGTAATGAAAATTTCCATGGCTACCAGTACCAGTATGTAATGAAATTCCAATAGCTTCCAGTATGTAATGCAATTCCCATGGCTACCAGTATGTAATGAAAAACCCATGGCTACCAGTGTGTGATGAAATTCCCATGGCTACCAGTATATGGTGAAATTGCAAGTTTGCTGCCAATATGTAATGAAATTCCCATGGCTACCACTACCAGTATGTAATGAAATGCCCATGGCTACCAGTATATGGTGAAGTTGCAAGTTTGCTGCCAGTATGTAATGAAATTCCCATGGCTACCAATATATGGTGAAATTGCAAGTTTGCTGCCAGTATCTAATGAAATTCCCATGGTTACTACTACAAGTATGTAATAAAATTTCCATGGCTACCTGTATATAGTATAATGAATTTCCCATGAGTACCTGTTTTTGGTAAAATTGCCAGTTTGCTTCCAGTTTATAATGAAAACCCCATGGCTACCAGTATGCAACAAAATTCCCATGGCTACCAGTATGTGATGAAATTCCAATGGCTACCTGTATATTATGAAATTGCCAGTTTGCTGATAGTATGTAATGAACCTCCCATGACTACCAGTACCAGTATGTAATGAAATGTCCATGGCTTCCAGTATGCAATGACATTTCTATGGCTACCAGTATATAGTATAATGAAATTCCCATGGGTACCAGATTTGGGTAAAATTGCCAGTTTGCTTCAAGTTTATAATGAAAACCTCATGGCTACCAGTATGTAATGAAATTCCAATGGCTACCTGTATATTATGAAATTGCTGATAGTATGTAATAAACCTCCCATGGCTACCAGTACCAGTATGTAATGAAATTTCCATGGCTACCAGTATGAAATGAAATTCCTATGGCTACCAGAATGTAATGGTTACCAGTATATGGTGAAATCACCAGTTTGCTGCCAGTATGTAATGAACCTCCCATGGCTACCACTATCGGTATGTAATGAAATTCCCATGGCTACCAGTATGTAATTAAATTCCCATGGCTACCAGTATGTGATTAAATTCCCATGGCTACCAGCATGTGATTAAATTCCCAGATGGAAATTAATCACATACTGGTAGCCATGGGCATTTCATCACATATGGCAGCAAACTGGCAATTGAAATGAAATTCCCATGGCTACCAGTATGTAATAAAATGGCTACCAGTATGGCATGAAATTCCCATGGCTACCAGTATATGATGAAATTGCAATTTTTCTGCCAGTATGTAATGAAAATTCCATAGCTACCAGTATGTAATGAAGTGCCCATGACTACCAGTATGTAATGAAATGCCCATGGCTACCAGTATGTGATGAAATGGCTACCTGTATATGATGAAATTGCAAGTTTGTTGCCAGTGTGTATTGAAAACCCCATGGCTACCACTACCCGTATGTAATAAAATTCCCATGGCTATCAGTATGTAATGAAATTCCCATGGCTGCTGGTATGTAATGAAAAAACCATGGCTACCAGTATGTAATGAAATTCCCATGGCTACCAGTATGTAATGAAATGGCTACCAGCATGTCATGAGATTCCCCTGGCTACCAGTATGTCATGGAATTCCCACGGCTACCTGTATATGATGAAATTGCCAGTCTGCTTCCAGTATGTAATAAAAATCCCATGGCTACTGTTTTTATATATTCTCTATAATCACTTAGCCTAATAGCAGCCATTTTGTTCTTTGACTCCATTTTGTGTTTATATTATTCAGATGTTGTTGTTCTCGAAATGTACTAAGATGTTCTTTCCCTTGTCTCATGGGGTAGATAATATTTTATCTCAAGGTCTTTTGCTTCCTACATTGTGTGTCAACCTGACTCTATCATTGCATTCCAATGGATGTTTTATTACATCATCTGTAGACACAAAGTCTGGCAATGCCCCTTTCTCTGGCAAAGCCCCTTTTTTTGGTTTGATATATTCCAATGTGAATTAATAAACTGAGAAACTGGGTTTTACTGCACCTAACGTGTTGTGTAATCCTTTCTCCCAGCGCTGAAGGGTCTCTTAGTGGGTCTAAGACAGGCATCAGGGTCCAGCGTGACTAGTGCAGGATATTTATTCTAACAGCTACTATTACCAGTATGTAATGAAATTCCCATGGCTACCAGCATGTAATGAAATTCCCATTGCTACCAGTATGTAATGAAAAATCCATGGCTACCAGTATATAATAGAATTACTATGCCTACCAGTATGTAGTGAAATTACCATGGCTACCAGTATTCATAAAATTCATATGGCTACCAGGTTATGGTAAAATTGCCAGTTTGTAATGAAAACCCTATGGCTACCAGTATGTAATGAAATTCCCATGGCTACCAGTATATAGTTTGTTAGGTTAAGCTACATTAGATTAGTTAGGGCCCTTCTGTCTGAAAGTGTCTACCTTGACATGGTGGCAGGCTTACAAATCTTTTGGCCAAAACCTTTTATTCCACAGGAAGTATGGTGGGTCTGGGATGGGGATACTATTCTAGAGGGTGGGTCCTTTATGTATTGTAAATAAATGAAGGATTGATATGTACATACAATGAAAATAACACTAGTTAAATCAATGTGTATAAAGTCCCTCCAACTTCTGGACAAGCCACACCCCACTTCCAGACAAAGCACCACACACTTTCAATTATAAAAGCAATTGTAATTGTATCAGGTGCCAAAAATTCTAGAGACAGCCCTCCAGTTTGGTTAGGTCAGTGTTAAGTCAGCCCTCTGGTCCACCAGCCAGTGTTAGTCAACCCATCACACCCATCTCCACAAGTCACAGCCCCAGGAAGATAATGCGGTGGTTAAGTATTTTAAATAAGTTAAATATTTTCCCACTTGGCCGCACAGTGGCTTTTGCGCTCATGCAGTGTGATGTCACTGCTTGACTTAGTCTGACTTCTGCTTGCCCTGCTGCCCCCCACCTGAGACAGAGATAAAGAGTGGCAGTGCAGAGACACACTTGTGCAGAGGGCTTGAAGGAAGAGCCTAGAGGGCATTCTGGCCCATGCATGACATTGGTAGAGCCAGAGGGTCAGTCAAATGAGTGAAGTTGTGTGAAGTTTTGTGAACAACTGATGCAAGCTGCAGTGCACAGCCACGTGAATCATGGAGAATTGGAACTGAGTCTTAATCTATGTCACTAAATAGAGTGACTCTCTCTGCAAAGTCAGACGATCCCTTCCACGTATGTACTGCCAGTCATAGTTGACAGTCCATTTGCAGAAGAGATGGTTACAAGAGCGCTCTGCTTTTGCGTGCTTGCATCTGGCTCGAAACAGAAGGCGAGACTTCTGGCGAGGGATTGACTGATGTTAGAGTAAGTATACCTCAGTGTGGGAGTGTTGGTTTAAAGTATGAAATGCCACTTTTGAGGAGTAATTCAGCTAAAAATGGTTGATTATTTTTTGGTGGACATGTTCTTTAATCATGTAAGAAAGGCCTGTAGATACGCGTAATCTACCGTGAAAGGGCCATTTAATTGTCCCCTGCTTGCGGAGGAAGGGGGAAGTAGCAGCCATCTTCTTTTCAGTAAAAAACTACAACTTGGTATTTACTCTACCACTGATATAAGCAGCAGCCATCTTCCTTTAAAAAGAAAACAACATGTGGTGCAGCACTGAAATAACCAATGTGGGGCCATTATTTATATCTTTCCTGAATATCAAACACTTCCCCAAGGGCAGAATAATCCCATGAATTCACTCCATGTTTACCATTATGGTTCTGTACCTACAACAATATGGAGACCAACATACAAACATACAATCCATCAGAGGTAAAGAAATAGAATTCCTCTTACTTTGTCATTTCTCCATGTAATGTCATTTGTAGAGATGTTTACACTTAGATCTGATGAATTCAGTGGTTTGATTTCACCAACTCTCACTATATGATGATAATTATCTTCTATATAATTAGCAATCTGATATCCGGAGGAATAGTCATTGTTTCCCTCAAAGCAGAACCACCGATCACTCCTGTATTCACATTGAGGCATTTTCAGATAATGGTGTAGCTGGCAAATAAAACAGAATTTGTAATGGAAATGCAGAGTCATTTGTACAGTGAATTTTATTCCCTCTGGTTCTCACTAAATATAGTAGATGATGTCACTACTTTCCCTGGGCTGGATTTATTTATGGAATCAGGTGTGACGGCTTCCATTGGACAATGTCAGTACTGAAGGTTGGCTGGTCCACCATGATACCAAAGAACTGCCCCCCACCATGAAAATTACAGTAACAAGGAGACAATAATAAAAGGCCAATTAAAAAACATAATGAAGCAGGAGGAATTGGATGGATGTAAATGAGTGAGGACACTGAGGCAGTGATGGAGCCTGGTGGGGAAGAATAGACAAGAGGCACAGAATGAGTCCTTCTCTGGGCATTCTGTGGTTGAGAAAGAGCTGTTCCCACTGGGCTCTATAGTGCTGCATCAAATCTTAATGCTGTTCTGCCATCTTGTGCTGTTGCTCTGTGATTGACACATTGGCAGCAGATGCTACAAACCATAACAGTTTTATATGTCTCAAATTATGTGAAATAGGCACCTGGATTAGGCCTAGTAGCAGATGGACTTACCACTTCCAGACTGTCTGGATCTTAAAGGATAAGTGCACTGTAAAAGCAAGTTAAGTTTAATTGGAAGCTGCAGCTTTAAAAAAACTAGGAAAAAAATGGGGGGGGGGGTTTATAAAGCAGCAGCTTACTTATCCTTTAAAATAGAAGCTCCGCCTCTTCGTCAAGGTCTCCGTCTTAGTCTGTCTGATATATGTAGGGTTTGTTTTTTAATGATTAAAATATAATGTAACCCTTCTAGGTCTGCTGCTGTTCACATTCATGCAATGTGATTTAGTCTTAAAAATGTCTCTTTGGTTTCATTATATAAATACTCCTTAAAATAATGACTGTTATAGCTATTTTACAGTATTTTGGTCATACACAAATCACTGCTGTCTCTCAGTGTTAGAGAAGTCTCTGTTCCTTATTTGCATACACAGAAAGAATGCTGCAAAGCCTTGTTCTCTCCCTATCTAATTTAGTTTATTAGTGAAGTCTGTGTTAAATAACACTTACATATAGTAACATAGTATTGAGTTTGAATAAAGATATATACGTCTGTCTAGTCCAACCTTTATACCCTTTTAAAGCTATTCAGTGAACTTGCCATTACCATATCTGCTGGAAGACAGTTCCACAGTTTCACCATTCTTACTGTAAAGAAACCTTTCCTAACCGGAAGCCCCTCTATTCCCCTATTAATTTAGTTGCCATTCTCTGCCCTTCCACTACTGTCCCTTTTGTATGTGGGATTGCAAAACTGCACCACAAAATCCAAATGAGGCATTACCAGTGCCTTGTAAAGAGGGGAGCGTTAAGATGTTCATTTATATATGTGCTCTCATACAGCTGCAGATTCAATGTTATGTAACGTGCTTTGTCTGCTATGTAGGAGTGTTATTAAAGTTGTTTTTGATGAACGGATGAAGAGTAGCTTTGTGTCTGTGTGCAGACCCTTGGTAGTGTACATTACAAATAAGATTGGAAAAATGTGCAACATCACAAAATACCATTCTGTATTATTCCATACTGCAACTTTAGAAATATCCCTCTTATAGCAGGCAAGCTTACTTAGATTGTAAGCTCTTCAGGGCAGGGTCAATGTGTCAATTCATGCTACACTTAAATCAATTCATCCATAATTTACATATGTATTCTTAACCTATGTATGACATTGAATTTCATTTTTATTTATCTGTATAGTTGCACTTATCCCCTTGTTTGTATACTCTGTATTTTATAATGTACAGCGCTGTATACAAGTGGCGCTTTATAAATAAAATTATACATACAGTACATACAAAAGGACTCCTAGAACTTATGGTATACAGTATATCGGTATTTTGGTCAGTGGCATCGCTATTTTAAAACATTCACGGCACATGCCCCAGGCAAAGTGCATGAATATTTTAACATAGCCTAATGGAATTGAGAAACATATACAGTAAATAGACAATCTACACTTACTGCGGGGAGATCAAACCACGGACTCTCTGGACCCACTTAACAACACCAGGAAAAACGGTCAAGCTGAAGGGTAATATGCAAATAAGTACAATGAATGGTGGGGCTCCAGCCCAAAAAGGAGAAGTCAGCAACAGCGATAATAGGTGTGCTTATTGCTTCATTAAAAACATGACTCGATACATCGGGGGGAGGAATGATATGGTCTGATGCCTTTTGAGGAACTTACGCTGCCTCAAAATTTTACCCTATTATTGGTGTTGCTAACTTCTCCTTATTGGTCTGGAGACCCACCTTTCATTGTTCTTATTTACTTAATGGAAGTGCCCCGTATCTCTGTTTTCCTACTTATACTCTGTGGCTGCATAATGACATCATCGTGCAATCACATTGGACTACTGGAAAAAACGCTACCCATGCTCTATATCTGCAACAGAAAGCTATTGAATTTCCTCTTTAGCTGCTCCACTGCACATGAATTCCCTCCTCCACTGAAGCTATTGAATTCCCTCCTCCACTGAAGCTATTGAATTCCCTCCTCCACTGAAGCTATTGAATTCCCTCCTCCAGCTGCTCCACTGCACATGAATTCCCTCCTCCACTGAAGCTATTGAATTCCCTCCTCCACTGAAGCTATTGAATTCCCTCCTCCACTGAAGCTATTGAATTCCCTCCTCCAGCTGCTCCACTGCACATGAATTCCCTCCTCCACTGAAGCTATTGAATTCCCTCCTCCAGCTGCTCCACTGCACATAGGTAAGTAATAGGCGAATTACGCAATTACCTACCCCATGTGCAATGCAATAGGTAAGTAATATACTCTACAATGCATACAATTCCAAATATCAAGTAGTGCCTGACTGCATTGTGAGTGCACATTACTAGATGCTGGCACTGCCTCTCCTGTTATAGTGAGTAGATTGCCCTGCAAATGGGGTAAGTAATAAATAGCCTACCACAGTACTGGCCGTATTCATAAGGATGCGGTATTGTTAATATACAATAACGATCACAAATCTACAACTGCGGTCGTTAAACTCGCGGTATCACAAACTTGCGATTGTGAGTTTTTAAATATGGCCCTGTGTAATGAAATTGCTAGTTTGCTACCAGTATATGATAAAATTCACATTTTTCTACCAGTATATGATAAAATTCCCAGTTTGCTACCAGTATGAGATGAAATTACCATTTGCTATTAGAGATGACCGAAATTCACCTGTTTCGTTCCCTTTTTTAAGATTCACAGATCTGTGAGAATCCCGAAGATTATTATTGAATGTTCAATGCTATTTTTTGAGGATTATTAAAAATATCCTTGAACGTTCGATAATCCACAAAAATACGTTCGGAGTTTCCGTTCATATTATCGAACGTTTAAATATATTTTTGATAGTGCTCGAATGTTCGATAATTATAGAAAATAGGATTCGGACGGATCATTTGGATTTCGAAACCGAGGGGTTCCGTGTCGGATCCGGGTCCAAGACAGACCCAGATCCCATCTCTATTTGCTACCATTATGTGATGAAATTTCCATTTGCTACCAGTATGTAATGAAATTGCCAGTTTGCCACCAGTATGTAATGAAATTGCCAGTTTTCTACCAGTATGTGATAACATTCTAACAGGGTTATTCAATAAAAGTTCTTATTGTTTAAACTGGTGTTAATTTTGCCCCAACCAATCAGATGTTAGCTTTCAAATGTTAAATAAGATCTGATTGGTTGGGGCAAAATTAGCACCATTTTAAACGATAAGAACTTTTATTGAATAACCCTGTAAGTTTGCTACAAGTATGTAATGAAATTCCCATTTACTACAAGAAGTATGTAATGAAATTCCAATTTACCACAAGTACAGTATGTAATGAAATTTCAATTTACTATAAGTATGTAATAAAACTGCTTGCTTGCTCCCAGTATGTAATAAAATTCCAACTTTGCTACATGTAATGAAATACCCATTTACAACAAGTATGTAATAAAATAGCCCATTTGCTACCAGTATGTGATGAAATTGACTGTTTTGCTACCAGTATGTAATGAAATTCCAACTTTGCTACAAGTATGTAATGAAATTCCCACTTTATACAAGTATGTAACGAAATAGCCCATTTGCTACCATTATGTAATGAAAGTATGTTAAGTTTTTTTGTCTATAGATATATAAAAGGGAAGAGAGAGGGGCAGCACTCATATAATAATCTGACTTGCCTTGTGGTGTGAATCTCATCCAGCAGGATACCTCCCAGCTGTAGGTACTAATTATTCGAAAGACAAGAGTAGGAAGGACGCTAATCACGAGGTTAAAATGTAAAGTTCCAATTATTTATTCACATGTATATTTTCAAAATACAGACATCACAGGGCAGAAAATGACTCCAGGACCACCCGCCTGACGCGTTTTGTGGGTAAGACCCACTTCCTCAGAGGCTGAGGAAGAGAGCCATAGGAAGTGAACCAGTCACACTATGGGCACCATTAAATGTACCAGTTACACTGTGGGCACCCTTAAATGTACCAGTTACACTGTGGGCACCATTACATGCACCAGTTACACTGTGGGCACCATAAAATGTAATAATTACACCATGAGCACTATTAAATGCACCAGTCACACTGTTGGCACTATTAAATGTACCAGTCACGCTGTGGAAACCATTACATATACCAGTCGCTCTTTGGACAGCATTCCTTGAGAAACAGAGAGTGTGAGAGATAAAGGCTGCAAGAGAGAGAATGTGTAGGACCTTTACTGTCTGTTCTCACTGTATGGGACCTTTACTGTCTGTGATCACTGTATGGGACCTTTACTGTCTTTTCTCACTGTATGGAATCTTTACTGTCTGTTCTCACTGTATGGAACCTTTACTGTATTCTCACTGAATGGGACCTTTACTGTCTGTTCTCACTGCATGGGTCCTTTGCTGTCTGTTCTCAGTGTATGCGACCTTTACTGTCTGTTCTCACTGTATGGGACCTTTACTGTCTGTTCTCACTGTATGAAACCTTTACTGTCTGTTCTCACTGTATGGAACCTTTACTGTCTGTTCTCACTGTATGGGACCTTTACTGTCTGTTCTCACTGTATGGGACCTTTACTGTCTGTTGTCACTGTATGGGACATTACTGCTGTTAGTCACTGTATGGGACCTTTACTGGTCTGTTCTCACTGTATGGGACCTTTACTGTCTGTGTCACTGTATGGGACCTTTACTGCTGTCACTGTATGGACCTTACTGTCGTTCTCACTGTATGGGACCTTTACTTCTGTTCTCACTGTATGGGAATTTACTGTCTGTTGTCACTGTATGGGACCTTTACTGTCTGTTCTCACTGTATGGGACCTTTACTGTCTGTTTTCACTGTATGGGACCTTTACTGTCTGTTGTCACTGTATGGGACCATTACTGTCTGTTCTCACTGTATGGGACCTTTACTGTCCGTTCTCACTGTATGGGACCTTTACTGTCTGTTGTCACTGTATGGGACCTTTACTGTCTGTTCTCACGTACGGGACCTTACTGTCTTTTGTCACCTGTATGGGACCTTTACTGTCTGTTGTCACTGTATGGACCATTACTGTCTGTTCTCACTGTATGGGACCTTTACTTTCTGTTCTGCCACTGTATGGGACCTTTACTGTCTGTTGTCACTGTACGGAACCTTTACTGTCTGTTCTCACTGTACGGGAACCTTGTAACTGTTGTTGTCACTGTATGGGACCTTTACTGTCTGTTGTCACTGTACGGGACCTTCACTGTCTGTTCTCACTGTACGGGACCTTTACTGTCTGTTCTCACTGTATGGGACCTTTACTGTCTGTTGTCACTGTATGGGACCTTTACTGTCTGTTCTGTGGTGGCAGGCTTACAAACTTTCTGGCCCAAATTTTTTATTCTTCAAGAAATACATGTCTATTTGAGTAACTGTATAAATAAATACCTCAATGATGGCAAATTCAAAATGACCAAATGGGTAACCACACCCACGCTCAAATCACGCCCACTCTGTCTCAGTGGCATTAGGCGGTATTCAGACTTTGGCTCTGGTGGCAAAAACCCTAGAGACACCGCTGCCTAGAGATGCTCTTAATTTTGGCATCTTTAAATGTGTGGTCATGGAGCGGATAGCTATCCATAATGATATTCATATGACATAGAACCTAAAGATTTTAATGGTTTTAGTATGTGTTATTGCCTGTTTAAGAACGTTACTTTAGCACAACATTGTATCTTTAAAAGGGTGGGTTGCATGAACTGCATTGTAGGTATATAACATACGGTGTTCAGTATCTGAAATTGAGCCTATGATTAAGTGCTGAGCTTCAGTATGAAACGTGTCAGGCTTTCTTTTTATCTGTTGATATGGAATAAACGTAAAGTTTAATTGAAACCTGGAAGTGTCCGATCCTGTTTGTCTCTTAGGGGCGAGGCCACACGCTTTATTAATTACACAATGATATTCAAACAAGATCAATATACAGCACTGGGTCTCTAGTGCAGTTTAATTGCAGTTTATGTGACTGGAATGTAAGGGTCATAGGGACATTATAGTATAAATATTACTGCCCCAAACACATTGGCTAATTTGTTAATCCTTTATATAATGTATTTCTCTGAATAAATAATTGAATTTGCTACAGTTTAGTGTTTATTGTGATTTTCCCTAATGTTAGCAAAAGTGCACAGGAATTAGTGAGCATGTTCAGTTGTCCCTAACTGCATTATCAAATATATGAAGATGGTATCCCCCACTGGAAAACATTAAGAACTGCAGTGACTTTGAGTTAGTACATTAAGCATGAATTATTGAGAAATATTTCTAATATTTAATAGTAATTAGCTTCCTTTAGTTATTTTTAAGGGACAAGAAAATTACCACCCAAAATTTTAGATATTTACCTTCCTGATGCACCATATGGAAATATTAAATAAATCACATTTGCTCCCCCGCTGTACCTACAATGTCCTTCATGTGGCTCAGTGAACAGATAACATCAAGGCCAATGAAAGGGAAATTTTTTCCAAGCTGTCTCCTCTGCGATAATGTGACCTTGATAAAGAGCTTGATTATCTTCACCCAAGCAAAATTTAGCATTCCAGTGAAAGGCTTCTTAACTTGCTATTAAATTATCTGATTATTATGTCTGGATTTACATGGCATCCATTGTAATCACCTTGCAAAGTTCTAAATTCTTTGAAGTACATTCTGAATCTGCATATCTGAGTACCCCACCCTTTGTTTTGCCCGGTGGGCACATTACCATGTTTCCATGGAAGCTATATCTTTAAAAAGACTTCTACAGCATTCCACAAGCTAAATGCAAAACCTTGTTTTCAAACACATGTTTTCAGAAGATCACCTGGGATGATATATTATCAGGTGAATATACTGACAGAAGTGGACTGTTTTTTTAAGGGATTTTGAACCATTTCACAAATTTATACCCCTGGGAAATAAATAGAAAAACATATAACTCCACAAACGTGGCAACGTGGCTGAATTCTGATGTAAAGAGGGAAATGTAAAGGAAGAAAAGACATTATCTTTAGGGATTATAAAAACTCTAACAAGGATTGCAATTAAGCTAGCACACGCTCTGATCAACGGATCACAGTGTAAATGGTCACAATGCACCTAGTGTGCACTTTAAAAGTGTGATCGGATCACAATTGTGATCAGATTGCACTTAAAATACACTAGTGTGGCCTAGCCCTTAAAATGTGGGGCCACTAATTAATAGGTATAAGTTAGTTACAGAGGATGGCAATAAAGCAAACATCTTTCCCCCCTCTTTATAAACTATAGAAGAGTATAGTATCAATAATGATATAAACAATGCAATTGCACTTTGATTAACTTAGGATATATTTCAGAAACAATTAACAAAGGTTTATATCAATAAAGATCTTGGACCAGATAAAATACATCCTCTGGTCCTCAGGGAACTAAGGATTGTAGGTGCCTTTGGATTGTAGAAAAGATGATTTAATTCCAATATTTAAAATGTGTGGTTGTTCAAGGCCGGGTAATTACAGGCCTGTATGTTTTACTTCAGTGGTGGGAAAGATGCTGGAAAGTTTGATGTGGGAACATATTCTAGAGTACTGTATGTTTCAAGGACTGACATTGGAAGTAGTAATCAATATGGATTTATGAGGAAAATATCTTCTCAAACAAACTTGCTTGGCTTTTATGAGGAAGTGAGTAGGAATTTGGACTCTGGTATAGCAGTAGATGTCGTATACTTGGATTTTCCTAAGGTTTCTGATACAGTCCCCATAGGCAACTTACGAATATGTATATGATCTGCTGGGCTGGGGTGGCTTCTATTTAATCTATTTATTAATGAGTTGGAAGTGGGTATTGTCAGCATGGATTCTGTCTTTGCGGACTACACGAAACTTTGTTGACCATTAAAAGCTTCAGAGGATGTGCAATCGTTGCAGGGGGATCTAGATAGATTATCACATTGGGCTGCTGTTGAGAAATGTAAGGTGATGCATTTTGGACTTAAAAATCCTTGTGCTGATTATACAATAAATGGCTCTGTGTTAAGCGAATCCCTGATGGAAAAGGATCTTGGGGTTTTGGTGAAAAATAAATTTAAAAGTAGCAAGCAGTGCCAGGCGGCAACAGCTTGAGGCAGCAAGATATTGGGGGAGATTCAACATGGCTTCTAAAATGGCTTCTAAAACCCACGTTAACCCTAAGATAATTCGGGTTAACGTGGGTTTTAGATGTATTTTAAAGCAGGCTGTGACAGTCTTTCTTCACAAAAGATCAACTGTTAGGTAGGGCTCATTGGTAGGTTATAAAGGTTGGAATGGCCGGGCGTATTTCTTTACTCAACCTCCATTACTATTACTAATGCTACTGCTAGAATATTACTATTGGGTTCTGTGACACTTTCACTTACTAATAAACAAGTCTATCAGGTAATTTTCAGACGATGGTATGTGAGAGGTTTGTTGGTTCATTTTAATATATTAATAATTAATATAAGGTAGGTTATACTTTACAAAGGTACCTGGAACATTTCTGGAAGTTAATAACAGGTCCACACAAACAATGACAGACATTTTCTAGTATTAGTAAACAATCACCTTGTATTTATAATTAGGAATTTTCCTTTTGGCTGCAAAAGTGTCACCAATGTCATTGGTTAATTTATCAATGGCTCGAATTATCCCTTCCATGGCAACAATCACTGTAGTAGAATATGGGTCTTCCTTATAATAATATAACTTGTTAAATGCACTCTCCCCTTTAGAGCAGTTTTGGAAGGGAAGGTCATAAAGATATTTATACAACTGATTTTTCATTTTGTCTTCTGACCAACACCATAAAAAAAAATAGAAAAAATCTTCCAGGAATTTGTCTTCTGGATATTTTGAGGGTCGGAGATCAGTAAGATAGTCTTCCCTTTCCTTGGAATTTACAGTAAATGGATACTCTGGTAGAAACAACAAACTGAGATCAAATTCTTTGAATGCATAAGAAATAAAGTAATTAATCCCCCAAGTAGGGGAAAGGACAAGGGTTTTACTTCTTAGCTCATGGAATTTATCCAGTATTATTGGAACAGTAAGAACCACCTTTCCACATAGAATAACAACATCACTGATAGAATTCTGAAGGATTTCTCTTGGATTCCTGTCTTTGTCATATGGATTTTCTGGGTCGGTATTTATTGTTATTATAAACTCAGTGCAGATGTTCTCTCTGTACAGATATTTTACAATTTCTTGTTGTTCTTCCCATCCAACAATATCATTAGTTGTAATTATTCCAACCCAGGTCCAGCCAAAATAGTTCAGTAATTGTCCTAATGCAATGAAAAACCCTTTATTACTCGGTACCGTCCGATAGAAGTACGGGAAGGTGGATCTGTCACTGAGTGTAGGGTCTGTAGCCCCATGACTGATCTGGATAAAGGATTTCAAAGTTAAGCACTGGCGTTTACTGGATTTGCATTTTTTCCCTAAGGATTCACATTCTCTAATGCCTCTAATAGATCCAAATGTGCTCCCTCATCCTCTAGGGGAGCACAATGGGATAAGTTGGAGGTTTGATTAAAGAACAATTATACTCTCCCTGGATCTTCTTAGCTGCATAGTACCCAGGGCGGGATAGATTGTGATACAGTCAGTGGGAAGACTTGCTCTGCAAGGAGGCGTGTCTACCCATTGGCTGCACTATAGACTGTCACTGACAGCAGATGGTAGGAGGGACAAAGCCCAGCCCCAAGAGAGACTTTAAGTAAGTATTGCAGGAGTTATGTAAAGTACCCAGAGGTCAGGAATAAACAATTTGGGTCCTCACCCTGGGTACTATGTAGCTATGGATCGGGGGAAAGGTGAGTATAATTGTCCTTTAAGAGGACATCATTTTAGATTAGAAGAAAAGAACTCAGAACTCAGCCCCCCGCCATGACACTTGCATTGACTTCTGAAGTATGGAGTACGTTCTTTTTGATCCATAGCAGGGAACAAATGAATGTGTGAGTGAGGCTGCCCTAGCCTCTGCTGCTGATATGCAAATGTAATGATTTATTTTCCTTTTAGTGTGACTGTTCTGTAGTGTCCTGTCAGGGTGTGTGTGTGTGTGTGTGTGTGTGTTTACACATCCCTCACTGCTCCAGGTACTTGCTGTGGTTGTTATTATCCATATAATTTCTACGATTAGACTGCATGTCAGTAGCGGCTCCAGCTCCAGAGTTTTACGGGGGCACAACATGGGCACAAAGGCTATCACAAGGGCACATTTAAAAGCACCAATAATCTTTGTCAGGAAAATATAAGGTGTATGAAACAGCTATTACACACCTTACAGTTAAACTGAGTTTAACTCAGAATGTTAAGTTTATAGAATTAAATGACAAGAATAGTTAAAGAGCATTGCTGGGCTACATACAGGGCAATGCCGCTGTCTGTCCATCTATCTATAACTGTCTATCTCTGTCTGTCTATCTGTCTGTCCAGTCTACCTATCTATATATGTATCTTTCTTCTTTCTCTGTCTCTATCTATCTAACTATCTATATATCCATAGATCTTATCTGTCCGATAGATAGGCAGATAATAAGATAGATACTGTAGATAGATAAATAGATAGATGATAGATAAATAGATAGATACATAGATAGATAGATAGAAAGATATAATATATAGATACAGAAATTGTATCTACCTCAGAATCCATACATCTCTGTATCTGCCTAGATCTGTCTATCTCTGTAAACTATCTATCTCTTTATCTGACAGATAGATTAGATAGATGATAGACAAAAAGATATATGATGTAATAGATTCAGGAAATATAGAAAGATTGGCATAAACTGGCATGGTTGACTTAATATTGATTTGCGAACTGGCAGGCTATATGTAAAGCTGGTTTGTGAACTGGAGGGCTGTCTGTAAAGCTGGTTTGTGAACTGGAGGGCTGTCTGTAAAGCTGGTTTGTGTACTGGAGTGCTGTCTGTAAAGCTGGTTTGTGAACTGGAGGGCTGAATGTAAACCTGGTTTGTGAACAGGAGGGCTGTCTTAACAATGGTTTGTGAACTGGAGGGCTGATTTAATAATCGTTTGTGAATTGGAGGGCTAATTTAACAATGGTTTGTGAACTGGAGGGCTAATTTAACAATGGTTTGTGAATTGAAGGGCTGTCTTAACAATGGTTTGTGAGTTGGAGGGCTGTCTTAACAAGGAGGATCGAGGGGAGGTAAGTAAGAGTTTGGGGGGCTTTTTGAAAAGAAGAAACATGCGGTTGGGGCTGGGGGACATGGGGGAGCAGAATATTAAAAACCTATTTTAGGGGTGGACATACCCTTTAAATTCTTCATCTTCAGAGATAAAAGCCTTTGAATATGCTGTGAATTTTAGAAGCTGTATATGATCAAAGGGAGCAGAAGAAAAAGCAGTGGGAATTTATGGGCAACACAGCAGGAATGTGGGAAAAACAGTCCACAATGTATTAATTACTGCTATGACACACAATCAATTCACCCAATAAAGTGCATAGTACAAAAATTAGTTAAAAATACATCTCCTAAAAAGGTAACCCTATCTGGAGTATATATACCGGTATATATGATTAAAGTGCATATTAGAACAGGTAATAATAGCTATATTAGTAAAATCACATGGTGTAATACACATTCATATAATGCATCAGCAGATACTATACCCAAAGTAAATACAGAAAATTCAGACCGGCAGACCACCCCTATATAACATGGAACAATGCCAGGGTAAGATAGGAGAGCACATAAAAAGGATCACTGCCAGACTTGTTTCGTCCTGGATAGACTTCCTCAGTGGCGATTTGTAGAAGCTGCTACACCTCATCTGCCACTCAAAGGCACACACACACACAATCCAAAGCTTCCATACAGCACTGTCACACACTCGCTCACCCACACTATATACATCATGTTCCACACATTGTCAAATGCTGTAGTGCTAAACACAATCAATAAAACATCAACCCAGCAATATGAGCACAATACACTATAAAACAGCCCCTCCCCCCAAAATGTTTTATATACATACAAAACCAGTGACTCATATGGACATAACCATGTACCCCAAACAGTAATAGTCTATATCATAATAAAGTCTATATCGTAATACAGTATATATAATAATACAGTAATACAGTATATATATTAATACAGTAATACAGTATATATAATAATACAGTAATACAGTATATATAGTAATACAGTATATATAATAATACAGTAATACAGTTATATAATACTCATAATACAGTAATATATAATAATACAGTATAGATATCATATAATAATAACAGTAATAGAGTCTATATAATAATACAGTATATCCAGTATAGTAAATACAGTAATACATATATATAATGATACAGTAATAGAGTTTATAATACATACATACAAGTAATACAGTATATATAATAATACCGATACTTATATATAATACATACAGTATATATATATAATCGTAATACAGTTATATAAATAACTACAGTAATACAGTTATATAGTACAGTATATACAGTAATACTATATAATACAAGATAAGGGGGAGTCTATATATAATAATACATAATAGTAAGTCTATATATATATACAGTAATACAGTATATAAATAATAACAGTAATACAAGTAAATATAATAATACAGTAATAGAGTCTATATAATAATACAGTATTACGTATATACATAATAATACAGTAATAGCCATTAATAGCAGTTCTATATATAATAATACAGTAATATCAGTATATATGTAATCAGTATATATAATAATACAGTAATACGTATTATAATATAAGTAATACAGTATATATAGTAATACAGTAATATATTTAATAATACAGTAATACAGTATAATAATAATCAGTAATCAGTATATATAGTAATACAGTATATATATATAATACAGTAATAGAGTCTATAAATAATACAGTAAATACGTAATACTAATATACGTAATACAGTAACTACATTAATAGATGCTGGCACTGCCTCTCCTGTTATAGTTGAGGAGATTGCCCTGCAAATGGGGTAAGTAATAAATAGCCTACCACAGTACTGGCCGTATTCATAAGGATGCGGTATTGTTAATATACACTAACGATCACAAATCTACAAACTGCGGTCGTTAAACTCGCGGTACACAAACTTGCGATTGTGAGTTTTAATATGGCCTGTGGATTGAAATTGTAGTTTGCTACAAGTATATGATAAATTCACATTTTTCTACCAGTAATGTAAAATTCCCAGTTGCTACCAGTATGAGATGAAATTAACCATTTGCTATTAGAGATGACCGAAATTCACCGTTTCGTTCCCTTTTTTAAGATTCACAGATCTGTGAGAATCCCGAAGATTATTATTGAATGTTCAATGCTATTTTTGAGGATTATTAAAAATATCCTTGAACGTTCGATAATCCACAAAAAAATACGTTCGGAGTTCCGTTCATTTATCGAACGTTTAAATTATTTTGATAGTGCTCGAATGTTCGATAATTATAGAAAATAGGATTCGGACGGATCATTTGGATTTCGAAACCGAGGGGTTCCGGGCGGATCCGGGTCCCAGACAGGACCCAGATCCCATCTCTATTTGCTACACCATTATGTGATGAAATTTCCATTTGCTACCAGTATGTAATGAAATTGCCAGTTTGCCACCAGTATGTAAGAAATTGCCAGTTTTCTACCAGATGTGATAACATTCTAACAGGGTTTTCAATAAAAGTTCTTATTGTTTTAAACTGGTGTTAATTTTGCCCCAACCAATCAGAGTTAGCTTTCAAATGTTAAATAAGATCTGATTGGTGTTGGGCAAAATTAGACCATTTTAAACGATAAGAACTTTTATTGAATAACCCTGTAAGTTTGCTACAAGTATGTAATGAAATTCCCATTTACTACAAGAAGTATGTAATGGAAATTCCAATTTACAAAGTACAGTATGTAATGAAATTTCAATTTACTATAAGTTAGTAATAAAACTGCTTGCTTGTCCCAGTATGTAATAAAATTCCAACTTTGCTACATGTAAGAAATACCCATTTACAACAAGTATGAATAAAATAGCCCATTTGCTACCAGTATGTGATGAATTGACTGTTTTGCTACAGTATGTAATGAAATTTCCAACTTTACACAGTAGTAATGAAATTCCACTTTATATCAAGTCATGTAACGAAATAGACCCATTGCTACCATATTTAATGAATGAAAGTTATGTTAAGTTTTTTTGTCTATAGATATATAAAAGGGAAGAGAGAGGGCAGCACTCATATAATAATCTGACTGCTTGTGGTGTGAATCTCATCCAGCAGGATACCTCCCAGCTGTAGGTACTAATTATTCGAAAGACAAGAGTAGAAGGACGCTAATCACGAGGTTAAAATGTAAAGTTCCAATATTTATCACATGTATATTTTCAAAATACAGACATCACAGGGCAGAAAATGACTCACAGGACCACCCGCCTGACGCGTTTTGGGGTAAGACCCACTTCCTCAGAGGTCGAGGAAGAGAGCCATAGGAAGTGAACCAGTCACACTAATGGGCACCATAAATGTACAGTTACACTGATGGGCACCCTTAATGACCAGTTACATGTGGAGCACCATTACATGCACCAGTTACAACACTGTGGGCAACCATAAATGTAATATAATTACACCATGAGCACTATTAACTGCCACCAGTCACACTGTTGGCACTATTAAATGTACCAGTCACGCTGTGGAAACAAATATACCAGCGCTCTTTGGACAGCATCCTTGAGAAACAGAGAGTGGAGAGATAAAGGCTGCAAGAGAGAGAGTGTAGGACCTTACTGTCTGTTCTCACTGTATGGGACCTTTACTGTCTGTGATCACTGTATGGGACCTTTACTGTCTTTCTCACGTTGGAATCTTACTGTCGTTCATCACGTACTGGAACCTTTACTGTATTCTCACTGAATGGGACCCTTTACTGTCTGTTCTCACTGCATGGGTCCTTTGCTGTCTTTCTCAGTGTATGCGACCTTTACTGTCTGTTCTCACTGTATGGGACCTTTACTGTCTGTTCTCACTGTATGAACACTTTACTGTCTGTTTCTCACTGTATGGAACCTTTACTGTCTGTTCTCACTGTATGGGACCTTTACTGTCTGTTCTCACGTATGGGACCTTTACTGTCTGTTGTCACTGTATGGACCTTTACTGTCTGTCTCCACTGTGTGGGACCTTTACTGTTGTTGTCACTGTTGGGACCTTTACTGTCGTTGTCACTGTATGGGACTTTACTGTTGTTCACTGTATGGACCTTTACTGTCTGTTCTCATGTATGGGTACCTTTACTGTCTGTTGTCACTGTATGGGACCTTATGTCTGTTGTCATGTATGGGACCATTATGTCTGTTCTCACTGTATGGGACCTTACTTTCTGTTCTCACTGTATGGGACCTTTACGTCTGTTGTACTGTATGGGACTTTACGTCTGTTCTCACTGTAAGGGACCTTACTGGTCTGTTTTCCATGTATGGGTACCTTTAACTGTCTGTTGTCCACTGTATGGACATTACTGTCTGTCTCACTGTATGGACCTTACTGTCTGTTCTCACTGTATGGGACCTTTACTGTCTGTTGTCACTGTATGGGACCTTTACTGTCTGTTCTCACTGTATGGGACCTTTACTGTCTGTTGTCACTGTATGGGACCTTTACTGTCTGTTGTCACTGTACGGGACCTTTACTGTCTGTTCTCACGTGACGGGACTTTACTGTGTTCTCACTGTATGGGACCTTTACTGTTGTTGTCACTATGGGACCTTTACTGTCTGTTCTGTGGTGGCAGGCTTACAAACTTTCTGGACCCAAATTTTTTATTTCTTCAAGAAATACATGTCTATTTGAGTAACTGTATAATAAATACCTCAATGATGGCAAATTACAAAATGACCAATGGGTAACACACACCCACGCTCAATCACGCCCACTCTGTCTCAGTGGCATTAGGCGGTATCAGACTTTGGCTTGGTGGCAAACAACCCTAGAGACACCGCTGCCTAGAGATGCTCTTAATTTTGGCATCTTTAAATGTTGCTGGTCATGGAGCGGATAGCTATCCATAATGATATTCATTGACATAGAACCTAAGATTTAATGGTTTTTAGTATGGTTATTGCCTGTTTAAGAACGTTACTTTAGCACAACATTGTATCTTAAAAGGGTGGGTTGCATGAACTGCATTGTAGGTATTAACATACGGGTTGTTCGTATTGAAATTGAGCCTATGTTAAGTGCTGAGCTTCAGTATGAAACGGTGTCAGGCTTTCTTTTTATCTGTTGATATGAATAAACGTAAAGTTTAATTGAAACCTGAAGTGTCCGATCCTGTTTGTCTCTTAGGGCGGAGGCCACACGCTTTATTAATTACACAATGATATTCAAAACAAGATCAATACAGCACTGGGTCTCTAGTGCAGTTTTAATTGCAGTTTATGTGACTGGAAGTAAGGGTCATGGGACATTATAGTATAAATATTACTGCCCCAAAACACATTGGCTAATTTGTTAATCCTTTATAAATGTATTTCTCTGAATAAATAATTGATTATTGCTAACAGTTGAGTGTTTATTGTGATTTTCCTAATGTTAGCAAAAGTGCACAGGAATTAGTGAGCATGTTCAGTCTGTCCTAACTGCATATCAAATATATGAAGATGGTATCCCCCACTGGAAAACATTAAGAACTGCGTGACTTTGAGTTAGTACATTAAGCATGAATTATTGAGAAATATTCTAATATTTAATAGTAATTAGCTTCCTTTAGTTATTTTAAGGGACAAGAAAATTACCCACCAAAATTTTAGATATTTACCTTCTGATGCACCATATGGAAATATTACAATACATCACATTTGCTCCCCGCTGTACCTACAATGTCCTTCATGTGTGGCTCAGTGAACAGATAACATCAAGGCCATGAAAGGGAAATTTGTTTCCAAGCTGTCTCCTCTGCGATAATGTGACCTTGATAAAGAGCTTGATTATTCACCCAAGCAAAAATTTAGCATTCCAGTGAAAGGCTTCTTAACTGCTATAAATTATCTGATTATTATGTCTGGATTTACATGGCATCCATTGTAATCACCTTGCAAAGTTCTAAATTCTTTGAAGTACCATTCTGAATCTGCATATCTGAGTACCCCACCCTTTGTTTTGCCCGGTGGGCACATTACCATGTTTCCATGGAAGCTATATCTTTAAAAGACTTCTACAGCATTCCACAAGCTAAATGCAAAACCTGTTTTCAAACACATGTTTCAAGATCACCTGGGATGATATATTATCAGGTTGAATATACTGACAGAAGTGGACTGTTTTTTTAAGGGATTTTGACCATTTCACAAATTTATACCCCTGGGAAATAAATAGAAAAACATATCAACTCCACAAACGTGGCACGTGGCTGAATTCTGATGTAAAGAGGGAAATGTAGAGGAAGAAAAGACATTTTATTTAGGGATTATAAAACTCTAACAAGGATTGCAATTAAGCTAGCACACGCTCTGATCAACGGATCACAGTGTAAATGGTCACAATGCACCTAGTGTGCACTTTAAAAGTGTGATCGGATCACAATGTGATCAGATTGCACTTAAAATACACTAGTGTGCCTAGCCTTAAAAGTGTGGGCCACTATTAATAGGTATAGGTAGTTACAGAAGGATGGCTAATAAAAGCAAACATCTTTCCCCCCTCTTTATAAACTATAGAAGAGTATAGTATCAATAATGATATAAACAATGCAATTGCACTTTGATTAACTTAGGATATATTTCAGAAAAATTAACAAAGGTTTATATCATAAAGATCTGGACCAGAATAAATACATCCTCTGGTCCTCAGGAACTAAGGATTGTAGGTGCCTTTGGATTGTAGAAAAGATGATTTAATTCCATATTTAAAGTGTGGTTGTTCAACCGAGTGGGTAATTACAGGCCTGTATGTTTTACTCAGTGGTGGGAAAGATGCTGGAAAGTTTGATGTGGGAACATATTCTAGAGTACTGTATGTTTCAAGGACTGCCATTGGAAGTAGTAATCAATATGGATTTATGAGAAAATATCTCTCAACAACTTGCTTGGCTTTTTAGAGGAAGTGAGTGAGGAATTGGACTCTGGTATAGCAGTTAGATGTCGTATACTTGGATTTTCCTAAGGTTTCTGATACAGTCCCCATAGGCAAACTTACGAATATGTATATGATCTGCTGGGCTGGGGTGGCTTCTATTTATCTATTTATTAATGAGTTGGAAGTGGGTATTGTCAGCATGGATTTGTCTTTGCGGTACTACACGAAACTTTGTTGACCATTTAAAGCTTCAGAGGGATGTGCAATCGTTGCGGGGGATCTAGATAGATTATCACATTGGGCTGCTGTTGAGAAATGTAGGTGATGCATTTTGGACTATAAAATCCTTGTGCTGATTATACAATAAATGGCTCTTGTGTTAAGAGAATACCTGATGGAAAAGGATCTTGGGTTTTGGTGAAAATAAATTTAAAAGTAGCAAGCAGTGCCAGGCGGCAACAGCTTGAGGCAGCAAGATATTGGGGAGATTCAACATGGCTTCTAAAATGGCTTCTAAACCACGTTAACCCTAAGAAATTCGGGTGGTTAACGTGGGTTTTAGATGTATTTAAAGCAGGCTGTGACAGTCTTTCCTTCACAAAAGATCAACTGTTAGGTAGGGCTCATTGGTAGGTTAAAGGTTGGAATGGCCGGGGTATTTCTTTACTCAACCTCCATTACTATTAACTAATGCTAACTGCTAGAATATTACTATTGGGTTCTGTGACACTTTCACTTACAATAAACAAGTCTATCAGGTAATTTTCAGACGATGGTATGTGAGAGGTTGTTGGTTCATTTTAATATATTAATAATTAATATAGGTAGGTTATACTTTACAAAGGTACCTGGAAACATTTCTGGAAGTTAAACAGTCCACACAAACAATGACAGACATTTTCTAGTATTAGAAAACAATCACCTTGTTATTTATAATTAGGAATTTTCCTTTGGCTGCAAAAGTGTCACCAATGTCATTGGTAATTTATCAAGGCTCGAATTATCCCTTCCATGGCAACAATCACTGTAGTAGAATATGGGTTCGTCCTTATAATAATATAACTTGTTAAATGCACTCTCCCTTTAGAGCAGTTTTGGAAGGGAGGTCATAAAGATATTTATACAACTGATTTTCATTTTGTTTATGACCAACACCATAAAAAAAAATAGAAAAAATACTTCAGGAATTTGTCTTCTGGATATTTTGAGGGTCGAGATCAGTAGATAGTCTTCCCTTTCTTGGAATGTACAGTAAATGGATACTCTGGTAGAAACAACAAACTGAGATCAAAATCTTTGAATGCATAAGAAATAAAGTAATTAATCCCCAAGTAGGGGAAAGGACAAGGGTTTACTTCTTACTCATGGAATTTATCCAGTATTATTGGACAGTCAGTAACCACCTTCCACATGAAATAACAACTCACTGATAGAATTCTGAGGATTTCTCTTGGATTCCGTCTTTGTCATATGGATTTTCTGGGTCGGTATTTATGTTATTATAAACTCAGTGCAGATGTTTCTCTCTGTACAGATTTTACAATGTGTTTGTTGTTCTTCCCATCCAACAATATCATTTTGTAATTATCCAACCCAGGTCCAGCCAAAATAGTTCCAGTAATTTCCCTAATGGAAAAAAAATCCTTCATTACTCGGTACCGTCCGATGAAGTACGGAAGGTGGATATGTCACTGAGTGAAGGGTCTGTAGCCCCATAGCTGATCTGGATAAAGGATTTCAAGGTTAAACACTGGCCTTTTAATTGGATATACATTTTTTTCCTAGGGATTCACATTCTCTAATGTCTCAAACAGATCCAAATGTGCTCCCTCATCCTCCAGGGGAGCACAATGTAATAAGGATGGAGGTTTATTAAGAACAATTGTATTCCCCCGGCTCTTCTTAGCTGCATAGTACCCAGGGTGAGATAGATTGCGATGCAGTCGGTGGGAAGATTTGCTCTGCAAGGAGGATTGTCTACCCATTGGCTGCACTGTAGATGCACTGACAGCGGAAGGTAGGAGGGACAAAGCCGAGCACTGAGGGAGACTTTAAGTAAGTATTACAGCAGTGATGTAAAGTACCCAGAGGTGAGTAATTTGGCTCCTCACATTGGGTACTATGTAGCTACAGATCGGGGAAAAGGTGAGTATAATTGTCCTTTAAGAGGACTCATGGACATCATTTCAGATTAGAAGAAAAGAACTTTCATCTTCAGGTAAGGAAAGTATTATTTAGAGTGAGAAGGTGTGAAACTAGCATAAATAATCCCAGATGTAATATCTACTTCATATCTATGGGTATGGCTACATACTGCAGTTGCAGTGCTAACAAAGATAAAGAAATTGCAATAATATAGCAAAATAGTACATAGGTACAAACCTTGTACATATAAGAGAAAGTGTATAATATCAAACTATTATTACCTACATACATATATCACACAATGACCACCACAAGAAAACTAAAAATAAACAGAATTTGACCTACAGGCAGCCCCCTTCCCCCTACTGTCCTTTCTCTTTGGCATCCTCCTTAGATAGATGATATATGCTTGCCAGCTTCCAAATGTATAGTATCTGTGACTCTCACTGTGTAGGGGGTCGAACACAATATCATCCCCCTCTTCTTCTTGCCCCCCTGTTCTTCCTCCTTCTTAAGGGTCCATTTTACTGCTTGTGAAGCTTCTCATTCATCCAGGTCATGGTATATCTGATGTATTCAATTAGAGCAACTGGACTTGAAATGTAGTTCTTGAAGACGTTTCGCTAGTCATCAGACTGGCTTTCTCAATTCAGAATGACCTTGTACAAATTGTGGCAATTATGTACCCTGGAACATCCCAATTAGCATATCACAGCGAGTGTTAAGGGCGTGATTGGATAGTGGCTAAGAGGTGTTATAGGAACGCCCAGGGTAAGGTGTCAAAACAGCATTGTACAGGCAGACAGTGGGTGCGAACCCCCCAACCTTCTATTAACAGAAGAAAAGAACATGGTCATCCCATATGTAGCAGGGAGGTCCGAGAAATTAAGAGAATTTTCAAAAAAACACTGTATCCCTGTCTGCTTTAAACCGAACAACACACTGAGGCGGCAATTGGTACATCCGAAAGACCCAATACCGAAACACAAGAAAATCGACACATATACGCAGTGCGTGCAGTGAAGGAATGCCGATTTGTATGGGGGGAGACCACAACAGCAACTGCATCAACGTATGGCCCAACAGACAGAAGAGCCAATTCCTCGGGTCAGGACCAGCCGTGTACCTGCATCTTAAGGAAAAGGACATACCTTTGAAGATTGTGATTTGTTAACATATGGCAAAGGAACGTGACTGGTTCAAGAGAGGTGTTAAGGAGGCATTGTACACTGTCTGCCATGTACAATGCTGTTTTGACACCTTACCCTGGGTGTTCCTATAACATTCTTAGCCACTCTCAATCACGCCCTTAACACTTGGCTGTGATATGCTAATTGGGATTTTCCAGGGTACATATGGCCAAGATTCTTGTACAAGTCATTCTGAATTGAGGAAGCCAGTCGGATGACTAGCAAAACGTCTTCAAAAATAAACCTCAAGTCCTCTATTGATTTTGTATTTAAATAATTTAAGTGTCGCATACATGTCCCATGTCAGGAGCCAATATTTTGGTGGGTGAAATTTGGTAATGAAATGCCACAACCCACACCCCATGTGCACACTCCCCTTTTTGGTTGGTACCAGTTTATCAAAACCTTGTGCTGCTTATGCTATAAATGGCTCTTGTTAAGGGCAATTATATTGAGAGAAAACTTTTTTTTAATTCATTTCAATATATCCTATAAGTTGCCCAACCCCCGGCGGTACCATTTAGTTTCTTTAAAGGGCATGTCCACCCCAAAACTATAATCCCCCCAACTACTGGCCCCACCATGTAGTGTAGTTTAATCCCTACCTCACATCCAGCTCATAGGGTTCTCTGTAAACCCCCCCAAAGTCCCCAAACTGTCCCACCAGGAGGAAGCAGGGCTCTGCCTGCTATCTTGCCTCCGGTAGATATTTGTCATGCGTACTGCAGGCTTCTCCCCCTCCCTCCCCTCCCTCTCCCCCCGTTCTACTATCCTCCCCCTAGCCAAAAATCCCCCTTATATGTTGTTCCCCCATGTTCCCAGCCCCACCGCCATATTTTTTTTATTTTCAAAAAGCTCCCCAAACTCTTACTACCTCTCCGCTTTCCTCCGCTGCACTGAATGACCGGCAGCCGCGTCCGCGATTGGCTGCCGCTCAAGCCAATCACAGACGCGACTGCCGGTCCTGCCCCTGCCTTGCTTCTCGAAGCAGAGGGCCGGCAGTGCGGCGGAGGATCGAGGGGAGGTAAGTAAGAGTTTGGGGGCTTTTGAAAAGAAGAAACATGCGGTTGGGGCTGGGGGACATGGGGGAGCAGAATATTAAAAACCTATTTTAGGGGTGGACATACCCTTTAAATTCTTCATCTTCAGAGATAAAAGCCTTGAATATGCTGGAATTTTAGAAGCTGTATATGATCAAAGGAGCAGAAGAAAAAGCTTAGTGGGAATTTATGGGCAACACAGCAGGCATGTGGGAAACAGTCCACAATGGATTAATTCTGTATGACACACAATCAATTCACCCAATAAAGTGCATAGTAAAAAATTAGTTTAAAATACATCTCCTAAAAAGGTAACCCTATCTGGAGTATATATACCGGTATATATGATTAAAGTGCATATTAGAACAGGTAATAATAGCTATATTAGTAAAAATCACATGGTGTAATACACATTCATATAATGCATCAGAAGATACTATACCCAAAGTAAATACAGAAAATTCAGACGGCACAGACCACCCTATATAACATGGAACAATGCCAGGGTAAGAGAGGAGAGCACAAAAAGGATCACTGCCAGACTTGTTGTCCTGGATAGAACTTCCTCAGGGCGATTTGTAGAAGCTGCTACACCTCATTCGCACTCAAAGGCACACACACACACAATCCAAAGCTTCCATACAGCACTGTCATCACACACTCGCTCACACCAATATATACATCATGTTCCACACATTGTCAAATGCATGTAGTGCTAAACACAATCAATAAAACATCAACCCAGCAATATGAGCACAATACACTATAAAACAGCCCCTCCCCCCAAAATGTTTATTACATACAAAACCAGTGACTCATATGGACATAACCATGTACCCCAAACAGTAATAGTCTATATCATAAAAAGTTATATCGGAATACAGTATATAATAATACAGTAATACGTATATTATTAATACAGTAATACAGTAATATAATAATACAGTAATACGTAATATAGTAATAAAGTATATATAATAATATACAGTAAAGAGTCTATATAATAATACAGAAACAGTATATATAGTATACAGTAAACAGTATATATAATAATACAGTAATACAGTTAATATAATAATACAGTAATACAGTATAATATAAAATACAGAATAATACAGTATATAAATAATACAGTAATAGAGTCATATAATAATACAGTATACAGTATATGTAATAATACAGTATACGATATATATAATAATACAGTAATAGAGTCTATATAATAATACAGTTAATACAGTATATATAATAATACACGTAATACGTATATATAAATAATACAGTTATAATACGAGTATATATAGTAATACAGTATATATAATAATTACAGTACTAGTAATAAAGATATATAATAATACAGTAATACAGTATATATAGTAATACAGTATAATAATAATACAGTATAGAGTCTATATATAATAATAAATAATACGTATAATATAATACAGTACTACAGTATATATAATAATACAGTAATAGAGTCTATATAATAATACAGTAATACAGTATAGTAATAATACTAGTAATACGTACTATATATATAATACAGTAATACAGTATATATAGTAATAACAGTATATATAATAATACAGTAATACAGATATATAATAATACAGTAATACAGTTATATAGTTTAATACAGTTATATTAATATTACAGTAATACTATAGTATCAGTATATATAATAATACAGTAATACAGGTATATATATAATAAAGAATATAATATACAGTATAAAACATATAGAGTCTATATAAAATACAGTAATACAGTATATATAAAATCAGTAATACAGATATATAATAAAACAGTAATACAGTTATATATAATAATACAGTAATAGAGTTATTAATAATACAGTAATACAGTAATAAATAATACAGTAATACGTATATATATAACAGTAATACAGTAGATATATAATACAGTATAGTATATATAATAATACAGTAATAGTATATAATACTAGTAATACAGTATATATATAGTAATACAGTATATATTAATAATACAGGAATACAGTATATATAATAAGTACATATATATAGTAATACAGTATATATATTAATACAGTAATACAGTATATATAATAATACAGTAATATAGTAATAAAGTCTATAATAATACAGTAGTAGATACATTATATCAGAATACAGTAATACAGTATATATAATAATACAGTAATTACAGTATATTATAATAATACAGTAATACAGATATATTAATAATACAGTATACATACATATATATAGTAATACAGTATATATAATAATACAGTAATAGAGTCTATATAATAATACAGTAATACAGTTATATATACATAATACAGTATATATACAGTATATATAATAATACAGTAATACAGTATATATAGTAATAAAATAATAAGTACAGTAATATAATAATCAGTTAATCTATATAATAATACAGTAATAGATTATAATAATAAGTAATACAGTATATATAGATAATACATAATACAGTATATATAATAATACAGTAATACAGGTATATATAGTAATACAGTTATATTATAAGTAAGACAGTAATACGTAATATCTATATATAGTATAGAGTAGATATAGTAAAACAGTATAATAATAATAATACAGTACTACAGTATATATAGTAATACAGTAATAGAGTCGTAATAAATAATATCAGTAATACAGTATATATAGTAATGACAGTATATATAATAATACAGTAATACAGTATATATATAATAATACAAATACAGTAATAAGTAATATATATATATAAGACGTATGAGTCTATATTCATTAATCAGTAAGACGTATAATAGTAATACAGTATATATAATCATACAGTAATAGAGTTCTATATAATAATACAGTAATACAGTATATATTAGTAATACAGTATATATAATAAACAGTAAAGAGTCATATAATAAATACAGTAATACAGTATATATAGTAATACGTATATAAATAATACAGTAATAAGTATATATAATAATACAGTAATGAGTCTATAAATAATACAGTAAACAGTCTATATAGTACTACAGTATATATAATAATCAGTAATAGAGTATATATATAAATACAGTAATACAGTATATATAGTAATACAGTAAATATAATATATACAGTAATAGAGTCTATATAATAATACAGTAATACAGTATATATAGTAATACTGTAATATAATAATACAGTAATACAGTATATATAATAATGCAGTATACAGTATAGAGTATATATATTAATACAGTAATGCAGTCTATATATACAGTATATATAATGATAAGGAATCAGGTCTATATAATAATACAGATAGCAGTACTATAAGTAATACAGTATATATAATAATGCAGTAATAGGGTCTATATAATAATACAGTAATGCAGGTCTATTAATTACAGTACTATATAATTAATACAGTAATAGAGTCTATATAATAATACAGTAATGCAGTCTATATAATACAGTATATATAATAATACAGTAATAGATATATAATAATACAGTATAGAGTCTATAATAATTGTAATACAGTTATATAATAAGATATAAATAATACAGTAATAGTCTATACTAATAATACAGTAATAACAGTCTATATTAGATATATACAGGTATATATAATAATACAGTAATAGGTCTATATATAATACAGTAATACAGTGTATTATAGTAATACGTATCTAAATAATACAGTAATAGAGTCTATATAATATAATCCAGTAATACAGTATATTATATAATACAGTAATATAATATAATACAGTAAAGATTATAGTCTATATAATAATACAGTAATACAGTCTATATAAATACAGTAAATAATAATACGCAATAATCCTAATAATAAATACAGTAATACAGTATAATAGTAATACAGTATATATAATATACAGTAATAGCGTTATATAATAATCAGTAATACAGTTATATAGTAAATACAGTATATTAATAAGACAGTATAGAGGCTCATCATAATAATTACAGTAATACAGTATATATAATAATACAGTAATAGAGTCTATATAATAATACAGTATATTACAGTCTATAGTAGTAAATACAGTATATATAAAATCATAATAGAGTCTATATAATAATACAGTAATGCAGTCTATCTAATACAGTCTATATAATTAAAGCAGTAATAAGAGTCTATATAATAATACAGTATAATAGTCTATATAATAACATATATATAATACAGAATAGAGTCTATATAATAAACGTAATACAGGATTTATAGTATACCTCTATCTAATAATAATACAGTAATAGTCTATTAATAATACAGTAATGCAGTCTATATAATACAGTATATATAATAATGGGAGTAATACAGTCCTATATAAAATAGTCTAATTAAACAGTAATGCAGTCTATAATACAGTAGTATATAGAATACAGTATAATAATAATAAAGTAATACAGTATATATAATATATACAGTAATACAGTATATATAATAATATATATCAGTAATACGTTCATATAAGTTAATCAGATAATAGTAATTAAAGTATATATAATAATACAGTAATAGAGTTCTAATAATCTAATAAGTAATACAGTATATATAATAATACAGTAATACAGTATATATTATATAATACAGTAATACAGTATATATAGTAATACGTAGTATATAATATAATACAGTAATAGAGTCTATATAATAATACAGTAATACAGTATAATATAATACAGTATATAATATATATTCAATAAGTACAAGTAAATATAATAATACAGTAATACAGTATTATATAGTATACAGTATATTAATAATACAGAATACAGTATATATAATAATACATAATAGAGATATATAGTAATACAGTATATATAATAATACAGTAATGAGTTATATAATAATACAGTAATTACAGTATATATAGTAAACAGTATATATAATATACAGTAATAGAGTCTATTATAATAATACAGTAATACAGTATATATATACAGTATATATAATACAGTAATACAGTATATATAATAATATCAGTAATAGAGTCTATAGTAATAATACAGTAATACAGTCTATTAGTAAACAGTATATATAATATGCAGTAATAGGTCTATATAATAATACAGTAATGCATGTCATTAATAGTATATTATAATAAGGAGTCAATACAGTCTATAAATATAAGTCGTATATATTAATACAGTAATGCAGGATATTATATAATACAGTATATATAATAATACAGTAATAGAGTCTATATAATAAAATACATAGTAATAATGCAGTCTATCTAGTAATACAGTATATATCATTAATGCGTATAGGGTATAATATAATTATCAGTAATGCAGTCTGAATTTATATACAGTATATATAATATACAGTTAATAGGTCTATATTATAATAATACAGTAAGCAGAGTCTATATAATACAGTAATATAATATACAGTAATACGTATTATATAACTACTACAGGTAATTAGATCTATTATTAATAATACACCGATACAGTATATATAGTAATAACAAGTTATATAATAATACAGTAATAGTCGATATAATATACTACAGTAATACAGTTCTATATGTAAACAGTAATATAATAATACAGTAATAGAGTCTATAGTCTATATAATAATAATCCCGTTAATACAGTATATTAGTTAATACAGTATATATAATCATACAGGAATAAAGTATATATAATAATACAGTAATAGAGTCTATATAATAATACAGTAATACAGTCTATATAGTAATACAGTATATATATAATAATACAGCAATAGAGTCTATATAATAATACAGTAATACAGTATATATAGTAATACAGTATATATAATAATACAGTAATAGAGTCTATATAATAATACAGTAATGCAGTCTATATAATACAGTCTATATAATAATGGAGTAATACAGTCTATATAATAATAGTCTATATATTAATACAGTAATGCAGTCTATATAATACAGTATATATAATAATACAGTAATACAATAAATATATTATACAGTAATAGTCTATATAATACAGTTACACAGCATATATAATAATATAGTTATACAGCATATATAATAAAACTGTAACAGTATATATAATAATACAGTTCATATAATAATGTGTATATACCGTATATACTCGAGTATAAACCGAGGTTTTCAGGCTTTAAAAAAAGCCTGAAAATCTTACCTCGGTTTATACTCGAGTCAATCTTTCTCCTACCTTGTCCGGCGGCCGTGCGATCCGCATCTTCAGTGCGCATCCGGATGATGTCACTACCCGGCACCTCTCAATTTGCGGTGCTGAGTAGTGACATCATCCTGAAGCGCAGAGGATGTGGAGCGAGGAGCGAGCGGCCGCCGGACAAGGTAGGAGAATACAACAGGGACACCAGGGCACACAATAGTTACAAATAAGAGTAAATCCTTCTTTATTTGTGCATACTGTATGCACAAATAAAGGAGGATTTACCCCTATTTGCAAGTATTTGCCACTTAAGATGTTTGAAAACTACAACTCCCAGCAATAAAGCATGCTGGGATTTGTAGTTTCCAAACATCTTAAGTGGCAAATACTAGTAGGGGGTTACACCCATGGTTTATACTCAAGTCAGTCTATTTTTTTCCCCTTTTAAGTTAAAAATAGGTACCTCGGTTTATACTCGGGACGGTTTATACTCGAGTATATACGGTAATAATATTGTAATACAGTATATATAGTACAGCAATACAGTAAATATAATACAGCAATACATTATATATAATAGTTATACAGCATATATATAATACTGTATTACTGTATTATTATATATACCGTATTACTCTCTGTTCAGTGATTTATGATCTCAGCTAAGCAGGGGAAGAGATAAAATAACAGGCAGAGTTCAGTAACTTACTTGTAAAGAATCTCTGTATCACTTGTCATCCTCTCACCCCCTCTGCCCCTCCCTTCAGAACACTGCTACTTTCTTCCACACTTTGCTTGCAGTCTTTTAGCTCTGGAAGGGAGGGGGCATATTCAGTGGGGTCAACATGATGTCAGCACTTCATTTCAAGTACTTTCAACTGAGCGTGTCTTGGCCTCACTTATAATTAATCTAGTTCACAGATATCAATTAGGATTTATATAAGGGTTGACTGGTTTGTGATAACATTGAGCAATAGATACTGTAGATAATATTCCATCTTTAAACATGAGGGACTACTGCTAAGTTTAAATGCCAAGAAATTCAAAGGGCTGGAATATGGTTTCATTATACCATATATGGTTTCATATGGAAATATAGGGACCATTTCTGGCATTTATCAAATCTTTATATTCCACCCCTACTGGGCAAATTAAAATATCAGGAGCATTATTGAAATTCAAATTTAAACAGGCACTAGACAGGGGAGCCCATTGTCATCTCTGTTGTATGCTTTAAGTATTGAGCCACTGGCAGGTAAAATAAGGATTTCTCTCAATATGTATGGGGTACAGATAGTTATAAAATAGCACTTTATCCAAATGATATTGTATCTCACTGTCACACCTACAAAACATCCTGGAGGAATATGGCAAATTGTCTGGCTATCGACTAACCCAGAGTAAACCACTTAATGCCCCCAAAATCTTGGTTAAGTTCTTACAGCTTAACTTTTTAATATGCCTGAAATAGAAAGCAACAATGCATACTTAGAAGTCATGATAACCGATAGCAACTAATAATGATCTATATAAGCTGCTGTCATGGTTCCATGTCTATTCTTCACAAACGTATGAATCTTTTTTCAACATTATACCGATAAATATCCCCCTTGTTATTCTTAAAAAAAAGAGGGATTTTATGAATTTTATATGAATTTTTTTATCCCAATATCCCTCCATAAGAGATCATCTATTTTACTTGTCTCACTACTTCTCAGTAATACTGATTGCACCTGAATGCTCAGTAATTCAGGTTCCCCTGCTTTAACCAATAACTCTAAATAAATGCACAAGTTGTCTTTCTTTTATCTTATATTTCCATTTCTTTACACAGCTCCAGATACATATTTCCTTTTTAATTTATGGATTTCAATTATGGATCTAACAGCAGGACTCTCCTTCTCCCTTTCTGTCTGGCCCCCGTCTTCACTCATTTCTATATAATAATCTCCTCATATCTGGTTTTGACAGGTGGTCACCGTTGGTCCCTAATACACTGATAAAATGCTTAGTACATAGACACTGGTTAAATGCTTGGCACACAGCAAATGGTAAAATGCTTAGTATATGGACCACTGTTAAAATAGTTGGCACACAGACTGGCAAAATGCTTGGCACACAGACACTGATGTGTTTGGAAAACTGATACTGGTAAATAGTTGGCACTGTACACAGCCAGAGACTGATTAAATGCTTGGCACACAGACAATGGTAAAAATGCTTACATGGACAAAATAGTTGGCACACAGACTGGTAGTTTTGGAAACTTATCGCAAAATGGGACCCTCTTCTTGGCCAAGGGCCTTGATGCGATCACATCCCCCACACCCGTCACTTGTAACTATTCCCCAGCCTCCAGCATTAGTCAGTCCACTAGCCAGTGTTATAATCAGCCCTCCAACCAGTGTAACAATCATTCCTCCAGCCAGTGGCATAGCTACAGACCTATGCGCCCTGATGCAAAATTTGGCCATGGGCCCACCCAACCCCGCTGCAAATACAAATCTGCACCACAAACCAAAAAATTACTCCCATAAAAATACATCCAAATACATCATTAACATTTTTTGACCCACTCATTTTAAAACACTCAAACATACTTTACCCATACACCTAGCAAAACAATCAGATTCCAACAATATTTCTAAACCTTACACTTCTAAAATAACTAACAAACTGACACTAGTAAAATGCTTGTCACACAGACACTGGTAAATGCTTAGCACAGAATTAGTCAGCCCTCTAGCCAGTGTTACAATTAGCCATCCAGCTAGTGTTACATTCAGCCATCTATTTTTAAAACTAACCCTACAGCCATATTACAATCGTCCCTCCGACCAATGTTAAAGCTGGCCCTCCAGTCAGTGTTACAGTTCTCCAGCCAGTGCTAAAACCAGCCCCCCAGACAGTTTTGCAATCCCCTTCAGCCAGCATTAGTCAGTCCTCCAGATAGTGTAAAATTTAGCCCTAAAGCAAATATTAAAACTAACCCTCCAGCCATATTACAACCATTTTTCTAGCCAATGTTAAAACCAGCCCTCCAGTCAGTGTTACAGTTAACCCTCCAGTCAGTGTTACAGTTAACCCTCCAGCCAGTGTTAAAACCAGTCCTCCAGTTAGTGTTACAGTCATTCTTTCAGCCACTATAACAACCATTCTTTCAGTGTTAGTCTTTCAGCCAGTGTTACGATCAGTCCTCCTGCCAGAATGAAAATCAGTCATCCAGCTAGTAGTGATATAACCAGTCCTCATGTCAGTGTTTCAGTTAGCCCTCCAGCCAGTGGTTCAGTCAGACCTTTGGGGAGTGTTACATTCAGCCCTCTATCCAGTGGAACAATCAGCCTTACAGTCAGTGAATAAACAAAATAACATGCATCTCCCACACCCCATACACTGATTTGGCCCCATATATATTTCTATGAGCCACTTTTATATTGCCTGTCCCTCTTTGATACTTTCCAATGTTGGGAGGTATGCAGGAGCAAGGGTCCATTTCTTATCAGTGATTTAAATGTGTGCGCTACCTGCTTCTGTCTGTATTAGGCATAGAACCAACAGGGGACTCATATGTTTAAGCATATGTTTATTTATATAGCATCACTAGAGGGACAAAGCACCATACAATATAATAATACAAAAAGCCGTACAAGGGGGACAATATAAATACATAAGTATTTGCATTAATAAATATACAATAAATGGAGGGAAAAAAAAAAAACAGGAGGAAAGAGGTTCTAGCCCTCTAGAGCTTACAATCTAGTAACAATCTAAAGTCTAGTTTATCATAGTTCCAATCTATTACACTGTAAGGGGAGCACGTTGCACATTGCTATTTGATTAGAAAGCAATGAAACTGCAAAAAAAGTCTCCCACCCTATCATGTAAAATAAGAGTAAATCTTTATGTTTATAATCTTTTTAATATTGGGTGATTCACAAACTTTAAAATAATCTGTGAGTACCTGAGTATATCCATAGAGACTCAGTATCTGGGCTATGGGGATTGTTCTCTCTGAGGTAAGATCCCCAATAAATCCAGCAATGTTTCTGTTTCCCACACAGGAGTAATTAGGAACCGGTTCCCTGGTACCGGATAATATCTGGAACACGCTCTTCACTGCCTTCCCAGCATTCCCACAGGAATCGTATATATGGTATCCAGGGTCAGGTTGGGTAACGATCTGGATCCTATTGGTTTGGTCAATAACAAATCGAAATTCCAAATCTGATTTGCTTGCTGTATACCTAGACTGATACAATAAATAACTTAAAATTAAATTATATTCAGAATATGCAGAGAACCATGACATTAAATATACATTATATAGTTACAGTATATTGTATATGTTTATGTGTGGATACAGTGGATATATAATCTTTACACAGCCTATACAATTGCAGGCTTTTGTCTATCAGATTGGTATATCTGGACTTTTCAAGTTTAGACTAATGTATGGTCACTATAAATGCCCTGGAGCTAGTTTGGGTGGAGATATCTTAGTGATTTCAAGTAAGTTTAAGCACAAGTACCTTAGGGTGGTCAAGACCATCCTCCCTTCTCACTTCAGGGAAATGTCAAGCAAATCAGTAGAAAAACGATTAGACATCCATTTGATGGGAGGAAATAGAGAATTTGTAAAAATTAGTATGTTAAATAGGACCCCCCTAAACCTAGAGTCTGTTTTGGTTATAGTGTTTAAATATGCTCCCAGGAATAGAAATCATGTTTACAAGTTCGCATTCCACTGCCTCTTCCTGTTTCTCCACTGTCTCTCCACTGCTGCTGCTCTGTACTTTTTCCTTCCTGTGCATCAGCAGTGGAGGCTCATCCGGGAATGGCATTCAGAGTGAAGTGGCAGTGAGCGCAGAGGTGGATCATAGAGCTTGTAAGTATGATTTTTATTGCTGGGAGATTTAAAAAAGTATAACCAGAATGGACTCTAGGTTTAGGGGGTCCTGCTTAAATACAAATTTTTCCCTAAGGGGTTGAATACACTTTAACAAGTGACAGAAACACTTATGGTGACATGACTTGAATGCATGTGTGTTTGATTTAAAAGGCAAAATGTAACCTATACCCGCCCTATATCCACTGTATATGTGGAGGTGCTGTGGGTGTAATAAACAATGACACTAACAACAGAGTGATAGGGAAGAGGGCTCCCTATCGCAGACACCCATTAAACTCTACAGATAACCTGTAGAGGCACTCTAAAGGCATTAATTAGGAAATTTATATCCCCCCACCTTCCCGGGAGCCAGGAATAAGGTGCAGTACTGAATAGTCACTCAACTCAAACCAACCTTCATTATATAAAATAACAACTTTATTATAATGCACTATAACACACTTACATTTCTATCAAAAAAACCTAATATGATACAATAAGTAAATATTAATGTATGACTGCTTGCATCCTAGGCGTCCCTAGGTGCTAAACAGAAGAATCTAAAACTATGTCCAGGTAGGTAACAGCGCAAAGCGGAGGTAGGTTAATAGCAACTTGTATAATAGAGCAACAGGTCAGTATCTAATAACTAAAAATACGCTAGAAAAAGGTAAGCAAGCGTATTAATGACAGAAACGCCGTAGCAAGCGTTATTAATGACCAGAAACGCCGCCGTGATGGGCCCTCCGCGCAACCTCCGCTCGTCCGCGGGGTCGGGGTAACCCTCACCTAAGGAAGCAAAAAAGCAACAAAATAGCTTGGCTAAAAATGGATCGTCTGAATCAATAGTCGTGCATTTGAGGCCTCTCGAAACGTGCGTCGGTCTTGGTAGTGCCGGGATGGTGGACGGTAACAGGTGGAGATGTGTGTATATCAGTGGATTATAGCCTGGGAGATCGCGAACAGCATCGGTGCAGTCATAGACTTATAGAGACTCCTGGAATGGAGCAAGGTTGGACTATACAACGGATGATAGAAGCCATGAACTAACGGCAGACACTTAATTATTCTTGATAGCATAGATATTATGTTTATTAATGCACGACTATTGATTCAGACGATCCATTTTAGCCAAGCTATTTCTGTTGCTTTTTTGCTTCCTTAGGTGAGGTTACCCCGACCCCGCGGACGAGCGGAGGTTGCGCGGAGGGCCCATCAGTCGGCGTTTCTTGTCATTAATACGCTTGCTTACCTTTTTCTAGCCGTATTTTCTAGTATTAGTACTGACCTGTTGCTCTATTATACATTTGCTATTAACCTACCTCCGCTTTGCGCTGTTACCTACCTGGACACTAGTTTTAGATTTCTCTGTTAGCACCTAGGACGCCTAGGATGCAAGCAGTCATACATTATTACTTACTGTATTGTATCATATTGGGTTTTTGTTGATAGAAATTAAGTGTTTTATAGTGCATTTAGAATATTGTTATTATTTTATGGTTGGTTGAAGGGTGAATATAATTTCAGTGCCTGCCCCTTTATTCCATTGGCTCGCCACCGAGGGGAAGGTGGGGGGATATAAATTTCCTAATTTATGCCTTTATGTTATTACATTTGTGCATGTGTCCCATTTGAGCTAGTTAGTGGCCATGTCTCTGTGTGCACCCACGCATATGGCATACCATTTGATTCAGGACATGTGGGAGATTGACATTTAGAGGGTTCTTTTGCTTGTCAAATGGGTTTAGATAGAATTTTAACCTTTGAATCATCTTGTTTTATTTTTTCACAGAATCTCCTAAAAATCCACATATGGATTACTGCATCTGGAATACTTCATGTACTGTTTGTTACGTAGCTGATGGTGTGTAGATTCCAAAAATATAAAGATTGTGTGGGGTATTTCTGAATTTTGGAGCTGTCCTCTTAAAAAAAAGAGTAGGCTGTTCAAATTACAGAGCACTTTTTTAGCACTTTTTTTCACATGCCACAAGTGTCCATGTGTCTGTGTGCACCCACGCATATGGTATACCGTTTGATTCAGGAAATGTGGTAGATCGACATTTAGTGTTTTTTTTTTTTGTTTGTGGGCTGCATTTCCAAGTTTTGGGCTGTTTCGTTTGAATAAGAGAAAGCTATTTAAATTACAGAGCAATTTGATTTTTTCTTGTAATTGCAGGCGTCCCATTTGAATTAGTTGGTGGCCATGTCTCTGTGTGTACCCACGCATATGGCATACTGTTTGATTCAGGACATGTGTGAAATTGACATTTAGTGTTTTGTTTTACTTGTCAAGTGAGTTTAGGTAGGATTCTGCATCTGGAATTCTTCATGTATGTATGAAAGTTTGGCACCGTAATGTAGCTGAAGGTGTGTAGATTCCAAAAATATATAGTTTGTAGGGTTTTTTTCCAAGTTTCAAGGCTGTTTCCTTTGAAAAAGTGTAGGCTATTCAAATTACACAGCACTTGGACTTTTTCTTGTAATTGGGCTCATGCATGTGTCTCTTGAGCTAGTTGGTGGCTACATCTCTGTGCGCACCCACTCATATGGCATACCATTTGATTCAGGACATGTGGGAGATTGATTTAGGTTTTTTTTTATTCATTGTTGTTTATTCATGTTGGTTTAGGTAGGATTTCCACCTCTGAATCATTTTATTTTGTTTGTTTTTTTACAAAATCTCCTTAAAGCACAGAGTTCTAGGGATTACAGTGTCTGGAATTCATGTTACCGTTATGTAGCTGAAGGTGTGTAAATTCCCAAAATATATAGTTTGTGGGGGTATTTTAAAGTTTCGGGCCTGTTTCCTTTGAAAAAGTGTAGGCTGTTCAAATTACAGAGCACTTTGATTATTTCTTGTTATTGCACTTGTGCATGTATCCCATTTAAGTTAGTTGGTGGCCATGTCTCTGTGTGCATCAACGCATATGGCATACCATGTGTTTCAGGACATTTGGGAGATAGACATTTAGTGGGTTATTTTACTTGCCAAGTGGGTTTAGGTAGGATTTCCTCCTTTGAATCTTCTTATTTTATTTTTTCACAATATCTCCTAAAAGCGTGGATTTCTATGGATTACTGTATCTGAAATTGTATGTTTAAAAGGATGGCACTGTTACGTGGCTGAAAATGTGGTGTAAATGTGGGGGTTATATCAAAGTTTCAGGGCTGTTTCCTTTAAAAAGAGTAGGCTGTTCAAATTACAGAGCACTTAAATTTTTTCTTGTAATTGCACTTGTGCATGAAGTCTTATTTAATTTATTTGGTGGCTATTTCTCTGTGTGCACCCACGCATATGGCATATCATTTGATTATTTGATTAAGGACATTTGGGAAATTGATATTTGATAACTTTTTTTTCATTACTTGGGGTTTTGGCATGATTTTTAACTTTGAAACTAGTTTTCCTTTATTTCTTCAGAAAATCTATCCACACCACTGATGGAATGAATGAACAAACTACAGCATTACGTAGCTAAAGGTGTGTCAATTCTTAGAAAATATAGTTTTGGGGGTATTTTTGAGTTAGAGGGGTGTTTAGATTGAAAAATCTTGAAAATAGCTATTATCGGACCACTGCACATTGGCTCACTTTGTGTCTAGTGGCCTCCACGTCTGCGTGTGTAACCATGCATATAGCATACTGTTTGATTCAGGGCATTTGGGAGATTGATAGGGTTTTTTTTTGACAAGTTTTTTTTTTACATTACATGGGAATTTGCCATGTTTTTTAACTTTGAAATTTATCTTTGTATATTCTGCCAGAAAGTCTGGTAAAAGTGCTAAATTCTACGCAGCACTGCGCCCACACCATTGGTGTTATGTATAAAAGAATGGCACAGTTGTGTAGCTGAAGCTGTGTAGATTCCAAGAATATATAATTTTTTGTGGGGGTATTTGTAATGCAGAGGGGTGTTCTAAAAAATCTGAAAAATTGCTGTAATTGGGCCACTGTGAATCGGCTCACTTTGTTTCTAGTCAATTCCACGTCCGCATATGTAACCATGCATAGGGCATACTGTTTGATTCAGGACATTTGGGAGATTGATATTTTGGTATGGTTAGGGGGTGTTTAGTTTAAAAAAAATAGAGATGGCCGAACTTCATAAAGTTCGGTCCATTTTCAAACTTTGAATTCGGACCCATTGAAATCAATAGGGGAGTGATAGTTTGAAATGTTTGGATGGTTTACAGCTAAACTAACAATAACTTACTGTAAATGGCTGTGGCACCTGGGAAATAGTCTGGGGAACATGTCACTATAAGCAAAACGTTTTTAAACACTTCTTAAACACGAACAAGCAATTGTCGGGTTTTGTGCAAGCTACATTCGAGGGTTACGGCCAATTCAAAATAGAACCATAAATTCAAGGGTTACTGAAATCGAACGATACTTTCAAGGGTAACCGAAAAACGAAAGATAGTTTTGAGGGATAGCGAACAATACATTCTAGGGTTAACGAAAACAAAAGATACTTTCGAGGGTTACCGAAGATCAATGGCTACATTTGAGGGTTAGCAAACGATACATCTCAAATTCGATAATTATCGAAGATACAGCCACCAATGCCAAAAAACAAACTAGTTTGAACCCGAACTAGTTCGAATAGTTTGAGTTCGTCCAATCTCAAAATTCGTCTCAAACTCGGGTCCGAGTTCTGTTTTGTGTCCATCACTAGTATAAAACTGCAGACTGTTCAAATACAGAGCTGGCTAGTCTATTTTAACTATTACAGTATTTCTATTTGACATTGGTCCACCTTTGGGTTAGTTGGTAGCCATGCCTCTGAGTATACCCATGAATGTGGCATACCATTTTATTCAGGAGGGGTTAGGCTTTCATATCTGAGATGCGTTTGAACTTTCCTCTTTTTTTAGTTTTTAGTTGAAAATCACATTTGACTTTGTCTCTGATTTTACAGTTGTGGGAAAAAAGGAAAATGTGAGAAAATAACTTACAATTGGATGAAGAGCTGCGCCCAAGTATCTGCACTTGTGGTAATATTTTAGTTAATTTGGTAGATATTCTATGTTAAAGGGGAACTGTGGTCAAAAAATGACTTTAGGTAAATTAATAGGACTTGCTTTCCTGAGTATTTTGCAATTTACTTTCATTGGTTTTTTTGCATAGTATAGAAGATATTTATATTTTTGTGTGTGATATGGCAGCAGCATCACCAGGTTCCCTGCACTTCCTGCTTCCTACTCTGAAACCATGTGACAGTCACTCCGCCCTGTGTCATTTCCTCCCCTTGCAGGCCCCCCTTTGCACTTCCATTTACTGCCCCACTTGACCCCGCACACCTGTGGGTGTCACAGCCCCACCCACTAGCAGCTGTTGTAGCTCCACCCACTCATGAGTGCTGTTGCCCTGTTCACTCTTGGGTGCCATGGCCCCACCCACTCGCAGGTGCCATGGCCCCCTCCCCACTCAGGCCCAACCCCCCCATACAGAATACTATGTGAAAACAGCCTTTTCAGGCAGAGTGAGAACCAGAATGAGAACTCTGACTGAAAAGGCTGTTTTCGCACAATGGGGGGATAGGGCTGTAGATTTCCTTACCTTCTCCGTGGGAATCTTCAGACAGCAGGGAGGGGGAGGGACTTCCTGTTTCCCTCACACATTAAAGTCTGAGGCTGTGCTCGCCAGCAGCGAGGTAGAGGAGGTGCCATATGTTTACTGATACACATTTGCTATGTATAAAACATGTACAATTGATTCAAATTGTTTAGATAGAGAAATATAATCATTCCATTTAAGATGTATTAGGGAGGATATAGCTTTAAGAGGTTCTTCATTTAAGGACCTCCCAGGTAGGCAGCCCATGTGACCCTGATGAAGCCTAAGCACAGAGTGCATGAAGGTGAAACACGTGTCGGTTGGAGATAGTGTCTGTTTGCTAAAGGGTAATGGCTCCCCAGTAACTGTAATTACGGCCAGGCTATCTGGAGTATGGATGAACTGTCGAAGTATGGGATTGTTCAGCCAGGTGAAGAGTGTGGCATCCATGAAGATAAGTATACTGTTCAAAGTTGGACCTGGCTCCTCACTCGAGTTTCCTCACTTTGATCATTCCATGCTTTTGATCTTCAGCTACTGTTTTACCTGGTATATGGGGAGATGTACTGTTATCTGCACAGAGCTATCATGTTTTAGACCGGGGACGCCCGTTGTGGGTTGTTATTTATTAGAAGTGTTTTAGACTTATGTGTTAGCTTTTATATTTTGTGAAACCAATAAATCGCTTTTTTACTATATACTCTTTTAGTGGTAATGTCGTATTGGGGGAACTGATTTAAAGGGGGGGTTCTCTTCCCTGTATCTCATTTTCTTATGGGGGTTTTACAATCTATTTTACCCCTCTGAGCACCACTGTAAATTCCGTGACTCACAGAGTTAAATAAAAGCTGTGTACCTACCTGCATTTATAGAATATATTTGGAGACCAAGTAGCAAAATATTACAGTAGTCAAGATGGGAGATTAGAAAAGACTGGAGAGGGGAGAGATGAAAGGCTGGGAGACCCAGAAGCAGATTGTTACAGTACTTAAAATGTGAGATTATAAGGGCATGCATGAGCATTTTAGTAGTGGAGCAAGATAGGAAAGGGCAGATATTGTCAATAATTGTATAAAAGATGCAAAGGCACTTTGGTTAACTGATGATATGGTCCAGAAATAACTAAATAAGGCTAATATTAACAAAGCTCCTGGACCAGATAAAATACATCCTCTGGTCCTTAGGGAGCCAGTCCATTGTTTATTATTTTTACAGATTCCCTCATGTCCGGAGGTGTGCCTCCGAACTGGAAAAAAGCTGATTTAATTCCAATATTCAAAAAGGGTAGTCGTTCACTGCCTTGTAATTACAGGCCTGTAAGTTTAACTTCAGTAGTGGGGATAGATACTGTAAAGTTTGATACAGGAAAATAATAATAAGTATGTTTCAAGGACTGACATTATAAGTAGTAACCAGCATGGATTTAGAAGAAACAGAACTTGTCAAAAAAATTTCTTGGCCTTTATAAGAGTGAGTAGGAATTTAGACTGTGGCATAGCCGTACATGTAGTATACTTGGACTTTGCTTTTCATACATTCCCCCATAGGCGACTTATGAACTAAGGTTGGACTTGGTTAACACATTTGTACATGGATAGAAAATTGGTTAATGAATATGATGCAGAGAGTAGTTGTTAATGGGGCTTCATGAATATGGACTAAAGTGCTAAGTGGGGTGCCACAGGGTTCTGTGTTGGGGCTGCTTCTATTTAATCTGTTTAATGATTTGGAAGTGGGTATTGTCAGCCAGGTTTCTGTGTTTGCTGATGACACAAAACTTTGTCGACCATTAACCCTTTCAGTGCCAGCAGAATTAATTTTTTTTTTTTTGCATTAAGTGCCAGCAGAATTTTCAGGATTTTGCCCTTTATCGCTTTGGACTAATTTTACAGTAGGAAACCTTGCAGTAAATCAGGAATATTATAAATTGTTTTTTTCATCACAAAGTGTAATTTAACACGGTAAAAGAATTTTGTAACTTTTCTCGAAATTTTACTGGAATTATGAGTAAAATATTGGAAAAAAATGTAAAATTTGCAAATTTTCATGGATTTTTCCCATTTTTATTTATAGTTAAAGGGTATGTCCACCCAAAAATAAACTTTTTATATGTTCTTTATATAATAGCACCAACCTCAAACGCCATGTTCATTTTTCTAAAAATCATTTGCCTTGCCCGATATTTAATGAGATATATATCAGGCTGCACTTCCTCTCCACTTCCTCTTTAGATGACCCCGAGCTGCAGCTTAGGAAAAAAAAAATAATTCTTGCCTGTGTGTGTGTGTGTGTCTCTCTCTCTATCTCTCTCTGGGCTGGCTGGCTGCAGCTGTTGATTCTGGATTTCTTCAGTACACAACTTTACAGCTGTGATTGGTTGAGAGGGAAAAGAGGGAGGGATCCAGGGGTCAGACCATTACTGATGCAACTTCCTCTGTTCTCACTGCTGGATGTTAACAGACATGCTCAAGAACATGAAAAGAACAGAGACAAGGTAATGTAACCTGTCTCTGTTCATCGCTGTATTGGTCCATGCTGCAGGATTAAGCCAGCTACAAAGGTCTGTAACTTTTCACAACCACTGGATCCTGATTTACATGTTGTAAGTTTGTTTTGGAGCACTTATTTGGGCCAAATAATATAAAAGTTCGTTTTTGGGGGTGGACATGCCCTTAAAAAAATCTTACTGTTTCTAAAAGCTGTGATACTCCTGAGTAAAATGATACCAGATGTATGTAGGTACCCCCACTTTTACTGTACAGGAGACCCCCCCAAACTAAAACTGCACCTTCAAGATATTACACCAATTAAAATGTATAACCACTACTGACAGTTATCATAGAATATCTACCAAATAACTATAATATCCCCAAGTGAGATTGTAATGTATAACCACTACTGACAGTTATACATAGAATATCTACCAAATTAACTAAAATATCCCCACAAGTGAGATTGTAATGTATAACCACTACTGACAGTTATCATAGAATATCTACCAAATTAACTATAATATCCCCACAAGTGAGATTGTAATGTATAACCGCTACTGACAGTTATCATAGAATATCTACAAATTAACTATAAACCCCCCAAGTGAGATTGTAATGTGTAACCACTACTGACAGTTATCATAGAATATCTACAAATTAACTATAATATCCCCCCAAGTGAGATTGTAATGTGTAACCACTACTGACAGTTATCATAGAATATCTACCAATTAACTATAATATCCCCACAAGTGAGATTGTAATGTATAACCACTACTGACAGTTATCATAGAATATCTTCCAAATTAACTATAATATCCCCACAAGTGAGATTGTAATGTATAACCGCTACTGACAGTTATCATAGAATATCTACCAAATTATCTATAATATCCCCACAAGTGAGATTGTAATGTATAACCACTACTGACAGTTATCATAGAATATCTACCAAATTAACTATAATATCCCACAAGTGAGATTGTAATGTATAACCACTACTGACAGTTATCATAGAATATCTACCAAATTAACTATAATATCCCCACAAGTGAGATTGTAATGTATAACCACTACTGACAGTTATCATAGAATATCTACCAAATAACTATAATATCCCCACAATGAGATTGTAATGTATAACCACTACTGACAGTTATCATAGAATATCTACCAAATTAACATAATATCCCCACAAGTGAGATTGTAATGTATAACCACTACTGACAGTTATCATAGAATATCTACCAAATTATCTAATATCCCCACACAAGTGGAGTTGTAATGTATAAACCACTACGACAGTTATCATAGAATATCTACCAAATTAACTATAATATCCCCACAAGTGAGATTGTAATGTATAACCACTACTGACAGTTATCATAGAATATCTACCAAATTAACTATATATCCCCACAAGTGAGATTGTAATGTATAACCACTACTGACAGTTATCATAGAATATCTACCAAATTAACTATAATATCCCCAAAGTGAGATTGTAATGTATAACCACTACTGACAGTATCATAGAATATCTACCAAATTAACTATAATATCCCACAAGTGAGATTGTAATGTATAACCACTACGACGGTAACATAGAATATCTACCAAATTAACTATAATATCCCACAAGTGAGATTGTAATGATAACCACTACTGACAGTTAACATAGAATATCTACCAAATAACTATAATATCCCCACAAGTGAGATTGTAATGTATAACCGCTACTGACAGTTATCATAGAATATCTACCAATTAACATAATATCCCCCAAGTGAGACTGTAATGTATAACCACTACTGACAGTTATCATAGAATATCTACCAATTAACTATAATATCCCCACAAGTGAGATGTAATGTATAACCACTACTGACGGTTAACATAGAATATCTACAAATTAACTATAATATCCCCCAAGAGATTGTAATGTATAACCACTACTGACAGTTAACATAGAATATCTACCAAATTAACTATAATATCCCCACAAGTGGAGATTGTAATGTAACCACTACTGACAGTTAACATAGAATATCTACCAAATTAACTATAATATCCCCACAAGTCAGATTGTAATGTATAACCATACTGACAGTTATCATAGAATATCTACCAAATTAACTATAATATCCCCACAAGAGATTGTAATGTATACCACTACTGACAGTTATCATAGAATATCTACCAAATTAACTAAAATATCCCCACAAGTGAGATTGATGTATAACCACTACTGACAGTTACATAGAATATCTACCAAATTAACTATAATATCCCCACAAGTCAGATTGTAATGTTATAACCACTACTGACAGTTAACATAGAAATCTACCAAATTAACTATAATATCCCCACAAGTGAGACTGTAATGTATAAACCACTACTGACAGTAACATAGAATATCTACCAATTAACTATAATATCCCCACAAGTGAGATTGTAATGTATAACACACTAACTGACAGTTAACATAGAATATCTACACATTAACTAAAATATCCCCACAAGTGAGATTGTAATGTATAACTACTACTGACAGTTATCATAGAATATCTACCAAATTAACTTAATATCCCCACAAGTGAGACTGTAATGTATAACCACTACTGACAGTTACATAGAATATCTACCAAATTAACTATAATATCCCCACAAGTGAGATTGTAATGTATAACCACTACTGACAGTTAACATAGAATATCTACCAAATTAACTAAAATATCCCCACAAGTGAGATTGTAATGTATAACTACTACTGACATTATCATAGAATATCTACAAATAACTATAATATCCCCACAAGTGAGACGTAATGTATAACCACTACTGACAGTTAACATAGAATATCTACCAAATTAACTATAATATCCCCACAAGTGAGATTGTAATTGTATACCACTACTGACAGTTAACATAGAATATCTACCAAATTAACTAAAATATCCCCACAAGTGAGATTGTAATGTATAACTACTACTGACAGTTATCATAGAATATCTACCAAATTAACTATAATATCCCCACAAGTGAGACTGTAATGTATAACCACTACTGACAGTTAACATAGAATATCTACCAAATAACATAATAGTCCCCACAAGTGATGATTGTAATGTATAACCACTACTGACAGTTATCATAGAATATCTACCAAATTAACTAAAATATCCCCACAAGTGAGATTGTAATGTATACCACTACTGACAGTTATAATAATATCTACAAATTAACTATAATATCCCCACAAGTGAGATGTAATGTATAACCACTACTGACAGTTATCATAGAATATCTACCAAATTACATAATATCCACAAGTGAGATTGTAATGTATAACCACTACTGACAGTTAACATAGAAATATTCTACCAAATTAAACTAAAATATCCCCACAAGTGAGATTGTAATGTATAACCACTACTGACAGTATCATAGAATATCTACCAAATTAACTATTAATATCCCCACAGTGAGATTGTAATGTATAACCACTACTGACAGTTATCATAGAATATCTACCAAAATTAACTATAATATCCCACAAGTGAGATTGTAATGTATAACCATACTGACAGTTATCATAGAATATCTACCAAATAACTATAATATCCCCACAAGTGAGATTGTAATGATAACCACTACTGACAGTTATCATAGAATATCTACCAAATTAACTATAATATCCCCACAAGTGAGATCGTAATGTATAACCACTACTGACAGTTAACATAGAATATCTACCAATTAACTAAATATCCCCAAAGTAAATTGTAATGTATAACCACTACTGACAGTTAACATAGAATATCTACCAAATTAACTAATATCCCCACAAGTGAGATCGTAATGTATAACCACTACTGACAGTTATCATAAATACTCTACCAAATTAACTATAATATCCCCACAAGTGAGATCGTAATGTATAACCACCTAGACAGTGATCATAGATATCTACCAACAATTAACTATAATATCCCCACAAGTGAGATTGTAATGTATAACCACTACTGACAGTTAACATAGAATATCTACAAATTAACTATATATCCCCACAAGTAGATTGTAATAGATAACCACTACTGACAGTTATCATAGAATATCTACCAAATTATCTATAATATTCCCACAAGTGAGATTGTAATGTATAACCACTACTGACGTTATCATAGAATATCTACCAATTAACTATAATATCCCCACAAGTGAGATTGTAATGTATAACCACTACTGACAGTTATCATAGAATATCTACCAATTACTATTATATCCCACAAGTGAGATTGTAAGTATAACCCACTACTGACAGTTATCATAGAATATCTACCAAATTAACTAATATATCCCCACAAGGAGACTGTAATGTATAACCACTACTGACAGTATCATAGAATACTACCAATTAACTATAATATCCCACAAGTGAGATTGTAATGTAACCACTACTGACAGTTAACATAGAAGAATATCTACCAAATTAACTATAATTCCCCCACGTGAGATTGTAATGTATACCACTACTGCGTTATCATAGAATATCTACCAATTAATCTATAATATCCCCACAAGTGAGATTGTAATGTATAACCACTACTGACAGTTAACATAGAATATCTACAATTAACTATAATATCCCCACAAGTGAGATTGTAATGTATAACCACTACTGACAGTTAACATAGAATATCTACCAAATACTATAATATCCCCACAAGTGAGATTGTAATGTATAACCACTACTGACAGTTATCATAGAATATCTACCAATTATCTATAATATCCCCACAAGTGAGATTGTAATGTATAACCACTACTGACAGTTATCATAGAATATTACCAAATTAACTATAATATCCCCACAAGTGAGATTGTAATGTATAACCACTACTGACAGTTATACATAGAATATCTACCAAATTAACTATAATCTCCCCACAGTGAGATTGTAATGTATAACCACTACTGACAGTTATCATAGAATATCTACCAAATTAACTATAATATCCCCACAAGTGAGATGTAATGTAACCACTACTGACATTTATCATAGAATATCTACCAATTAACTATAATATCCCCACAAGTGAGATTGTAAGTGATACCCTACTGACAGATACATAGAATATCTACCAAATAACTAAAATATCCCCACAAGTGAGATTGTAATGTATAACCACTACTGACAGTTATCATAGAATATCTACCAATTAACTATAATATCCCACAAGTGAGATTGTATGTAAACCACTACTGACAGTTTAACATAGAGCTGCAGCTTAGGAAAAAAAAAATAATTCTTGCCTGTGTGTGTGTGTGTGTCTCTCTCTCTATCTCTCTCTGGGCTGGCTGGCTGCAGCTGTTGATTCTGGATTTCTTCAGTACACAACTTTACAGCTGTGATTGGTTGAGAGGGAAAAGAGGGAGGGATCCAGGGGTCAGACCATTACTGATGCAACTTCCTCTGTTCTCACTGCTGGATGTTAACAGACATGCTCAAGAACATGAAAAGAACAGAGACAAGGTAATGTAACCTGTCTCTGTTCATCGCTGTATTGGTCCATGCTGCAGGATTAAGCCAGCTACAAAGGTCTGTAACTTTTCAACCACTGGACCGATTTACATGTTGTAAAGTTTGTTTTGGAGCACTTATTTGGGCCAAATAAATATAAAAAGTTCGTTTTGGGGGTGGACATGCCCTTTAAAAAATCTTACTGTTTCTAAAAGCTGTGATACTCCTGAGTAAAATGATACCAGATGTATGTAGGTACCCCACTTTTACTGTACAGGAGACCCCCCCAAACTAAAACTGCACCTTCAAGAATATTACACCAAATTAAAATGTATAACCACTACTGACAGTTATCATAGAATATCTACCAAATTAACTATAATATCCCCACAAGTGAGATTGTAATGTATAACCACTACTGACAGTTATCATAGAATATCTACCAAATTAACTACCTCCCCTTGCAGGCCCCCCTTTGCACTTCCATTTACTGCCCCAACTTGGACCCCTCACACCTGTGGGTGTCACCCAGCCCCACCGCCTAGCAGCTGTTGTAGCTCCACCCACTCATGAGGCTGTTGCCGCTGTTCCACTCTGGGTGCCATGGCCCCACCCACTCGAGGTGCCATGGCCCCCTCCCCACTCAGCCCACCCCCCATACAGAATACTATTGTAAAACAGCCTTTTCAGGCAGAGTGAGAACCAGAATGAGAACTCTGACTGAAAGGCTGTTTTCGCACAATGGGGGAGATGGGCTGTAGTTTCCTTACCTTCTCCGTGGGAATCTCCAACAGCAGGAGGGGGAGGGACTTCCTGTTTCCCTCACACATTAAAAGTCTGAGGCTGGTTCTCGCCAGCAGCGAGGTAGAGGAGGTGCCATATTTTACTGATACACATTGTCTATGTATAAACATGTACAATTGATTCAAATTGTTTAGATAGAGAAATATAATCATTCCATTTAAGATGTATTAGGGAGGATATAGCTTTAAGAGGTTCTTCATTTAAGGAACCTCCCAGGTAGGCAGCCCATGGACCCTGATGACCTAACACAGAAGTGCATGATGGTGAAACACTGTCGGTTGGAGATAGTGTCTGTTTGCTAAAGGGTAATGGCTCCCAGTAACTGTAATTACGGCCAGGCTATCTGGATGGATTGAACTGTCGAAGTATGGATTGTTCACCAGGTGAAGAGTGTGGCATCCATGAAGATAAGTATAACTGTTCAAAGTTGTGACCTGGCTCCTCACTCGATTTCCTCACTTGATCATTCCATGCTTTTGATCTTCAGCTACTGTTTTTACCTGGTATATGGGGGAGATGTTACTGTTATCTGCACAGAGCTATCTGTTTTAGACCGGGGACGCCCGTTGTGGGTTGTTTATTTATTAGAAGTGTTTATTGACTTATGTGTTAGCTTTTATATTTTTGTGAAACCAATAAATCGCTTTTTTACTATATACTCTTTTAGTGGTAATGTCGTATTGGGGGAACTGATTTAAAGGGGGGGTTCTCTTCCCTGTATCTCATTTTCCTTATGGGGGTTTTACAATCTATTTTTACCCCTCTGAGCACCACTGTAATTCCGTGACTCACAGAGTTAAATAAGCTGTGTACCTACCTGCATTTATAGATATATTTGGAGACCAATTAGCAAATATTACAGTGTCAGATGGGAGATTAGAAAAGACTGGAGAGGGGAGAGATGAAAGGCTGGGAGACCCGAAGCAGATTGTTACAGTACTTAAAAATGTTGAATTATAAGGGCATGCATGAGCATTTTAGAGTGGAGCAATAGGAAAGGGCAGATATTGTCAATAATTGTATAAAAGATGCAAAGGCACTTTGGTTAACTGATGATATGGTCCAAAATAACTAATAAGGCTAATATTAACAAAGCTCCGGGACCAATAAAATACATCCTCTGGTCCTTAGGGAGCCAGTCCATTGTTTATTATTTTTACAGATTCCCTCATGTCCGGAGGTGTGCCTCCAACTGGAAAAAGCTGATTTAATTCCATATTCAAAAAGGTAGTCGTTCACTGCCTGTATTAAGGCCTGTAGTTAACTTCAGTAGTGGGGATAGATACTGTAAAGTTTGATACAGAAAATAAATAATACAGTATGTTTCAAGGACTGACATTATAAGTAGTAACCACATGGATTTAGAAGAACAGAACTTGTCAAAAAAATTTCTTGGCCTTTATAAGAGTGAGTAGGAATTTAGACTGTGGCATAGCCGTACATGTAGTATACTTGGACTTTGCTTTTCATACATTCCCCCCATAGGCGACTTATGACTAAGGTTGGACTTTGGTTAACACATTTGTACATTGATAGAAATTGGTTAATGAATGAATGCAGAGAGTAGTTTGTTAATGGGGCTTCATGAATATGGACTAAGTGCTAAGTGGGGTGCCACAGGGTTCTGTGTTGGGTGCTGCTTCTATTTTTTAATCTGTTTAATGATTTGGAAGTGGGTATTGTCACCAGGTTTTCTGTGTTTGCTGATGACACAAACTTTGTCGACCATTAACCCTTTCAGTGCCAGCAGAATTAATTTTTTTTTTTTTTGCATTAAGTGCCAGCAAATTTTCAGGATTTGCCCTTTATCGCTTTGGACTAATTTTACAGTTGAAACCTTGCAGTAAATCAGGAATATTATAAATTGTTTTTTTTCATCACAAGTGTAATTTAACCGGTAAAAGAATTTTGTAACTTTTCTCGAAATTTACTGGAATTATGAGTAAAATATTGGAAAAAAATGTAAAATTTGCAATTTTCATGGATTTTTCCCATTTTTATTTATATTAAAGGGTAGTCCACCCAAAAATAAACTTTTTATATGTTCTTTATATAATAAGCACCAACCTCAAACGCCATGTTCATTTTTCTAAAATCATTTGCCTTGCCGCTATTTAATGAGATATATATCAGGCTGCACTTCCTCTCCACTTCCTCTTTAGATGACCCGACTGCAGCTTTAGGAAAAAAAAAATAATTCTTGCCTGTGTGTGTGTGTGTGTCTCTCTCTCTATCTCTCTCTGGCGGCTGGCTGCCAGCTGTTGATTCTGGATTTCTTCAGTACACACTTTACAGCTGTGATTGGTTGAGAGGGAAAAGAGGGAGGGATCCAGGGTCAGACCATTACTGATGCAACTTCCTCTGTTCTCACTGCTGGATTGTTACAGACATGCTCAAGAACATGAAAAGAACAGAGGACAAGGTATGTAACCTGTCTCTGTTCATCGCTTAATTGGTCCATGTCTGCAGGATTTAGCCAGCTACAAAGGTCTGTAACTTTTCACCACTGGACCGATTTACATGTTGTAAGTTTGTTTTGGAGCACTTATTTGGGCCAAATAAATATAAAAGTTTCGTTTTTGGGGGTGGACATGCCCTTTAAAAATCTTACTGTTTTAAAAGCTGTGATACTCCTGAGTAAAATGAACCAGATGTATGTAGGTACCCCACTTTTACTGTACAGGAGACCCCCCCAAACAAAACTGCACCTTCAAGAATATTACACCAAATTAAAATGTATAACCACTACTGACAGTTATCATAGAATATCTAACCAAATTAACTATAATATCCCCACAGTGAGATGTAATGTATAACCACTACTGACAGTTTATCATAGAATATCTCCAAATTAACTAAAATATCCCCACAAGTGAGATTGTAATGTATACCACTACTGACAGTTATCATAGAATATCTACCAATTAACTATAATATCCCCACCGTGAGATTGTAATGTATAACCGCTACTGACAGTTATCATAGAATATCTACCAAATTAACTATAATATCCCCCCAAGTGAGATTGTAATGTGTAACCACTACTGACAGTTATCATAGAATATCTACCAAATTAACTATAATATCCCCCCAAGTGAGATTGTAATGTGTAACCACTACTGACAGTTATCATAGAATATCTACCAAATTAACTATAATATCCCCACAAGTGAGATTGTAATGTATAACCACTACTGACAGTTATCATAGAATATCTTCCAAATTAACTATAATATCCCCACAGTGAGATTGTAATGTATAACCGCTACTGACAGTTATCATAGAATATCTACCAAATTATCTATAATATCCCCACAAGTGAGATTGTAATGTATAACCACTACTGAAGTTTATCATAGAAATCTCCAAATTAACTATAATATCCCCACAAGTGAGATTGTAATGTATAACCACTACTGACAGTTATCATAGAATATCTACCAAATTACTATAATATCCCCACAAGTGAGATTGTAATGTATAACCACTACTGACAGTTATCATAGAATATCTACCAAATTAACTATAATATCCCCACAAGTGAGATTGTAATGTATAACCACTACTGACAGTTTCATAGAATATCTACCAATTAACTATAATATCCCCACAGTGAGATTGTAATGTATAAACCACTACTGACAGTTATCATAGAATATCTCCAAATTATCTAAACTCTCCCCACAAGTGAGATTGTATTATAACCACTACTGACAGTTATCATAGAATATCTACCAAATTAACTATAATATCCCCACAAGTGAGATTGTAATGTATAACCACTACTGACAGTTATCATAGAATATCTACCAAATTAACTTAATATCCCCACAATGAGATTGTAATGTTAACCCTACTGACAGTTTATCAAGATATCTACCAAATTAACTATTATCCCCACAAGTGAGATTGTAATGTATAACCACTACTGACAGTTATCATAGAATATCTACCAAATTAACTATAATATCCCCACAAGTGAGATTGTAATGTATAACCACTACTGAAAGTTAACATAGAATATCTACCAAATTAACTATAATATCCCCACAATTGAGATTGTAATGTATAACCACTACTGACAGTTAACATAGAATATCTACCAAATTAACTATAATATCCCCACAAGTGAGATTGTAATGTATAACGCTACTGACAGTTATCATAGAATATCTACCAATTAACTATAATACCCCACAAGTGAGACTGTAATGTATAACCACTACTGACAGTTATCATAGAATATCTACCAATTAACATAATATCCCCACAATGAGATTGTAATGTATAACCACTACTGACGGTTACATAGAATATCTACCAAATTAACTTATATCCCCCACAAGTGATTGTAATGTATAACCACTACTGACAGTTACTATAGAATATCTACCAAATTAACTATAATATCCCCACAAGTGAGATTGTAATGATAACCACTACTGACAGTTAACATAGAATATCTACCAATTAACTATAATATCCCCCAAGTACGATTGTAATGTAAAACCACTACTGACAGTTATCATAGAATATCTACCAAATTAACTATAATATCCCCACAAGTGAGATTGTAATGTATAACCACTACTGACGTTAATCATAGAATATCTACACAATTACTAACATATATCCCCACAAGTGAGATGGTAATGTATAACCACTACTGACAGTTATCATAGAATATCTACCAAATTAACTATAATATCCCCCACAAGTGAGATTGTAATGTACTAACCACTACTGACAGTTTAACTAGAATATCTACCAAATTAACTATATATCCCCACAATGAGATGTAATGTATAACCACTACTGACAGTTAACATAGAATATCTACCAAATTAACTATAATATCCCCACAAGTGAGATTGTAATGTATAACCACTACTGACAGTTAACATAGAATATCTACCAAATTAACTAAAATATCCCCACAAGTAGATTGTAAGTATAACCTACTGACAGTTATCATAGAATATCTACCAAATTACATATAATATCCCCACAAGTGAGACTGTAATGTAAACCACTACTGACAGTTAACATAGAATATCACCAAATTAACTATAAATATCCCCACAAGTGAATTGTAATGTTAACCACTACTGACAGTTAACATAGAATACTACCAAATTAACTAATATCCCCACAAGTGGATTGTAATGTAAAACTACTACTGACAGTTATCATAGAATATCTACCAAATTAACTATAATATCCCCACAAGTGAGACTGTAATGTATAACCACTACTGACAGTTAACATAGAATATCTACCAAATTAACTATAATATCCCCACAAGTGAGATTGTAATGTATAACCACTACTGACAGTTAACATAGAATATCTACCAAATTAACTAAAATATCCCCACAAGTGAGATTGTAATGTATAACTACTACTGACAGTTATCATAGAATATCTACCAAATTAACTATAATATCCCCACAAGTGAGACTGTAATGTATAACCACTACTGACGAGTTAACATAGAATATCTACCAAATAACTATATATCCCCACAAGTGAGATTGTAATGTATAACCACTACTGACAGTTATCATAGAATATCTACCAAATTAACTAAAATATCCCCACAAGTGAGATTGTAATGTATAACCACTACTGACAGTTATAATAAGATATCTACAAATTAACTATATATCCCCACAAGTGAGATGTAATGTATAACCACTACTGACAGTTATCATAGAATATCTACCAAATTAACTATAATATCCCACAAGTGAGATTGTAATGTAAACCACTACTGACAGTTAACATAGAATATCTACCAAATTAACTAAAATATCCCCACAAGTGAGATTGTAATGTATAACCACTACTGACAGTTATCTAGAATATCTACCAAATTAACTATAATATCCCCACAAGTGAGATTGTAATGTATAACCACTACTGACAGTTATCATAGAATATCTACCAAATTAACTATAATATCCCCACAAGTGAGATTGTATGTATAACACTACGAGACAGTTATCATAGAATATCTACCAAATTAACTATAATATCCCACCAAGTAGATTGTAATGTATAACCACTACTGACAGTTATCAATAGAATCTCTACCAAATTAACTATAATATCCCCACAAGTGAGATCGTAATGTATAACCACTACTGACAGTTAACATAGAATATCTACCAAATTAACTAAAATATCCCCACAAGTAGATTGTAATGTATAACCACTACTGACAGTTAACATAGAATATCTACCAAATTAAACTATAATATCCCACAGTGAGATCGTAATGTATAAACCACTACTGACAGTTATCATAGAATATCTACCAAATTAACTATAATATCCCACAAGTGAGATCGTATGTATAACCACGGACGAAACCCCCACTACTGACATTTATCATAGAATATCTACCAAATTAACTTAATAATCCCACAAGTGAGATTGTAATGTATAACCACTACTGACAGTTAACATAGAATATCTACCAAATTAACTATAATATCCCCACAAGTGAGTTGTAATGTATAACCACTACTGACAGTTAATCATAAGAATCTACCAAATTACTATAATTCCCACAAGTGAATGTAATGTATAACCACACTGACATTTACATAGAATCTCACCAATTAACTATAATATCCCCACAAGTGAGATTGTAATGTATAACCACTACTGACAGTTATCATAGAATATCTACCAATTAACTATTATATCCCCACAAGTGAGATTGTAATGTATAACCACTACTGACAGTTATCATAGAATATCTACCAATTACTATAATATCCCCACAGTGAGACTGTAATGTATAACCACTACTGACAGTTATCATAGAATATCTACCAATTACTTATATCCCCAAGTGAGATTGTAATGTATAACCACTACTGACAGTTACATAGAATATCTACCAAATTAACTATAATATCCCCCAAGTGAGATTGTAATGTTAACACCACTGACAGTTATCAATAGAATATCTACAAAATTAACTATAATATCCCCACAAGTGAGATTGTAATGTATAACCACTACTGACATTTAACATAGAATACTACCAATTAACTATAATATCCCCACAAGTGAGATTGTAATGTTAACCACTACTGACAGTTAACATAGAAATATCTACCAACTTAACTATAATATCCCCACAAGTGAGATTGTAATGTATAACCACTACTGACAGTTATCATGAATATCTACCAATTAACTATATATCCCCACAAGTGAGATTTGTAATGTATAACCACTACTGACAGTTACATGAATATCTACCAAATTAACTATAATATCCCCACAAGTGAGATTGTATGTATAACCACTACTGACAGTTATCATGAATCACCAAATTAACTATAATCCCCACAAGTGAGATTGTAATGATACCACTACTGACAGTTATCATAGAATACCTACCAAATTAACTATAATATCCCCACAAGTGAATGTATGTAATAACCACTACTGACAGTTATCATAGTATCTACCAAATAACTATATATCCCCACAAGTGAGATTGTAATGTATAACACTACTGACAGTTATCATAGAATATCTACCAAATTAACTAAAATCCCACAAGTGAGATTGTAATGTATACCACTACTGACAGTTATCATAGAATCTACCAAATTAACTATAATATATCCCACAAGTGAGATTGAATGTATAACCACTACTGACAGTTTCATAGAATATTTACCAAATTAACTATAATATCCCCACAATGAGATTGTAATGTTAACCACTACTGACGTTATCATAGAATATCTACCAAATTAACAAAATATCCCCACAAGTGAGATTGTAATGTATAACCACTACTGACAGTTATCATAGAATATCTACCAAATTAACTATAAATCCCCCACGTGAGATTGTAATGATAACCACTACTGACAGTTATCATAGAAATCTACCAAATAACTATATATCCCCCACAAGTGAGATTGTAATGTATACCCACTACTGACAGTTATCATAGAATATCTACCATTATCTATAATATCCCCACAAGGAGATTGTATGTATAACCACTACTGACAGTTATCATAGAATATCTACCAAATATAACTATAATATCCCCACAAGTGAGATTGTAATGTATAAACCACTACTGACAGTTATCATAGAATATCTACCAAATTAACTATAATATCCCCACAAGTGAGATTGTAATGTATAACGCTACTGACAGTTATCATAGAATATCTACCAAATTAACTATAATATCCCCACAAGTGAGATTGTAATGTATAACCTACTGACATTTATCATAGAATATCTACCAAATTAACTATAATATCCCCACAAGTAGATTGTAATGTATAACCACTACTGACAGTTATCATAGAATATCTACCAAATTAACTATAATATCCCCACAAGTGAGATTGTAATGTATACCACTACTGACATTTACATAAATATCTACCAAATTAACTATATATCCCCACAAGTGAGATTGTAATGTTAACCACTACTGACAGTTTCATAGATATCTACCAAATTAACTATAATATCCCACAAGTGAGATTGTAATGTATAACCACTACTGACAGTTACATAGAATATCTACCAAATTAACTATAATATCCCCACAAGTGAGATTGTAATGTATAACCACTACTGACAGTTTCATAGAATAATCTACAAATTAACTATAATATCCCCACAAGTGAGATTGTAATGTATAACCACTACTGGACAGTTAACATAGAATATCTACCAAATTAACTATAATATCCCCCAATTGAGATTGTAATGTATAACCACTACTGACAGTTATCATAGAATATCTACCAAATTAACATAATATCCCCACAATGAGATTGTAATGTATAACCACTACTGACAGTTATCATAGAATATCTACCAAATTAACTATAATATCCCCACAAGTGAGATTGTAATGTATAACCACGACTGACAGTTATCATAGAATCTACCAAATTAACTATAATATCCCCACAAGTGAGATTGTAATGTATAACCACTACTGACAGTTATCATAGAATATCTACCAAATTAACTATAATATCCCCACAAGTGAGATTGTAATGTATAACCACTACTGACAGTTTCATAAATATCTACCAAATTAACTATAATATCCCCACAAGTGGAGATGTAATGTATAACCACTACTGAAGTTACATAGAATATCTACCAAATTAACTATAATATCCCCACAATGAGATTGTAATGTTAACCACTACTGACAGTTTACATAGAATATCTACCAAATTAACTATAATATCCCCACAAGTGAGTTGTAATGTATAACCCTACTGACAGTTATCATAGAATATCTACCAAATTAACTATAATATCCCACAAGGTGAATTGTAATGTATAACCACTACTGCACAGTTATCATAGAATATCTTCCAAATTACTATAATATCCCCACAGTGAGATTGTAATGTATAACCACTACTGACAGTTATCATAGATATCTTCCAAATTAACTATAATATCCCCCAAGTGAGAATTTATAACCACTACTGACAGTTATCATAGATATCCCAATTAACTATATTCCCCACAAGTGAGATTGTATGTAACCCACTACTGACAGTTAACATAGAATATCTACCAAATTAACTATAATTCCCCACAGTGAGATTGTATGATAACCTACTGACAGTTATCATAGAATATCTACCAATTAACTATAATATCCCCACATTGAGATTGTATGTATAACCACTACTGACAGTTCATAGAATCTCTACCAAATTACTATATATCCCCACAAGTGAGATTGTAATGTATAACCACTACTGACGGTTATCATAGAATATCTACCAAATTAACTATAATATCCCCACAAGTGAGATGTAATGTATAACCATACTGAGTTATCATAGAATATCTACCAATTAACTATAATATCCCCACAGTGAGATGTATTTACCCCTACTGACAGTTAACATAATTCTACCAATTACTAAATACCCCACAATGAGATTGTAATGTATAACCACTACTGACAGTTATCATAGAATATCTACCAAATTAACTATAATATCCCAACAATGAGATTAATGTATAACCACTACTGACAGTTATCATAGAATATCTACCAAATTAACTAAAATATCCCCACAAGTGAGATTGTAATGTATAACCACTACGGACAGTTATCATAGAATATCACCAAATTAACTATAATATCCCCACAAGTGAGATTGTAATGTATAACCACTACTGACGTTAACTAGAATATCTACCAATTAACTAAATATCCCCACAAGTGAGATTGTAATGTATAACCACTACGACAGTTAACATAGAATATATCTACCAAATTAACTAAAATATCCCCACAAGTGAGATTGTAATGTATAACCACTACTGACAGTTAACATAGAATATTCTACCAAATTAACTAAAATATCCCCACATGGATTGTAATGTATAACCACTACTGACAGTTATCATAGAATTCTACCAAATTAACTATAATATCCCCACAGTGAGATTGTAGTATAACCACTACTGACAGTTAACATAGAATATCTACAAATTACTATAATATCCCCACAAGTGAGATTGTAATGTATAACCACTACTGACAGTAACATAGAATATCTACCAAATTAACTATAATATCCCCACAAGTGAGATTGTAATGTATAACCACTACTGACAGTTAACATAGAATATCTACCAAATTAACTATATATCCCCACAATGAATTGTAATGTATAACCACTACTGACAGTTATCATAGATATCTACCAATTAACTAATATCCCCCAAGTGAGATTGTAATGTATAACCACTACTGACAGTTAACATGAAATCTACCAAATTAACTATAATATCCCACAAGTGAGATTGTAATGTATAACCACTACGAGAGTTATCATAGAATATCTACCAAATTACCTATAATATCCCCACAATGAGATTGTAATGTATAACCACTACTGACATTTATCATAGAATATCTACCAAATTAACTAAAATACCCCACAAGTGAGATTGTAGGTATAACCCTACTGACAGTTATCATAGAATATCTACCAAATTAACTAAATATCCCCCAAGTGAGATTGTAATGTTAACCGCTACTGACATTTATCATAGAATATCTACCAAATTAACTATAATATCCCACAAGTGAGATTGTATGTATACCACTACTGACAGTTTATCATAGAATATCTACCAAATAACTATAATATTCCCCACAAGTGAGATGTAATGTATAACCACTACTGACAGTTACATAGAATATCTACCAAATTAACTATAATATCCCCACAAGTGAGTTGTAATTATAAACACTACTGCAGTTACATAGAATATCTACCAAATTAACTAAATATCCCCACAATGAGATTGTAATGTATAACCACTACTGACAGTTATCATAAATATCTACCAAATTAACTATAATATCCCAACAAGTGAGATTGTAATGTATAACCACTACTGACAGTTATCATAGAATATCTACCAAATTAACTATAATATCCCCACAAGTGAGATTGTATGTATAACCACTACTGACAGTTATCATAGATATCTACCAAATTACTATAATATCCCCACAAGTGAGATTGTTGTATAACCCTACTGACATTTATCATAAAATATCTACCAAATTAACTATAATATCCCACAAGTGAGATTGTAATGTATAACCACTACTGACAGTTATCAATGAAATATCTACCAAATTAACATATTCCCCACAAGTGAGATTGTAATGTATACCACTACTGCAGTTAACAAGAATATCACCAATTAACTATAATATCCCACAGTGAGATTGTAATGTATAACCACTACTGACAGTTAACATAGAATATCTACACAATTACTATAATACCCCACAAGTGAATTTGTAATGTATAACCACTACTGACAGTTATCATAGAATATCTACCAAATACTAAAATATCCCCACAAGTGAGATTGTAATGTATAACCACTACTGACGTTATCATAGAATATCTACCAAATTATCTATAATATCCCCACAAGTGAGATTGTAATGTATAACCACTACTGACATTATCATAGAATATCTCCAAATTAACTATAATATCCCCACAGTGAGATTGTAATGTATAACACTACTGACAGTTAACATAGAATATCTACCAAATAACTATAATATCCCCACAAGTGAGATTGTATGTATAACCACTTATGACAGTTACATAGAATTCTCCAAATTAACTATAATATCCACACAAGTGAGATTGTAATGTATACCCACTACTGACAGTTACATAGAATATCTACCAAATTAACTATAATATCCCCACAAGTGAGATTGTAATGTAACCACTACTGACAGTTATCATGAATATCTACCAATTAACTATAATATCCCCACAAGTGAGATTTAATGTATAACCACTCTGACAGTTATCATAGAATATCTACCAAATTAACTATATATCCCCACAAGTGAGATTGTAATGTATAACCACTACTGACAGTTTACCATAGAATATCTACCAAATTACTTAATATCCCCACATTGAGATTGTATGTATAACCACTACTGACAGTTTCATAGAATATCTACCAATTATACTATATCCCCACAATGAGATTGTAATTATAACCACTACTGACAGTTATCATAGAATATCTACCAAATTAACTATAATATCCCCACAAGTGAGATTGTAATGTATACCACTACTGACAGTTATCATAGAATATCTACCAATTAACTATAATATCCACACAGTGAATTGTAATGTATAACCACTACTGACAGTTAACATAGATATCTACCCAAATTAACTATAATCCCCCACAATTGAGATTGTAATGTATAACCACTACTGACAGTTATCATAGAATATCTACCAATTAACTATAATATCCCCACAGTGAGATTGTAATGTATAACCACACTGACATTACTAAATATCTACAAATTACTATATATCCCCACAAGAGATTGTATGTAAACACTAACTGACAGTTATCATAGACTATCTACCAAATTAACTATATTCCCCACAGTGAGATGGTAATGTTAACCACTACTGACAGTTATCATAGAATTCTACCAATTAACTCTGAATATCCACACAAGTGAGATTGTAATGTAAACCACTACTGACAGTTAACATAGATATCTACCAATTAACTATAATATCCCCACAATGAGATTGTACTGTATAACCACTACTGACAGTTATCATAGAATATCTACCAAATTAACTATAAATCCCCAAGTGAGTTGTAATGTATAACCACTACTGACATTATCATAGAATATCACCAAATTAACTATAATATCCCCACAATGAGATTGGTAATGTATAACCACTACTGACAGTTAACATAGAAAATACTACAAATTAACTAAAATATCCCCACAAGTGAGATTGTATGTATACCACTACTGCGGTTATCATAGAATATCTACCAAATTAACTAAAATATCCCCACAAGTGAGATTGTAATGTATAACCACTACTGACGTTATCATAGAATATCCCAATATCTAAAATATCCCACAAGTGAGATGTAATGTATAACCCTACTGACAGTTTCATAGAATATCTCCAATTAACTATAATATCCCCACATTGAGATTGAATGTATCACCACTACTGAAGTTAACATAGAATATCACCAATATTAACTATAATTCCCCACAAGTGAGATTGTACTGTATAACCACTACTGACATTTACATGAGATATCTACCAAATTAACTAAATATCCCCACAGTGAGATTGTCATGTTTTAACCACTACTGAATTCAACATAAATACTACAAATTAACTATAATATCCCCACAAGTGAGATTGTAATGTATAACCACTACTGACAGTTACATAATATCCTACCAAATTAACTATAATTATCCCCACAGTGGATTGTAATGTATAACCACTACTGACAGTTACATAGAACATCTACCAAATAACTATAATATCCCCACAAGTGAGATTGTAATTATAAGACTACTGACAGTTAATCATAGAAAATCTACCAAATTAACTTAATCTCCCCACAAGTGAGATTGTATGTATAACCACTACTGACAGTTATCATAGAATTCTACCAAATAAAAAACAACAATAACTATATCTCCCCACAATTGAGATTGAATGTATAACCACTACTGACAGTTAACATAGAATATCTACCAATTAACTATAATATCCCCACAAGTAGATTGTAATGTATAACCACTACTGACAGTTAACACTAGAATATCTACCAAATTAACTATAATATCCCCACAAGTGAGATTGTAATGTATAACCACTACTGACAGTAAACATAGAATATCTAGCCAAATTACTATAAATTCCCCACAAGTAGATTGTAATGTATACCCCCTACTGACAGTTAACATAGAATATCTACCAAATTAACTTAATATCCCCCACAAGTGAGATTGTAATGTATAACACACCTACGGCAGTTATCATAGAAATCTACCAAATTAACTATAATATCCCACACGTGAGATTGTAATGTATAACCACTACTGACAGTTAACATAGAATATCTACCAAATAACTATAATATCCCCACAGTGAGATTGTAATGTATAACCCTACGACAGTTAACATTAATCTCTACCAAATTAACTATAATATCCCCACAAGTGAGATTGTATTGTAACCACTACTGACATTTATCAGAGAAATCTACCAAATAACTATAATCTCCCACAAGTGAGATTGTATGTATAACCACTACTGACAGTTAACATAGAAATCTAACCCAAATTAACTATAATATCCCCACAAGTGAGATTGTAATGTTAACCACTACTGACAGTTATCATAGAATATCTACCAATTACTAAATATCCCCACAAGTGAGATTGTGAATGTATAACCACTACTGACAGTTAACATAGAATATCTACCAAATTAACTATAATATCCCACAAGTGAGATTGTAATGTATACCACTACTGACAGTTTAATATGAATATCTACCAAATTAACTATAATATCCCCCAAAGTGAGATGTAATGTATAACCACTACTGACAGTTTACATAGAATATCTACCAAATAAACTAATATCCCCACAAGTGAGTTGTAATGTATAACCACTACTGACAGTTAACATAGAATATCTAACAAATTAACTATATATCCCCACAAGTGAGATTGTAAGTGTATAACCACTACTGACAGTTATCATAGAATATCTCACAATTAACTAAATATCCCCACAAGTAGATTGTAATGTATAACCACTACTGACAGTTACATAGAATCTACCAATTAACTAAAATATCCCCACATTGAGATTGTAATGTTAAACCAACTGACAGTTATCATAGAATACTACCAAATTAACTACAATATCCCCACAAGTGAGCTGTAATGTATAACCCACTACTGACAGTTATCATAGAATATCTACCAAATTAACTAAAATATCCCACAAGTGAGACTGTATGTATAACCACTACTGACAGTTATCATAGAATATCTACCAAATTAACTAAATATCCCCACAAGTGAGACTGTAATGTATAACCACTACTGACAGTTATCATAGAATATCTACCAAATTAACTATAATATCCCACAAGTGAGAGTAAGTATAACCACTACTGACAGTTATTATGAATATCTACCAAATTAACTATAATATCCCCACAAGTGAGATTGTAATGTATAACCACTACTGACATTATCATAGAAATCTACCAAATTAACTAAAATATCCCCACAAGGGAGACTGTAATGTATAACCACTACTGACAGTTATCATAGAATATCTACCAATTAACTATAATATCCCCACAAGTGAGATTGTAATGTATAACCACTACTACAGTTATCATAGAATATCTACCAAATTAACTATAATATCCCACAAGTGAGATTGTAATGTAACCACTACTGACAGTTATCATAGAATATCTTCAATTAAACTATAATCCCCACAAGTGAGATTGTAATGTATAACCACTACTGACAGTTACATAGAATATCTACCAAATTGAACATAATATCCCCACAAGTGAGATTGTAATGTATAACCACTACTGACATTACATAAGATATCTACCAAATTAACTCATAATCCCCACAAGTGAGATTGTAATGTATAACCACTACTGACAGTACATAGAATATCTCCCATTAACTAAATATCCCCACAAGTGAGATTGTAATGTATAACCACTACTGACAGTTATCATAATATCTACCAAATTAACTATAATATCCCCACAAGTGAGATTGTAATGTAATAACCACTACTGACAGTTAACATAGAATATCTACCAAATTAACTATATATCCCCACAATTGAGATTGTAATGTATACCCACTACTGACAGTTATCATAGAATATCTACCAATTAACTATAATATCCCCACAAGTGAGATTGTAATGTTAACCGCTACTGACGGTTCTCATATAATATGCTACCAACATTAACTATAATATTCCCACAAGTGAGATTGTAATGTATAACCACTACTGACAGTTATCATAGAATATCTACCAAATTAACTATAATATCCCCACAAGTGAGATTGTAATGTATAACCACTACTGACAGTTATCATGAATATCTACCAAATTAACTATATATCCCCACACAGAATTGTAATGTATAACCACTACTGACAGTTATCATAGAATATCTACCAAATTAACTATAATCCCAAAAAAAAAAAAAAAAAAGAAAATAAAAAACCCCCACAAACAAAATACCAAACTACAAAAAAAAAAAAAAAAAGTGATATTGTAATGTATCCATTACTGAACAGTTATCATAGATATCTACCAAATTACTCTAAAATATCCCCACAAGTGAGATTGTATGTATAACCACTACTGACAGTTATCATTATATCTACCAAATTATCTAAAATATCCCCACAAGTGAGATTGTAATGTATAAACCACTACTGACAGTTATCATAGAATATCTACCAAATTATCTAATATCCCCACAAGGAGATTGTAATGTATAACCACTACTGACAGTTATCTGAATATCTACCAAATTATCTAAAATATCCCCACAAGTGAAGATTGTAATGTATAACCACTACTGACAGTTATCATAGAATCTACCAAATTATCTATATTCCCCACAAGTGAGATTGTAATGTAGAACCACCTGACAGTTATCATAGAATATCTACCAATTAACTCTAATATCCCCACAAGTGAGATTGTATGTATAACCACTACTGACAGTTATCATAGAATATCTACCAAAATAACTATATATCCCCACAAGTGAGATTGTAATGTATACCACTACTGACAGTTATCATAGAATATCTACCAAATTAACTAAAATATCCCCACAAGTGAGATTGTAATGTATAACCACTACTGACATTTATCATAGAATATCTACCAAATTCTAAAATATCCCCACAAGTAGATTGTAATGTATAACCACTACTGACAGTTTTATCTATATCTTCCAAATTAACTATAATATCCCCACAAGTGAGATTGTAATGTATAACCACTACTGACGAGTTCTCATAAGATATCTACAAATTAACTATAATATCCCCACACAAGTGAGATTGTAATGTATAACCACTACTGACAGTTATCATAGAATATCTACCAAATTAAACTATAATATCCCCACAAGTGAGATTGTAATGTATAACCACTACTGACAGTTACAAGATATCTACCAAATTAACTATAATATCCCCACAAGTGAGTTGTAATGTATAACCACTACTGACAGTTAACATAGAATATCTACCAAATTAACTATAATATCCCCACAAGTGAGACTGTAATGTATAAACCACTACTAACAGTTAACATAGAATATCTACCAAATTAACTATAATATCCCCACAAGTCAGATTGTAATGTATAACCACTACTGACAGTTAACATAGAATATCTTCCAAATTAACTAAAATATCCCCACAAGTGAGATATTTTTAGAAACTACACACTCGCAGGATTTTATGAGTGAGGTTAGTTTCGATCAAAATGCAGATACCCGGACGCAGCTCTTCGTCCAATTGTAAGTTATTTTCTCACATTTTCTTTTTTTTCCTCAACTGTAAAATCAGAGACAAAATCAAATGCGAATATCTGCTAAAAAACGCAGAGGAAAGTTCAACCACATCTCAAATATGAAAGCCTAACCCCTCCTGAATAAAACGGTATGCCACATTCATGGGTGTACCCAGAGACATGGCTACCAACTAACCCAGAGCGGGACCAATGCCAAATGTCAGTAGCAGCAAAAAAAAATAATTAGCCAGCTTTGCATTTGAACAGTCTGCAGCTTTTCCCACAAAACACCCCCCGAACTCAGAATTACCCCCCACAAACTATATATTCCTGAAATCTGCACACATTCAGCTATGTAATGCTGTAGTTTGTTCATTCATACCATCAATGGTGTGGGCGCAGTTCTTCGTAGAAATTTGAAATATTCTGAAAAAATGAAGAAAAAACAACTTCAAAGGGTAGAAATCATGCCAAAACCTCATGGAATGTAAAAAGAAGTTACCAAATATCAATTCCCCAAATTTGCTGAGTCAAACAGTATGCCATATGCATGGTTACACGCGTGGATGTGGAAGCGAAAAGCCACGATGGTTCAGAAACAGCAAAAATATTCAGCCAACTCTAAATTTGAACAGTATTTCAGTATTTCAGTATATTCCTGAAATCACCTTCAGCTATGTAATGCTGTAGTTTGTTCATTCATACCATCAATGGTGTGGGTGCAGTTCTTCGTAGAAGTTTGCACTTTTCACAAATTTTCTGAAAAATTTAACAAAAATCAACTTTCGAATGAAGAAATCCTGCCAAAATCCTATGGAATGTAAAAGAAAGTTACCAAATATCATTAATCCAAATGTCCTGAATCAAATGGTATGCCATATACGTGGTTACACACACGGACGTGGAAGCGAAAAGCCACAAAGTGAGACAATGCATGATGGCTCAAAAACAGCGAAAATATTCAGCCAACTCTTAATTTGAACAGTCTGCAGTTTTCCCACAAAACACCCCCCATAACTCAGAAATAAACCCCACAAACTATCAGGGAGATTTAATAAAAGTTCTTATTGTTTAAAATGGTGCTAATTTTACCCCAACCAATCAGAACTTATGTAACATTTGAAAGCTAACATCTGATTGGTTGGGGCAAAATTAGCACCATTTTAAACGATAAGAACTTTTATTGAATAACCCCTATATATTCCTGAAATCTAAACACCTTCAGCTATGTAACACTGTAGTTTGTTCATTCATACCATCAATGTTGTGGGCGCAGTTCTTCGTAGAAGTTCGCACTTTTCTGAAGAAAAAACAACTTCAAAGGGTAGAAATCATGCCAAAACCTCATGGAATGTAAAAAATTCCAAATATTCCAAATATTACCAAATATCAATCCCCCAAATGTCCTGAATCAAAGGGTATGCCATATTTGTGGTTACACACGCTGACTTGGAAGCGTAAAGCCACAAAGTGAGACAACACACAATGGTTTAGAAACAGCAAAAGTATTCATCCAACTCTGAATTTGAACAGTCTGCAGTTTTTCCCACAAAACACCACCCTAACTTAGAAATACCCCCACAAACTATATATTCTCAGAATCTACACACCTTTAGCTAATCAATGGTGCAATTTTGTAATTCATACTATCATTGGTGTGTGCACAGATCTTTCGTAGAATTTCACTTTTAGCAGATTTTCTGAAAAAAAAACAAGTTTCAAAGTTCAAAATTCTATCAAACCCCCAAGTAATGAAAAGAAAAGTTAATAAATATCAATCTCCCACATGTCCTGAATCAAACGGTATATGCGTAGGTGCACACAGAGACATGGCCACTAACTAACTCAAATGGGAAGCATGCACACGTGCAATTACAAGGGAAAAAAAGTGCTCTGTAATTTCAAGCTTTCTCTTATTCATAGTGAAACTGCCCCGAAACTTGGAAATGACCCCCACAAATAAAAAACCCCACTAAATATCAATATCCCACATGTCCTGAATCAAACTGTATGCCATATGTAAGGGTGCACACAGACACACGGCCACCGACTAATTCAAATGGAAAGCATGCACAAGTACAATTATAAGTGCTCTATAATTTGAACAGCCTACACTTTTTCAAAGGAAACAGTCCCAAAACTTGGAAATAACCCCACAAACTATATATTTTTGGAATCTACACACCTTCAGCTATGTTACGGTGCCAAGCTTTCATACATACATAAAGAATTCCAGACACAGTAATCCATATAACTGTGTTTTTAGGAGATTTTGTGAAAAATAAAAGATGATTCAAAGGTTGATATCCTACCTAAACCCACTTGACAAGTAAAAAACCCCACTAAATGTCAATCTCCCACATGTCCTGAATCAAACGCTATGCCATATGCATGAGTGCACACAGAGACGTGGCCACCAAGTAGCTCAAATAGGACCTATGTACAAGTGAAATTACAAGAAATAATCAAAGTGCTCTGTAATTTGAACAGCCTACACTTGGGAAAAAACCCCACAAACTATATATTTTTGGAATCTACACCCCTATAGCTACATTATGGTGCCAAGCTTTCATACATACATAAAGAATTCCAGATGCAGTAATCCTTAGAACTCTGTGTTTTTAGGAGATTTTATGAAAAATGAAATAAGATTATTTAAAGGTTGAAATCCTACCTAAACCCATATGACAAGCAAAAAACCCCACTAAATGTTAATCTCCCCCATGTTCTGAATCAAACGGTATGCCATATGCGTGGGTGCACACAGAGATGCAAGAAATAATCAAAGTGTTCTGTAATTTGAACATCCTACACTTTTTCAAAGGAAACAGTCCCAAAACTTGGAAAAAAAACCCCACAAACTATATATTTTTGGAATCTACACACCTTCAGCTATGTTACGGTGCCAAGCTTTCATACATACATAAAGAATTCCAAACGCAGTAATCCTTAGAACTCTGTTTTTAGGAGATTTTGTGAAAAATAAAATAAGATGATTCAAAGGTTGAAATCCTACCTAAACCCACTTGGCAAGTAAAAAACCTCACTAAATGTCAATCTCCCACATGTCCTGAATCAAACGGTATGCAATATGGGTGGGTGCAAACAGAGACCAACTAGCTGAAATGGGACCCATTTGCAATTACAAGAAAAAAACAAAACCCGTCACAACCAACCCCCAATTTCCCTTTTGGGGAATCCTAAAAATTCAATCTGGTCTTTTTTTGGTACCTCTGCAAAATTTCCTATTAAAATAGGCTTAGTTTCCCTTGAAATCAGACAAATAATTATCTGCGTTTACTTTATCGATATCACCGGGGACATTGGGAAGCTTGGAGCATACAAAGTTTTTTGCTAATTTATAGTAGTTTTAGGGTAAAAAAAAAAAAAAAGGTGTGTGTATCACTTTAAGAATTTGTTTTGTGTGCATTTTCCCTTTTTTTTTGGGATCATTCCCAAAGATGATCATCAAATCATCTTAGGGAATGATAACGAACTTGGAATACAGGCATAAATGCCCATTTTCCAATTCGAAATCCGATCGAAAAAATCACTTCCCGTAAATCATTTTCCAGGAAGTGATTTTTCATTCATTGGCAGAGATCAATAATTTGGTGATCAGAAGTGATCACAAAATTTTGATCTCTGTCCCCGTTTTTTGCTAAGTAGCAAAGACTTAGAAAAAATCCTTTTTGTGAATGGAACTTTGAGTTCGATTCACAAAAACTATAGTAAAGCTGTCACACTGACAGCTTTACTATACCAGGTACCGCACTGTGATCTGAATAGAGATCGCAGTGCAGTACTTTCTTTAGACCACCAGGGGCAGCATCCTACCACTCTTAGGGAAGACCCTGGTGAAGGAGGAAATTCAGTGACATCACCGGGGTCTCCCTTATTGCCAATCTCTCTTCCTGCTCTGCTCTACTCTGCTCTGTGTTAAGTGAATCTCTGTTGGAAAAGGATCTTTTGAGTTTTGGTGGATAATTTGATCTTTATTTAAATACAATCATATGCTCCATATATTAAAAACGTATGGTTTTAAAGTGAGAAGATATGTTTTATCAAAATTATTGTAGTAACATTTTTATTTGATTGCTGTATTTCATAACAATATAATCTGTAGTAGTAGAGAATTGTACAGTGAATAAGAATATAACAATTAAATTCATTTTATTTGTTTATTTTTTATATATTAGACAAATACATCATTTCCACACTATAGACTTCTGTGTTTTTTTATTTTATTAGACAATAAGATGATTTGCTGTTATTTAACAAATAGTTAACTTTAATTTATTACAAGAATGTTCCATAAAGAAATGTAATAGACTGTACTTTGTTATTGCTTCTTAAACTGTTTGGAAAATGTTAAATAGTTTACTACCGTCAACATTATTACAAGCAAGTTCCATAGAGAAAAAATATTGTATTTTTTATCTGTCCACATTAAATGTGCTATTACTTCTTAAACTATTTGACAAATGTTTAATAGTTTTCTATAATTCATTACAAAAAAGTTCCATAAAGAAATATAATAGACTGTACATTTTTCAAACCGAACTTGCTGACCAATGGTTACACTGTAATTTGTTATCTGCCCACACCATACTAAATGACCACGCCACCCCCTGGAATTTAATCTGGTCCTAAATATGTATGGTTTCTTTTTGGTCTTTGCTTACACAAAAAGGTTCTTCACTTATAGAGAATTTAGATCTGAAGTTGGACAGTTTAGTTCACTGAATTGTCGTGGGACAGTTTATTGCAAACTCACATTTTCTGTAATGGATAAATGTTACGGATGGGTCAGTTTATTGCAAACATATTTCTGGTGGGACTGTTTAAATCACTGATTTGTTTCTGGTGGGATCAGCTTATTACACATAGCAGTAATGGAGAAAGGTCCGAGTCGACATGGTGAAACTTGTTGTATGTATATTACAGGTATGTTTAATTACAAGCTGTAAAACATATATAGGCTCATTTACCCAGACTCGTTTGGCAAATATATGGAGTTAAAGTAACGCTAACCAGTTTGCTACCGGTTAGCGTGACTTTAACTCCATATTAGTGTTGGATGAACGGGTTACACAAAAATTACCCGCGCATCCGACGCCCGTGATTCAATATCGCGTTTTCGCTACTTTTAGCACAGGATTTTAACACCGGCAGATGGCCTCCTTAACGGAATTTACCCACATTAGCAAACATGATATTGAATCGCGGAAGGAGCATTTACCCAGAGCGATAGTGGATCTGGGTAAATAAGCCTGATATTGTTATTGTAAAGATAATGCTGTCTAGTTACAGAAATGATTAATACATGTTTAGAAACTATTAAATGGTAGAGATGTTCGAAACTGATGCGTTTCATTCAGTTTTCGAATTTTTGGAAAGTTCGAAAACAGTTTCGATTTCCAAAAATCATATCAATTTTCTAGTTACTTTCGAATTTTGCTAAAAATTGAAAATTCGAAAAATCCGGTTCCGTGAAATTCTGGAGTTCTGAAAGTTTTGTTATGACTTTGAAACTGGTTTCTATTCGAACCCACACTACATCAGTTTTACACTATTTATCATATCCTATTAATAAAATAGAGAAAATTCCCCTGGTTGAGTTTTACACTATTTATCATATCCTATTAATAAAATAGAGAAAATTCATCTGGGTGAGTTTTACACTATTTATCATATCCTATTAATAAAATAGAGAAAATTCTCCTGGGAGAGTTTTACACTATTTATCATATCCTATTAATAAAATAGAGAAAATTTTAATCAATCTTTATAAAAAAGTTTAATCAATCTTTATAAATATTCCCCTAAGATTGATTACTCTACTGTAATGAGATATAGGAGATTTTACTTACTAGTAACACATCTTTAATGCCTTGTTATTATTTCTATATAATATCTCAAGGTGACACGTCATCACTCCTGCTATTATAATGTCTCCTTCATGGAAATATTCATATTCTGCAAGCAGTTTTTCACTCTCCAGATGACAAGCAGGTTTAATGGGCTGAACCCAAGATGTGACAGGTCCCACAAAGAGTATTACCAGCCATATCAGCACATTCCAGTGATTCAAATCAGTCACAGCTTCCAGAACAGAATGTAAAGGGAACACAATGATTCTCAGTGTAAGGCACAAAATAAAATCATTTCCACAGCAGTGAGAAGCACAGAGTTTCATAGGGACCAGAGAATAAAGATTTATCTCTAGAACAGTGTAAGGGAACTGACTAATGTAACCCTAGTTTTATAGAGAACAGAGAATAAATATATAGACACATTCGCTGGGGATCTGAGGTTTGAGTTTATTCTGGAAAGAAATAAATAAATACATAATTACAAACAAAACAACTTTAAAAATAACCCTGCAATTAACTCTACAATTTAATGTATCATCTGGCAAAACTATACAATGACTTAAGGATCTATTTATACATGGCCAAAGTCAAACTTTAAAACACAGAACTGTAAAAAGTATGTCCGATAGATATTTATGATTAGATGTATACATTTTTTTCTGGAGATATAGGAGCTGTCACTTAAAGGGCAACTCAGCCACAGAACAACACTAACCAGAGGCAGAACCACCTGATTAAAACCAGTAAATTCTGTGTCTTACTCTATTTTGATAGGGCACTGGGAAAATTTACCTAAATAACATATAGTTTGTGCTTGACTTCTCAGCATTTAGTATCACACAGTTTGGCAAGTACTATTTATGTTCTGCTCATCCTCAGTCCTTGCGGATGCACAAACTTTTACAGTTCAGTTCAAGTCAGGAAAGCCTGAGGAAGGCTCGTGCTAAAATCTGGGGACTAGTAAAAACCGGAACAGTCGCCGGAAAATGGACAGAAAATGAAACAGCGCCACTATCTTAAAGACATTAAAATTACACTACTTATATAGAGGCCGGAATAAGGTTTTTTTACACCCTTTTAGATCTGTTTTAGCCGAAGGAAGAGGGTCTGGATACTGTTGGCTCTGTCTGGCTGCCGGAACGGGGGTCTGGATGACTTGCTCTGTTCTGGCCAGCCGGAAACGGGGTCTGGATTTTGGCTCTGTTCTGGCATGCGGGAACGGGGTTGATGCTTTGGGCTGTTCTGGTGCCGGAAGATCGGGGGTCTGGACGCTTTGGGTCTGTTCTGGTCTGCCGGAACAGGGTCTGGACACCTTTTGGCTTGTTCGGCTGCCGGAACTGAGTCTGGACCCCTTGTCTCTGTTCTGCGATGCCGGAACGGGGTCTGGATGCTTGTCTTTGGTTTTCGGTGCCAGAACAGGGGTTGGACTGCTTTGGCTCGTTCTGGCTGCCGGAACGGGGGTCTGGACCCCTTGGCTCTGTTTGCTGTCCCAGAACGGTGGGGGGGGTCTGGATGCTTTGGTCTATTCTTTCTGGTGCATGGGCGGTCTACTGGACCCTTTGCTCTTTATGGCTTAACGGTCTGGAATGGTTGGCTGTCTGCCTGACAATGGGTCTATCTTTTGGCTCGTGCGTGGATGCCGGAACTGGGGTCTGGATGCTTTTGGCTCTGTTCTGGCCGCCGGAACGGGGGTCTCGACCCCTTTGGCTCTATTCTGGCTGCCGGAACGGAGGTCTGGACCCCTTTGGCTCTCTTCAGGCTGACGGAATGGGTCTGGATGCTTTTGGCTCTGTTCTGTCCAATGGAACCGGGGTCTGGATGCTTTTGGCTCTTTTCTTGCTGCCGGAACGGGGTCTGGACCCCTTTGGCTCTGTTTTGGCCACCGGAAAGGGGGTCTGGATGCTTTTGGTTTTGTTCTGGCTGCCGGAATGGGGGTCTGGATGCTTTTGGCTCTGTTCTGTCCACCGGAACAGGGGTCTGGACCCCTTTCGCTCTGTTCTGGATGCTGGAACGGGGGTCGGGATGCTTTTGGGTCTGTTCTGGCTACCCGAACGGGGGTCTGGATGCTTTTGGTTCTTTTCTGGGTGCTGGAACGGGGGTCTGGACCCCTTTGGCTCTTTTCTGACTGCCAGAACGGGGGTCTGGACCCCTTTGGCTCTATTCTGGCTGCCGGAACGGGGTCTGGATGCTTTTGGGTCTGTTGTGGTGTGCCGGAACGGGGGTCTGGACCCCATTGGCTCTGTTTTGGCCGCTGGAATGGGGGTCGGGATGCTTTTGGCTCTGTTCTGGATGCCGGAACGGGGGTCAGGATGCTTTTGGGTCTGTTCTGGCTACCTGAACGAGGGTCTGGATGCTTTTGGTTCTGTTCTGGGTGCTGGAACGGGGGTATGGACCCCTTTGGCTCTGTTCTGGCTGCCGGAACGGGGGGTCTGGACCCTTTTGGCTCTGTTCTGGCTGCCGGAACAGGGTCTGGTTACTTTTGTATCTGTTCTGGTGTGCCGGAACGGGTGTCTGGATGCTTTTGGCTCTGTTCTGGCCACTGGAACAGGGGTCTGGATGCTTTTGGCTCTTTTCTGGCCACTGGAACAGGGGTCTGGATGCTTTTGGTTCTGTTCTGGCAGCCGGAAAGGGGGTCTGGATGCTTTTATTTCTGTTTGGGTGCCGGAACGGGGGACTGGATGCTTTTGGCTCTGTTCTGGGTACCGGAACGGGGTTCTGGACCCCTTTGGGTCTGTTCTGGATGCTGGAACGTGGGTCGGGATGCTTTTGGGTCTGTTGTTGCTACCGGAATGGGGGTCTGAATGCTTTTGGTTCTGTTCTGGGTGCCGGAACGGGGGTCTGGATGCTTTTGGCTCTGTTATGGGTACTGGAACGGGGGTCTGGACCCCTTTGGCTCTGTTCTGGTTGCCCGAACGAGGGTCGGGATGCTTTTGGCTCTGTTCTGGATGCCACAACAGGGGTTTGGATGCTTTTGGCTCTGTTCTGGCCACCAGAACGGGGGTCTGGACCCCTTTGGCTCTGTTCTGGCTGCCGGAACGGGTCTGGATGCTTTTGGGTCTATTCTGGTCAGTCGGAACGTGGGTCTGGACCCTTTTGGCTCTGTTCTGGCTGCCGGAACGGGGGTCTGGACCACTTTGGCTCTGTTCTGGCTACCTAAACGGGGGTCTGGACCCATTTGGCTCTGTTCTGGCTGCTGAAACGGGGGTCTGGATGCTTTTGGCTCTGTTCTGGGTGCCCGAACGGGGGTATGGACCCCTTTGGCTCTGTTCTGGCTGCCAGAACGGGGGGTCTGGATGCTTTTGGTTCTTTTATGGGTGCCGGAATGAGGAGTCTGGACCCCCTGGCTCTTTTCGACTGCTTGGAGAACGGTGTCTGGGACCCTTTGGTTCTGTTTTGGCTTCCGGAATGGGGGTCAGGATGCTTTTGGCTCGTTTCTGGATGCCAGAATGGGGGTCTGGACCCATTTGGCTCTGTTCTGGCTGTGAAATGGGGGTCTGGATGCTTTGGCTTGTTCTGGCCACTGGAACAAGGGTCTGGATGCTAATGGTTCTGTTCTGGCCGCCGGAACGGGGGTCTGGACCCCTTGGCAACTGTTCTGGCACGGAACAAGGGTTGGATGCATTTGGCTCTGTTCTGGCCATGGAACAGGGTCTGGATGCTTTTGGCTGTTCTGGCGCGACGGAGAGGGGTCTGGACCCCTTGGCTCTGTTCTGGCTGCCGGAAACGGGGGGTCTGGATGCTTTTGGCTCTATTTGGCCCGGAACAAGGGGTCTGGATGCTTTTGGCTCTGTTCTGGCCGCCAGAAGGGGGTCTGGATTGTTTGTTATTCTGGGTGCCGGAACAGGGGGCTGGATGCTTTTGGCTCTTTTCTGGTACCGGAAAGGGGGTCTGGACCCCTTTGGCTTTTTCTCTGATGCTTGGAAACGGGGTCGGATGCTTTTGGCTCTGTTCTGGATGCCGGAACGGGGTTGGATGCTTTTGGCTCTTGTTCTGGCCCTGGAATTGGGGGTTTGGAACCTTTGCCTCTGTTCTGCTTGCTGCTGTGGAACGGGGGTTCCTGGATGCTTTTGGTCTATTCTCGTCTGCCGGAAAGGGGGTCTGGACCCTTTTGGCTCTGTTCTGGCTGGCCTGAAGGGGCTGGATGCTTTTGGCTTTGGTGGTACTGAAAGGGGGTCTGGATGTTTTGGCTCTGTTCTGGTGCCGGGAACGGGGGAATGGACCCCTTTGCTCTGTTCTGGGCGCCGGAACGGGGGGTTGGATGCTTTTGGTTCTTTTTGGGTGTCGAAATGCGGTCTGGACCCCCTTGGCTCTTTTCTGACTGCTGGAACGGTGGTTGGTCTGGACCCCTTTGGTGTCTGTTGGCTTCAGGAATGGGGTCAGGATGCTTTTGGCTCTGTTCTGGATGCCAGAATGGGGGTCTGGACCCCATTTGGCTCTGTTTGCTGCTGCCATTGATGAACGGGGGGGTCTGGATGCTTTTGGCTCTGTTCTGGCCACTGGAACAAGGGTCTGGATGCTAATGGTTCTGTGTCTGGCTGCCGGAACGGGGGTCTGGACCCTTTGGCACTGTTTGGCCCACTGTGGAACAAGGGTCTGGATGTTTTGGCTCTGTTCTGGATGCCGGAACAGGGGTCTGGATGCTTTGCTGTTAGGGTACCGGAACGGGGGTCTGGACCCCTTTGGCTCGTTTCGGCTGCAGGAACGGGGGTCTGGATGCTTTGGGTTATTCTGTCTGCGGAAAGGGGTGGGGGGTTTGTTGGACATTTTTGGCTCTGTTCTGGGTACAGGACAAGGGGGTCTGAGCTTTTGGCTGGTTGGGTACCGGAACGGGGGGTTGGACCCCTTTTGGCTCTTTTCTGGTGCTGCTGGAACAGGGGCTGGATGCTTTGGCTCTGTTCTGAATGCCAGAACAGGGGTCTGGATGCTTTTGAATCTGTTATGGTACCGGAACGGGGGTCTGGACCCCTTTGGCTCTGTTCTGGCTGCCGGAACGGATGGTTGGACCCCTTTGGCTCTGTTCTGGCTGCCGGAACGGAGGTTGGACACACTTTGCTCTGTTTCTGGCTGCCGGAAAGGGGTCTGGATGTTTGGCTTGTTCTAGGTACTGGAAAGGGGGTTGGACCTTTGGCTCTTTTGGCTGCTGGAAACGGGGTCGGGATTTTTGGGCTCTGTTCTGGATGCAGGAACAGGGGTCTGAGGCTTTGGCTCTGTTCTGGCCACCAGAACGGTGTTGGACCCCTTTGGCTCTGTTCTGGCTGCCGGAACGGGGGTCTGGACCCATTTGGCTCAGTTCTGGCTGCTAAAACGGGGGTCTGGATGCTTTTAGCTCTGTTCTGGGTGCTGGAACGGGGGTATGGACCCCTTTGTCTCTGTTCTGGCTGCCGGAACGGGGGGTCTGGATGCTATTGGTTCTTTTATGGGTGCCGGAATGCGGTTCTGGACCCCTTTGGCTCTTTTCTGACTGCTGGAACGGTGGTCTGGACCCCTTTGGTTCTGTTTTGGCTTCCGGAATGGGGTTCAGGATGCTTTTGGCTCTGTCTGGATGCCAGAACGGGTGGTCTGGACCCATTTTGCTCTGTTCTGGTGCTGTGAACGGGGGTCTGGATGCTTTTGGCTCTGTTCTGGCCACTGGAACAAGGGTTGGAATCTGGGCTTATGGCTCTGTTCTGGGTACCGGAAAGGGGGTCTGGACCCCTTTGGCTCTTTTTTGGCTGCCGGAACAGGGGTCTGGATGCTTTTGGCTCTGTTCTGGATGCCGGAACGGGGTCTGGATGCTTTTGGGTCTATTCTCGTCTGCCGGAAAGGGGGGTCTGGACCCTTTTGGCTCTGTTCTGGCTGCCGGAATGGAGGTCTGGACCCCTTTGCCTATAATCTGGCTGCCGGAACGGGGTCTGGATGCTTTTGGGTCTGTTCTGGCTGCCGGAACGGAGGTCTGGACCCCTTTGGCTCTGTTCTGGCTGCCGGAATGGAGGTCTGGACCCTTTGGCTGTTGTGCTGCTCAGAATGGAGGTCTGGACCCTTTGCCTCAATCTGGCTGCCGGAACGGGTCTGGATGCTTTTGGGTCTATTCTCATCTGCCGGAAAGGGGGGTCTGGACCCTTTTGGCTCTGTTCTGGCTGCCTGAACGGGGGTCTGGACGCTTTTGGCTCTGTTATGGGTACCGGAACGGGGGTCTGGACCCCTTTGGCTCTGTTCTGGCTGCCAGAACGGAGGTCTGGACCCCTTTGGCTCTGTTCTGGCTGCCGGAATGGAGGTCTGGACCTTTGCCCTCTAATCTGGCTGCCGGAACGGGGTCTGGATGCTTTTGGGTCTATTCTCGTCTGCGGAAAGGGGGGTCTGGACCCTTTTGGCTCTGTTCTGGCTGCCCGAACGGGGGTCTGGAGCTTTGGCTCTGTATGGGTACTGGAACAGGGTCTGGACCCCTTTGGGCTCTGTTCTGGCTGCCGGAACGGAGGTCTGGACCCCTTTGGCTATGTTCTGGCTGCCGGAATAGGTCTGGATGCTTGGCTCTATTCTGGATCCGGAACGGGGGTAGGTATTGACCATTTGGCTCTGTTCTGGCCGCTGGATGGGGGTGGGCTGGGGGGAGGCGTGGGGGTGAGGGGGGTTGGGAATGAGGGATTAGAAAAGATATTGATTACGAATTATTATTTGTGATTTGAATATGCTTTAGGAAATATATATAATTGAGATATGATTTTAAATCAAAATGAAAGAAAGAATCGAAATATATATAATTTTTATTAGGCTTGGGCTCTGTCTGGTGGCCGGAACGGGGGCTGGTCGGGATGTTCGGGATGCTTTTTTGGGCCTGTTCTGGCTACCTGAACGGGGGTCTGGATGCTTTTGGTTCTGTTCTGGGTGCCGGAACGGGGGAATGGACCCCTTTGGCTCTGTTGTGGCTGCCGGAACGGGGAGTCTGGATGCTTTTGGTTCTTTTCTGGGTGCCGGAATGCGGGTCTGGACCCCTTTGGCTCTTTTCTGACTGCTGGAACGGTGGTCTGGACCCCTTTGGTTCTGTTTTGGCTTCCAGATAGGGGGTCAGGATGCTTTTGGCTCTGTTCTGGATGCCAGAACGGGGGTCTGGACCCATTTGGCTCTGTTCTGGCTGCTGAAACGGGGGTCTGGATGCTTTTGGCTCTGTTCTGGATGCCAGAACGGGGGTCTGGACCCATTTGGCTCTGTTCTGGCTGCTGAAATGGGGGTCTGGATGCTTTTGGCTCTATTCTGGCCACCGGAACAGGGGTCTGGATGCTTTTGGCTCTGTTCTGGCCGCCAGAAAGGGGTTCTGGATGCTTTTGTTTCTATTCTGGGTGCCGGAACGGGGGTCTGGATGCTTTTGACTCTGTTCTGGGTACCGGAACGGGGGTCTGGACCCCTTTGGCTCTGTTCTGGCTGCCGGAACGGGTCTGGATGCTTTTGGGTCTATTCTGGTCAGCCGGAACGTGGGTCTGGACCCTTCTGGCTCTGTTCTGGCTGCCGGAACGGGGGTCTGGACCCATTTGGCTCTGTTCTGGCTGCTGAAACGGGGGTTTGGATGCTTTTGGCTCTGTTCTGGGTGCCGGAACGGGTGTATGGACCCCTTTGGCTCTGTTTTGGCTGCCGGAACGGGGGGTCTGGATGCTTTTGGTTCTTTTCTGGGTGCCGGAATGCTGGTCTGGACCCCTTTGGCTCTTTTCTGACTGCTGGAACGGTGGTCTGGACCCCTTTGGTTCTTTTTTGGCTTCCGGAATGGGGGTCCGGATGCTTTTGGCTCTGTTCTGGCTGCTGAAATGGGGGTCTGGATGCTTTTGGCTCTGTTCTGGCCACTGGAACAAGGGTCTGGAAGCTTATGGCTCTATTCTGGGTACCGGAAAGGGGATCTGGACCCCTTTGGCTCTTTTCTGGCTGCCGGAACAGGGGTCTGGATGCTTTTGGCTCTGTTATGGGTACCGGAACGAGGGTCTGGACCCCTTTGGCTCTGTTCTGGCTGCCGGAACGGAGGTCTGGACCCCTTTGGCTCTGTTCTGGCTGCCGGAACGGAGGCCTGGACCCCTTTGCCTCTGTTCTGGCTGCCGGAACGGGGGTCTGGATGCTTTTGGGTCTATTCTCGTCTGCCGGAAAGGGGGGTCTGGACCCTTTTGGCTCTGTTCTGGCTGCCCGAACGGGGGTCTGGACGCTTTTGGCTCTGTTATGGGTACCGGAACGGAGGTCTGGACCCCTTTGGCTCTGTTCTGGCTGCCGGAACGGAGGTCTGGACCCCTTTGGCTATATTCTGGCTGCCGGAATAGGGTCTGGATGCTTTTGGGTCTGTTCTGGCTGCAGGAACGGGGGTCTGGATGCTTTTGTTTCTTTTCTGTCCAACGGAACACTGGTCAGGATGCTTTTGGCTCTTTTCTGGCCACCGGAACGGGGGTCTGGACCCCTTTGGCTCTGTTCTGGCTGCCGGAACGGGGTCTGGATGCTTTTGGGTCTATTCTGGTCTGCCAGAACGGGGGTCTGGATGCTTTTGTTTCTGTTCTGGGTGCCGGAACGGGGGTCTGGATGCTTTTGGCTCTGTTCTGGGTTCCGGAACGAGGGTATTGACCCCTTTGGCTCTGTTCTGGCCGCTGGAATGGGGGTCAGGATGCTTTTGGCTCTGTTCTGGATGCCGGAACGGGGGTCGGGATGTTTTGGGCCTGTTCTGGCTACCTGAACGGGGGTCTGGATGCTTTTGGTTCTGTTCTGGGTGCCGGAACGTGGGAATGGACCCCTTTGGCTCTGTTGTGGCTGCCGGAACGGGGGGTCTGGATGCTTTGGTTCTTTTTGGGTGCCGGAATGCGGGTCGGACCCCTTTGGCTTTTTCTGACTGCTGGAATGGTGGTTGGACCCCTTTGGTTCTGTTTGGCTTCCGGATAGGGGGGTCAGGATGCTTTTGGCTCTGTTCTGGATGCCAGAACGGGGGTCTGGACCCATTTGCTCTGTTCTGGATGCTGAAACGGGAGGTTGGATGCTTTTGGGCTCTTTCTGGCAACCGAACAGGGGTCTGGATGCTTTTGGCTCGTGTTTGGCCGCCAGAAAGGGTTCTGGATGCTTTGTTTTATTCTGGGTTGCGGATCGGGGGTCGGCTGCTTTTGGCTCTGTTCTGGGTACCGGAAAGGGGGTCTGGACCCCTTTGGCTCTTTTCTGGCTGCTGGAACCGGGATCTGGATGCTTTTGGCTCTGTTATGGTTACCGGAACGGGGGTCTGGACCCCTTTGGCTCTGTTCTGGTTGCCCGAACGGGGGTCTGGACCCCTTTGGTTCTGTTTTGGCTTCCGGATAGGGGGTCAGGATGCTTTTGGCTCTGTTCTGGATGCCAGAACGGGGGTCTGGACCCATTTGGCTCTGTTCTGGATGCTGAAACGGGGGTCTGGATGCTTTTGGCTCTATTCTGGCCACCGGAACAGGTCTGGATGCTTTTGGCTCTGTTCTGGCCGCCAGAAAGGGGTTTCTGGATCTTTGTTTCTATTCTGGGTGCCGGAAGGGGGTCTGGATGCTTTTGGCTCTGTTCTGGGTACCGGAAAGGGTCTGGACCCCTTTGGCTCTTTTCTGGCTGCTGGAACGGGATCTGGATGCTTTTGGCTCGTTATGGTACGGAACGGGGGTCTGGACCCCTTTGGCTCTGTTCTGGTTGCCCAACGGGGTCTGGACCCCTTTGGTTCTGTTTTGGCTTCCGGATAGGGGGTCAGGATGCTTTTGGCTCTGTTCTGGATGCCAGAACGGGGGTCTGGACCCATTTGGCTCTGTTCTGGATGCTGAAACGGGGGTCTGGATGCTTTTGGCTCTATTCTGGCCACCGGAACAGGGGTCTGGATGCTTTTGGCTCTGTTCTGGCCGCCAGAAAGGGGTTCTGGATGCTTTTGTTTCTATTCTGGGTGCCGGAAGGTGGGTCTGGATGCTTTTGGCTCTGTTCTGGGTACCGGAAAGGGGGTCTGGACCCCTTTGGCTCTTTTCTGGCTGCTGGAACCGGGATCTGGATGCTTTTGGCTCGTTATGGTTACGGAACGGGGGTCTGGACCCCTTTGGCTCTGTTCTGGTTGCCCAACGGGGTCTGGACCCCTTGGTCTGTTTTGGCTTCCGGATAGGGGGTCGGATGCTTTTGGCTCTGTTCTGGATGCCAGAACGGGGGGTCTGGACCCATTTGGCTCTGTTCTGGATGCTGAAACGGGGGTCTGGATGCTTTTGGCTCTATTCTGGCCCGGAACAGGGGTCTGGATGCTTTTGGCTCTGTTCTGGCCGCCAGAAAGGGTTTCTGGATCTTTTGTTTCTTTCTGGGTGCCGGAAGGTGGGTCTGGATCCTCCTGGATGCTTTTGGCTCTGTTCTGGGTACCGGAAAGGGGGTCTGGACCCCTTTGGCTCTTTTCTGGCTGCTGGAACCGGGATCTGGATGCTTTGGGCTCTGTTATGGGTACCGGAACGGGGGTCTGGACCCCTTTGGCTCTGTTCTGGTTGCCCGAACGGGGGTCGGGATGCTTTTGGCTCTGTTCTGGATGCCGGAACAGGGGTTTTGATGCTTTTGGCTCTGTTCTGGCCACCAGAACGGGGGTACCCCTTTGGCTCTGTTCTGGCTGCCGGAACGGGTCTGGATGCTTTTGGGTCTATTCTGGTCAGCCGGAACGTGGGTCTGGACCCTTTTGGCTCTGTTCTGCCTGCCAGAACGGGGGTCTGGACCCCTTTGGCTCTGTTCTGGCTACCGGAACGGGGGGGTCTGGATGCTTTTGGTTCTTTTCCGGGTGCCGGAATGGGGGTCTGGACCCCTTTGGTTCTGTTTTTGTTTCCAGAATGGGGGTCAGGATGCTTTGGCTCTTTTCTGGATGCTAGAACGGGGGTCTGGACCCCTTTGGCTCTGTTCTGGCTACCGGAACGGGGGTCTGGACCCATTTGGCTCTGTTCTGGCTGCTGAAACGGGGGTCTGGATGCTTTTGGTTCTTTTCTGGGTGCTGGAATGCGGGTCTGGACCCCTTTGGCTCTTTTCTGACTGCTGGAACGGTGGTCTGGACCCCTTTGGTTCTGTTTTGGCTTCTGGAATGGGGGTCAGGATGCTTTTGGCTCTGTTCTGGCTGCTGGAACGGTGGTCTGGATGCTTTTGGCTCTATTCTGACCACCGGAACAGGGGTCTGGATGCTTTTGGCTCTGTTCTGGCCGCCAGAAAGGGGGTCTGGATGCTTTTGTTTCTATTCTGGGTGCCGGAACGGGGGTCTGGATGCTTTTGGCTATTTTCTGGGTACCGGAAAGGAGGTCTGGACCCCTTTGGCTCTCTTCTGGCTGCCGGAACGGGGTCTGGATGCTTTTGGGTCTATTCTCGTCTGCCGGAAAGGGGGGTCTGGACCCTTTTGGCTCTGTTCTGGCTGCCGGAACAGGGGTCTGGATGCTTTTGGCTCTGTTATGGGTACCGGAACGGGGGTCTGGACACCTTTGGCTCTGTTCTGGTTGCCTGAACGGGGGTCGGGATGCTTTTGGCTCTGTTCTGGATGCCGGAACAGGGGTTTGGATGCTTTTGGCTCTGTTCTGGCCACCAGAACGGGGGTCTGGACCCCTTTGGCTCTGTTCTGGCTGTCGGAACGGGTCTGGATGCTTTTGGCTCTGTTCTGGCCACCAGAACGGGAGTCTGGACCCCTTTGGCTCTGTTCTGGCTGCCGGAACGGGTCTGGATGCTTTTGGGTCTATTCTGGTCAGCCAGAACGTGGGTCTGGACCCTTTTGGCTCTGTTCTGGCTGCCGGAACGGGGGTCTGGACCCCTTTGGCTCTGTTCTGTCTACCAGAACGGGGGGGTCTGGATGCTTTTGGTTCTTTTCTGGGTGCCGGAATGGGGGTCTGGACCCCTTTGGCTCTGTTCTGGCTGCTGAAACGGGGGTCTGGATGCTTTTGGCTCTGTTCTGGCCACTGGAACAAGGGTCTGGATTCTTTTGGCTCTGTTCTGGCCGCCGGAACGGGGGTCTGGACCCCTTTGGCACTGTTCTGGCCGCCGGAACGTGGTCTGGATGCTTTTGGTTCTATTCTGGTCTGCCGCAATGGGGGTCTGGACCCTTTTGGCTCTGTTCTGGCTGCCGGAACGGGGGTCTGGATGCTTTTGTGTCTGTTCTGGCCACCGGAACAGGGGTCTGCATGCTTTTGGCTCTGTTCTGGCCGCCGGAAAGGGGGTCTGGATGCTTTTGTTTCTATTCTGGGTGCCGGAACGGGGGTCTGGATGCTTTTGGCTCTATTCTGGGTACCGGAACGGGGGTCTGGACCCCTTTGGCTCTGTTCTGGCTACCGGAATGGGGGGGGTCTGGATGCTTTTGGTTCTTTTCTGGGTGCCGGAATGGGGGTCTGGACCCTTTTGGCTCTTTTCTGACTGCTGGAACGGTGGTCTGGCCCATTTGGCTCTGTTCTGGCTGCTAAAACGGGGGTCTGGATGCTTTTGGCTCTGTTCTGGCCACTGGAACAAGGGTCTGGATGCTTTTGGCTCTGTTATGGCCACTGGAACAAGGGTCTGGATGCTTTTGGCTCTGTTCTGGCCGCCGGAACGGGGGTCTGGACCCCTTTGGCACTGTTCTGGCCGCCGGAACGTGGTCTGGATGCTTTTGGTTCTATTCTGGTCTGCCACAATGGGGGTCTGGACCCTTTTGGCTCTGTTCTGGCTGCCGGAACGGGGGTCTGGATGCTTTTGTGTCTGTTCTGGCCACCGGAACAGGGGTCTGGATGCTTTTGGCTCTGTTCTGGCCGCCGGAAAGGGGGTCTGGATACTTTTGTTTCTATTCTGGGTGCCGGAACGGGGGTCTGGATGCTTTTGGCTCTGTTCTGGGTACCAGAAAGGGGGTCTGGAACCCTTTCGCTCTTTTCTGGCTGCCGGAACAGGGGTCTGGACCCCTTTGGCTCTGTTCTGGCTGCTGGAACGGGGTCTGGATGCTTTTGGGTCTATTCTCATCTGCCGGAAAGGGGGATCTGGACCCTTTAGGCTCTGTTCTGGCTGCCGGAACGGGGGTCTGGACGCTTTTGGCTCTGTTATGGGTACCGGAAGGGGGTCTGGACCCCTTTGGCTCTGTTCTGGCTGCCGGAACGGAGGTCTGGACCCCTTTGGCTATGTTCTGGCTGCCGGAACAGGGTCTGGATGCTTTTGGGTCTGTTCTGGCTGCAGGAATGGGGGTCTGGATGCTTTTGTTTCTGTTCTGTCCAACGGAACACGGGTCTGGATGCTTTTGGCTCTTTTCTGGCTGCTGGAACGGGGGGTCTGGATGCTTTTGGTTCTTTTCTGGGTGCCGGAATGCGGGTCTGGACCCCTTTGGCTCTTTTCTGACTGCTGGAACGGTGGTCTGGACCCCTTTGGTTCTGTTTTGGCTTCCAGAATGGGGGTCAGGATGATTTTGGCTCTGTTCTGGATGCCAGAACGGGGGTTTGGACCCACTTGGCTCTGTTCTGGCTGCTAAAACGGGGGTCTGGATGCTTTTGGCTCTGTTCTGGCCACTGGAACAAGGGTCTGGATGCTTTTGGCTCTGTTATGGCCACTGAAACAAGGGTCTGGGTGCTTTTGGCTCTGTTCTGGCCGCCGGAACGGGGGTCTGGACCCCTTTGGCACTGTTCTGGCCGCCAGAACGTGGTCTGGATGCTTTTGGTTCTATTCTGGTCTGCCGCAATGGGGGTCTGGACCCTTTTGTCTCTGTTCTGGCTGCCGGAACGGGGGTCTGGATGCTTTTGTCTCTGTTCTGGCCACCGGAACAGGGGTCTGGATGCTATTGGCTCTGTTCTGGCCGCTGGAAAGGGGGTCTGGATGCTTTTGTTTCTATTCTGGGTGCCGGAACGGGGGTCTGGATGCTTTTGGCTCTGTTCTGGGTACTAGAAAGGGGGCACTGTTCTGGCCGCCGGAATGTGGTCTGGGTGCTTTTGGTTCTATTCTGGTCTGCCGCAATGGGGGTCTGGACCCCTTTGGCTCTGTTCTGGCCACCGGAACGGGGGTCTGGACCCCTTTGGCTCTGTTCTGGCTGCTGGAACGGGGTCTGGATGCTTTTGGGTCTATTCTCATCTGCCGGAAAGGGGGGTCTGGACACTTTTGGCTCTGTTCTGGCTGCCGGAACGGGGGTCTGGACACTTTTGGCTCTGTTATGGGTACCGGAACGGGGTCTGGATGCTTTTGGGTCTATTCTCATCTGCCGGAAAGGGGGATCTGGACCCTTTAGGCTCTGTTCTGGATGCCAAAACTGGGGTCTGGACGCTTTTGGCTGTGTTCTGGATGCCGGAACTGGGGTCAGGATGCTTTGGGCTCTGTTCTGGAAGCCGGAATGGGGGTCTGGACCTCTTTGGCTCTGTTCTGGTTGCCAGAACGGGGGTCTGGACGCTTTTGGCTCTGTTCTGGGTACCGGAACGGGGGTCTGGACCCCTTTGGCTCTCTTTTGGCTGCCAGAATGGGGGTCTGGACCCCTTTGGCTTTGTTCTGGCTGCCAGAACGGGGATCTGCACCCCTTTGGATCTGTTTTGGCTGCCGGAACGGGGGTCTTGATGCTTTTAGGTCTGTTCTGGCCGCCGGAACGGGGGTCTTGATGCTTTTAGGTCTGTTCTGGCCGCCGGAAAGGGGGTCTTGATGCTTTTCGGTCTGTTCTGGCTGCCGGAACGGGGGTCTGGATGCTTTTGGTTCTGTTATTGGTGCAGGAACGGGGCTTGGACCCCTTTGGCTCTCTTCTGGCTGCCAGAACGGGGTCTGGATGCTTTTGGGTCTGTTCTGGTCTACCGGAATGGGGGTCTGGATGCTTTTGGTTCTGTACTGGGTACCGGAACGGGGGTTTGGACCCCTTTGGCTCTATTCTGGCTGCCGGAACGGGGGTCTGGACCTATTAGGCTCTGTTCTGGATGCCGGAACGGCGGTCGGGATGCATTGGGCTCTGTTCTGGCTGCCGGAACGGGTGTCTGGATTTTTTGGGTCGGTTCTGGCTGCCGGAACGGGGGTCTGGACCCCTTTGGTTCTGTTATGGCTGCCGTAACGGGGGTCGGGATGCTTTGGGCTCTGTTCTTGACGCCAGAACTGGGGTCTGGAGATTATTTATTTTTTTAAACAAGCTATTATTTACAATCAATACTTTTCCAAATCAAAGTTACATTACAGAAACAAAAACAACAGTTCAATTACTGGCAAGATACAAAGGAATTACAGTTCAATTACTAACATAAAAGGCGACCAATGTCACAAAAAAACAAGGTAACATAAAAAAACAGTTCAATCACTGACAGGGTAATAAAAAAAAAGGCAGTTCAATCACTGACAGGGTAATAAAGGAAAAAGGCAGTTCAATCACTGACAGGGCAATAAAGAAAATTTGCGGTTCAATCACTGAAACATTAAAAAAACAAGGTGTATCATTATAGAAGGATAAAGGGTAAAACAAACAAAACAAAAAAACTTAATTTACTGTTCAGTCACAGAGAAATTAAAAGGAAATACTCCACTATTCTACATGGGCTAAAGGATATATAACTGTGGATACTTTATATTGTATTTTTAAACAAGAACATGGGCCCGATATATCACCAAAAAAATTACTGTTGAGTCACAGATAGGGCAATGGTGGCTTAAATTATAACAAAATAATAACAAAATAACCACACAAACCATATAAAAGAGACCCTTGCTATTGGGTTTTTTACAAGAACTAAAACATAAATCTATCATCTTAGCATAAAATTAATTAATTTTGCTGTTAAATCACAGATAAGGTTTCATTGAAGAAAAAATGTGGAGACAGGAGATGTTTTGCTGTTTCCTTCAAGACCGTTGGCGGTGTTGTTACTGGCGGTTTAGTAGGAACTGGGGAAAAAAGGAGAGAACACATAAGTGGACATAAAAAAAACCTGGCACCTACTAGATTTTCTACAGATGAAGATCTGGTGATTTTTTTGGAGAGGCAGTTGGGGCCCACTGATAGCATTAGTGAGACCATACAAAACAAACCGTACAATACATTACATTATTACAGTGTACAATGAAATATATTTTCTTTCTTTTTTTATTTTTTATATATATATATATATATATATTTTTTTTTTTTTATTATTTTCCGACCTTTTGTGTCGGTTGACTACCGTTGGCATATCTGACTAATACTGTTATAGCTACCACTTTAACAGATCATTTGTAGAGACGCTTTTCCCTTCAAGATGTTCCCCTCCGTCTCTGAGAGAAGAAATATTTTAAGGCATAATACATTACACAATTTAAAGAAGGGAGAAGCCCTTTCAACTACCCTTTTACACCTTCACTCCCCTCTTGAGGGAACTCATTCACACTTAGTGTATACATAAAAAGAACAGTCCTTTCATACAGGTCAAACTGGTAAGCTATTTGCTTAAAACTGTATGTGCCCTCCCATAAAAATTTAAAAAGACCTTAGGGTAAAAAAAGGAGTGCTAAGATAGAGTTAGACCAATCACCAGAGGCTCAGGAATCCTCAAGGAGGTTCAATGTATATGCCCCTCCACAGAGATGACCACCTCCTTTCCTCCATCATCCGCCTCTCAAGATCCTTCATCTTCCATAGTTTGTGTAGGATGTCGTGTACCACCACCTCACAGGGGAGGACTTTCTGCCTAATGCTTACCTGACACCGTGCATTCCATGTGTAATACTTAACTACTGTACTAACTATAAAAAAGTGCTGAAATCAAGCCCGCCATGTCTATCAGACATCCCGTATGCCCACCCCTGGTACGAAAGACCAGAAAGGCAAGGTCGAATATTCAGCTTTGTGGACACCAATTTATAAACCTCCATGTTGAAGGGACACTGAAGCAGGAAGTGGTCCATGGTCTCCTGGTTGCCCACGCGCTCCTCCCTAGGGCAGTCTCGGTCATCGGAGTTCCTATACTTCAGATTACCCCTAACATAGAGCTTCCCGTGGAAGGAACGCCAAGCGATGTCCCTAAACTTCGGGGGAACCCTACGGGAAGAAACTAGAGAGAGCCCTACACTCAAAATATCGCTTGGACAATCCTTTAAGGCAAGTGGGGCACAGAAATATGAGGAAAGGACTCTCTGATCGATGGCCCTCCTACTAGAGAGTTCCATTTCCCTAGCTCCCATACCCCACCATCGCAAAATTTTCAGGGACAGTGCCGCGTAAGGCGGGAGAGGCCCATGAGAAACTCGCATACTCTTTACCAAGCCGCCGTTCACCCAGTCCTGAAGAAAAGGATCAACCCATGTTTTAAAGATCCCTACCCACAGAGGAGGCCTCTTCTGAAGGAGGTTTGAAAAGTTGTACTTCAAAAAGGTATTCGTAAAGAATACTACCGGATTGATCATCCCCAATCCGCCCTCCTGCCTTCGTAAGTAGGTGACGCTCCTTTTAACGAGATTGAGCCTGTTTCCCCAGAGCATCTGAAAAAACAGGCCATTGATCCTTGCATAGAATTTTTCTGGCAATAGGCACACCGTACTGACATACAAGAATATCGGGATCAGAAAGGTCTTGATCAGGGAAACCCTTTCCTGCAAGGTGTAAGATCTCCCCTTCCACTGACCTACTCTGGTCGATGCGATGTCCAACCTTACCCCCGAGTTTAGTTCGGAAAAATCTCCTTGGCTGAATCTGATCCCTAGAACCTTTATTTCTGGGGAGGGTCTGGGGAATATATTCGGGAGGTGGAAGGCTGGCTGGCCTTCCCGCCCCATCCAATAGGCCCCACACTTCAGGCCGAATAGTGCTGCAACACGTCCGCCACCTCTTAGGCCTCAACCGAACTGGAGACCACAAGGGTAATATTATCCGCATAGGCGATAACCCTCAGAGCTTTCCCAGGAGCCAGAGGAACCCCTGCCAACACCCTGCCATCAAACCTCTTAAGAAGAGGATCTATGGCCAGGACATAGAGCAAGGGGCTCAGGGGGCAACCTTGTCTGATTCCTGGGGCCACCCGGAAGGGTTTCCCCAACCAACCGTTGACAAGCGGAGGAGGGTTAGGGGGTGGAGGGTTAGGGGGAGAAATAACAACCTGCTCTGTTGTTGGCTTAAATTTACCCGCAGACATTTGCCTTGCCATTTCATTCTCTATTTGCTGCCAGGAGACCGGACAGCTACTGTAAGCATGACCAGTCTCACCACACAGGTTGCAGCAGATGGTGTTTGCACATTCCTTGGCGGTGTGGCCAAAGTTCAGGCACAGGGCGCACTTGATCTTATCGCAGAAACTGGACATGTGCCTAGTAGAGCCGCATCTCCAACACTTCCGCGGTTGACCGGGTAAGCGGAGTTTGGAATGTGCTGTGTCACATTGTTAATACAATTCAATTTGACTAGAGTCCTCCATCCCCCGTCCCATATACCACTTTTATCCATATTTTTTACTAATTCTCCTTTTAGTACCCCAAACTTTCTTAACCAAATCTTAATATCAGAAACTGGTATAGATTCATTGAATACTTTGAAAAAAACCCGGGTCTTGAGATTGGAATTATAATTATTATAGAATTATAGAATTATTTAAAGTCACTTCATTTAGCGGGATTTTTATCAATGGTTTCGAAAAATAAATCAAGACCGTGAGGTCTACAAAAACTTAAGATAAAAAACCCAGGGGTCAAACCTGAAATAAGAGCATACAGATCGTTCACTACAAACCCGGCCCCAAACAACCTCTCTACCAGATCGTGACGTGAGTAGGTGCCCGTCCCCGTCCACTGGAGGTTCACAATGTTCCTTCTACACAATGATTGGACCGGAATGCGAACATCTCGCTGCACGGTGTTTGTTGCACGAGGGGGTGCTGTGCGTGGCGGCTCCGCCGCCGCTATTGCTGCATACGAGAAAGCCGGACCTGGATGAGGAGACAAGACAGGCAACACTACAGGGGGGACAGTAGACGAGACAGACGGGTTGGAGACCACAGAAACAGATGAAACATTAGGGGGGGGACACACAGGCCCTGGGGAGACCGAAACTACCTTGCCGCCAATAAGCGGGTCCGTTATCTCCACGGCTAAAGTTTCCTTGGCGCCGGCCGCCACTGATAACGTTGCGGCATTGTTTTGCGTAAGCACGTCCGGCGGGCGCGACTCGCCCTGTAACTCCTCCCCCGCTTCCTGGACCGCCTCTGATGCCGACGGGGACCCATCTGCCACCTGGGTCTCCATTTTTGAATGGTCTTTCTCCTCCTCATCTGTTTGGGTCATGGTTTTCGGACTTTCCTTCTCAGACTCTGAGGATACTGCCGGCATTTCATTCACGTACACTAGTTTGGTTGTTTCTTGCCCTTTACCTTTCTTTGTGTTTTTTTTCCTTTTTCTTCTTTCCTTTTTCCTCCAGGTATTCTCGATCTCCCTGGTTTAGATCTGCCATGTTGAAGACAAGCTTTTGCTCATTGATCACCGGAGATTCCGCCATCTTGATGACCATAAGCATGCCTGTGGAACCAGGGGAAATCGAGGCCTCGGACCACGCACTTTGGGGCACCATTTTGTGCTGGAGGGATGCTGCTGGACCCAGTCATCTCTGCCACAGGTGACTGATCCCCACCACTGCCGCACTGCGTATCACTCGGCCCGGCCACCTCTCTCACCGGTAGCTGCCTCACCTCCTCACCCCCCACAGACACCTCACATGCACCGACCACCTCTGCCACAGGTTGCGGAGCCTCACACACATACTCACTTTAACACTCACCGGATGATTCACAAGGCGCACTTTCCTGTTCCATCACTCCGGGCCCTGGGGATCCACCATGCCATCCTCCAACTTCTTTTTCAGGGATGGGGCCTCACCTAGCACACCCCAAAACACCGCTATTTCTTTTAGTTCCTCCTCCACTATTTCCAGGTGCTCCTCTAAATCACCAATTTCTTGGCGCAGAGGACACCTGCTAAGGGAATTGGACCTACTGCATCTCTCTTCTTTTTCTTGATTTTTTTCCTCAGTGTCTTTTTGAGTGAGTCCAGGTCCGTCAAGCGCTTGACTTTAGCGACCAGATGTTCTTGGAAGCCCATCTCCCAAGGCATTGGATGGGAATCGGCCTCAGGGAGAGAGGGGCCCGCCACAGGCTCCATGGCCCGGAGGCAATTCCCCAATCTGTCGATACCTCAAATGTTGCAGTAGGAGCCATTCTTTTCCAGAGGTCCAGAGAAAAAGATCTCCTTTATCCAATCGCTTTCTTCTCCTGAAAATTGCCACCCACAGAGAGGAACTATAATGTCGTTGACAAAGAATTATTCTCCATTAAAGCTGTATTCGAAGAGCATTACCTTCTGGAGGGGGCAATTCACCCAATTTTGGTCTATATGGACCATAAGGATTAAGAGCATCTCAGAAAAGCTCAACAGTGAAAACTCATACAAGCTAGATGGGCGCTGTTCTTAGCCCATTTTAATTTTCATATAGCATACCATCCTGGCTCTAAGAATGGGAAACCTGACACCCTTTACCGGATGATTACTTCTGACTTTTCTAAAGATCATACACCTGAAACTTTTCTCAACCAGCACCATTTTCTTCATATGGAGTCTGAAATCCTTGGCCGCATTCGCTTTAGCCCTGTTTCTCCTTCCATTCAGACCTCCCTGGGGTTAACAGCTTGAGATGGTGTTAGGACGTGGGTTTCACATCAAAAATAAAATGATGTCTTTCACTCAGTCGTTGGCATGTTACTTTAAAGGGTATGTCCACCCTTATTTCTATTTTTTAATATTGCCTTCCCCCTGGTCCCCCAGCCCCAACCGCATGGTTTTTATTTTTAGAAAGCCCCCCAAACTTTTACTTACCTCCCCTCTTTCCTTCGCCGCGCTGCCGGCCCTCTGCTTGCGAGAATGCAAGCAGAGGGGCGGGACCAGCAGTCGCGTCTGTCATTGGCTGAGCGGCAGCCAATCACGGACGGGGCTGCCGGTCATTCAGTGCAGCGGAGGAAAGAGGAGAGGTAAGTAAGAGTTTGGGGAGCTTTCTAAATTTAAAAAACCATGCGGTTGGGGCTGGGAGACCAGGGGGATTACTATATTACAGGGGTTTTATGCTAGGGGGAGGGATAGTAGAACGGGAGGGAGAGGGAGGGTGAGGGAGGGGGAGAAGGGCTGCAGTACGCATGCCAAACTTCTCCCGGAGGCCAGGTAGGAGGCAGAGTCCTATATGGACTCTGCTAGCCTCCTGGTGGGCAGTTTTTGGGACTTTGGGGGGGGACTACAGGAGAACCCTATGGAGCTGGGATGTGAGGTAAGGATTACACTACACTACATGATGGGGCCAGTAGTTGGGGGGATTATAGTTTTGGGGGTGGACATGCCCTTTAAAGGGGCCTTGCCATTTAGCCAACAACTTATTATCAGAGGATGGCAATAAGAGTAAGACACCAGGTGAAAAAGGCTTCACATACGATTGGGATTCAGCAAGGTTATCTTTGGTAAATTCTGCCATCTTATTCAATTTGTCTCTCATAGAAATTACATAGTCAATCAAATTTTTCTGATTGGAAGCTGGTTTCTCCCAATATTCCTTAATCACATCCAGTGGTCCACTTGGTCGTCTCCCATATAGCAATTTAAAGGGAGAGAAACCACTAGATGCTTGAGAAACCTCCCGGTATACAAACAACAAACATGGAAGCAATTGATCCCAGTGTTTTGGATCTTGTTGTACAAATTACCTGAGCATTTTTTTTAGAGTCTGATTAAAACGATCAACCAATCCATCACTTTGTGGGTGATAAGGAGTGGTTCATACTGCCCGAATGCCAAGAAAGCAATTTATTTGCTTCATTAAATTAGACTGGAAATTCGAACCTTGGTCTGCAAGAATTGTATGGGGGATTCCCATTTGACTAAAAAGTTTAATTAATTCTTCTGCTATTTTTCTTGTTGTTATACTTTTCAAAGGAATAGCGATTCATGTAGTCGCTTACAACTAATATATATTGGTTTCCTTCGCTACTCTTTGCAAGAGGACCAATAATATCCATAGCTATTCTTTCAAATGGGGTATCCACCAACGGAACCAGAGCCATCTTTCATTTTTTACCCCTAGGAGACTGGCACTCTGAACAAGAATCACAAAAAACAGCTACATCTGTATATATTTTGGGCCAAAAGAACCAGTTTAATATCCTGCCCAGGGTTTTCTTCCTACCCAAATGACCTGCTAATGGAATAGAATGAGCTATTTTCATGATTGACTCTCTGTATTCAGAAGGTACCAACATTTGCCACACGCTCTTTAGTCTGTGGGTGTTCAACACACACGATTTTTTACTTGATAGCAAGGAAAATGTTTTCGTCCATTTGACATTTCCTTTGCTTGTTTAAAGAGTGGGCTGAGGGTGGTATCTTTCTGTTGCTTTACAGAAATAGCCCCATCCCAATTAAGAGATTGAAAAGGTTCTACTAGAAAAGAGCTTTTGGATCTCCATTCCAGGTGCATAATCCTCTTTTATTTTCTAGAATGATGGGGGTTTTTTTACCAGTGCCATGAAATATCTCATCTTCAAATGGAAATACATTACCAAGTCTCTCTGTATTAAACTGACTTTTAACCTGAGACCTAGTTATTATAGCAGAAACAGAATTGTCCCTTTTCAGCATATTATGGAAGCCAGGGGTATCCTGACCCAAAATAACAGGGTATGGTAATGTAGGCACTATTTCCATTTCTAATGACACCTTTTGATTAGCAATCTCCATTGGTATCATTGCTTTAGGATATACCTTGGTATCTCCATGTACACAAGTTAAAGGTAAACAACCATTTGTTTTAGGAAAGTGAAGCAAATTCGACCTTATTAAAGACTGTTGACTCCCTGTATCAATCAAAGCATTCACATACTGAGAATCAATTTTGACAGGTTGTAAATAATTATGAACAATATCAACACAGTTTTTAAAAATCTCCTTGGCTGCTTTACCCCATTTAAATACACAGTCTTTGGCTAAATGTCCCTTTTTACCACATGAAAAACAGACAATATCTTTGCCATAGCTCTTGCCCTTCAAAAGGTTTGGCCTTGGTATGTCAGTGGTAACAGTTAGTGGTGTTGGCCTTACCAATATGGGTCTCTGCCAGTGTTACAGCACTATCTAGATGCTTCTTAACCCAGATCCTAATTGGTTCAGGGGGAATTTCCAAGAATTGTTCTAGAATAATAATTCCCAAAACCTTGTGAACAGTTTTCTTTTCTGGAACAATCCACTTGGTACAATTCAGTCAGAATGGTGTAGGTCTCTCTAGGACCCTCTTTGTCACAATACTTGTAAGTTCTGAACCTTTGACGAAAGGATGAATATTATACCTTCTCAAAATAGCTTTTTTCACTTTTTCACAATCCTCAGCATCCTCTATTGTCATTTGGCTATATTCTTGTTGTGCTTTACTGGTGAGAAAGGGAGCTAGATGAATGACCCACTGATTCTCTGGCTAATTTGCTTTAAGTACCTGGAATAATTGATCATCCCTCTTTGCTTTTTCAGCTTCCTGCAAACAAATTTCCTCCTTATGTTGCAGTTCTGCTCTCTCTCTCCTGTATTTTTCTTGCTCATAAAAATGTTTTTCTTCCTGTTGTCTGCGCTGATCACCCAACTCTTGGTTATTTATCAGCCAAACTAGGAAATCCCCAATATTTTTGGGGATACTACCACTTACTGGAGGAGTATCTTCACCTTTATCAGAAAGAGCTTCTTCCTCTTCAATCACAGCTTCTTGCTGTTTAGGCCTCACTCCTGCACTCCATGTTGGGTCTAAATCAGGCTCGGCCCCTTTAACAGCAGGCACCGTCCCTTTAACAGCAGGTACCGTCCCTTTAACAGCAGGCACAGTCTCTTCAACTGCAGGCAATAACACAAGATGCCCAATTACCTTTGAACGCAGAGACCGTCTTGGAGATTGATTCCAGATATACCTCCTTCCACATGCCTTGACTCCTGCCATGCACGGAGTACAAAATGATGCTTAATCCAACCTAAGATGTGATCCTGCCAAAGCTGCCACCATATGTTAGAATGTGGGTTTCGCATCAAAAATAAAACAATGTCTTTCACAACAGGGTTTGTTTCAAACTGCAGTCAGACTCAGCGCTCTGACTTCAGGAGTCCCACTGAATAATCAGTTGCACTAACTTTTACAGCTGGGGTAGATTTCCCAGCACCTTTAGCTTTTAAAGACACATTACATAAATACCGAAATAAACAGATAGTTCTTATCTATAAAGAAACATTTGTATAAAAGAAATTGCACAATGTTTGGAAGATCAATCAAGACTGTTACTACAGAATACTGTATATAGTAACAAAACATCTTTTTGTATGATATTGTTTTATTCAACAATATCATATGGGTAGGGGAAAGTATAGTCACCTTGTCTGTAGGAAAAACAGTAAATAGAAAAAGAGGTTCGCTGGCCAGCAATAGAGGAAAGACAGATCACATAAACAGACAAGATCACTATCCACTCCTAACTTATGGTCTTTGTTTTATATGTTATAAAATCTGTGTTAAATGCATTGTCCAAAAAAACACTTTGGGGTATAAGCCAAAAGTACGGTCACACTTTTGTAACATATTCAGTGCAGGGCTTATATTAATGGCATTAAGGCCCTAAGGCTAAATAGAATTTATATATTATCACATGTACAGATTAATTTACATAGATTTGACAGGAATATGGATGTCATAAATATGTTGACACATCTTAAACGTGACTGTTTAGTGTTTGTCGTAAACTTCATGAAACTCGTATGTTTTGAAAGTAAATATACTGCAATTTTGGGGGAGCGTACATTCATGGCAGGGTTTATTAAAGGGTATGTCCACCCAAAAATAAACTTTTTATATGTTCTTTATATAATAGCACCAACCTCAAATGCCATGTTCATTTTTCTCAAAATCATTTGCTTTGCCTGATATTTAATGAGATATATATCAGGCTGCACTTCCTCTCCCCAAGCTGCAGCTTAGAAAAAAAAAAATTCTTGCCTGTGTTTCTGTGTGTCTCACTCTCTCTCTCTCTCTCTCTCTCTGGGCTGGCTGGCTGCAGCTGTTGATCCTGGATTTCTTCAGTACACATACCGTATATAATCGAGTATAAGTCGATCCGAGTATAAGACGAGGTACCTATTTTTACCTGAAAAACTTGTAAAAACTGATTGACTCGAGTACAAGTCGAGGGTAGAAATTATCACCACTACTGCCTTCTGATTCTGTGTTGTTTTTAGGCTTTAGTTGCCCTTTAAATGGACAGCTGAATTCCCATACATGAATCCCATACAGTAATAGCCAAATCCAGTACCAGTAACCTCCAATTCTTTGGCACTCCACATGTTTGGAAACTACAACTCCCAGCATGCTTTGTTGTTGCGAGTTTCAGTTTCTAAACATGTGGAGTGGCAAGGTTCAGTAAACTTTCAATTAAGCTTACCATCATCTACAATTCTCCTGAACCCCATATAGTAAAGGGCCCTCTGACCCCTATATAGTAAAGGGAACTCTGACCCCCATATAGTAAAGGACTCTCTGACCCCAATAGTTAAAATGTCACCTGAGAGTTGTACTTTCAAGCTGTCCTTTGCACTGTACTAGCAGCTGTTTTTTGCCCCAAACTGAGGAGACCCTTCAGATTTACAGATTCCAGTGACAGTGCTGAGTGAGTCCAGCAGCCAGAATACAGGAAGCAGGAAGTGTAAAGGCAGATCAGCTCCTGTAACTTTCTATACAGGTTAACACAGCGCCACCTACTGGTTACTATATGTAATTGCAGAAATTGCATCTAAATTAGGACTTGACTCGAGTATAAGTCGAGGTTAGGTTTTCAGGCTAATTTTAAAGCCTGAAAAATTCGACTTATACTTGAGTATATACGTTAACTTTACAGCTGTGATTGGTTGAGAGGGAAAATCCAGGGGTCAGACCATTACTGATGCAACTTCCTCTGTTCTCACTGCTGGATGCTAACAGACATGCTCAAGAACATGAAAAGAACAGAGACAAGGTAATGTAACCTGTCTCTGTTCATCACTGTATTGGTCCATGCTGCAGGATTAAGCCAGCTACAAAGGTCTGTAACTTTTGAACCACTGGACCGATTTACATGCTGTAAAGTTTGTTTTGGAGCACTTATTTGGGCCAAATAAATATAAAAAGTTAGTTTTGGGGGTGGACATGCCCTTTAAGCAATGCACATACTCTCGATAACAAGAAACATCCATAGGCCATTTATTGTATATTGACGTTCATTACAAAGGAATGAGTTAACGCATACTTCCCCTTTAACAAATTCTGCTGTTATTTCTAATGGTCGGTTTATGGTAGCTGTAGTGGCTAACCAAGTAGTTAACAAATTAATAAATATGTATGCAGCAATAATTATTTGCGTTGCATATATAAAGTAACACCAAGAAAAGCTTGTTTGCTACACACATGCATGCGTGATTTGTGATTGGTCTGTGTCAACCAATTACACGTTACAAAATGGGCCAGTCTTGAAGGTGAAATCACATGATAGCAATGCCCACATATGCCGCCTCTCTGTACATTGCCCTTTTTCTGTTAACGTCAGATTAAGACCATCATTTTGGTGGCGTTACAAACGCTCTAAAATATCACGTTACATTCATGCATTAATGGGGTTAAAATTTGGTATAGTATTTGCGTTGTCTGGATGCGTAAATTTAACGAGAATAATGGAAGAATCGGAAGTTATGTCTAAAAGTCATGTTAAGTGTTGATAAATCCCCGTTAAGACATTAACGGAACTTTAAAGGGCATCTATAGTAAAAAAAACACATTGCCCCTTTGCAAAGTTAAATTCATGTACTCTGTGCTGCCTTAATACTATCTCTGTCAGTGACTTTGTTTAACCATAGTGTCAGATCTCTGTGCAGCAATCCCCCCTTCCCCCTCCCCTCTGTTACCTCCTCCATGTCTCAACTCCGGTTTGCCGACAAGCTTATCATGTGCAGTAGAAGTTAAAAGTTCAACATCCTGAAAAAGACACCCATGCACAGTGGCCAATAGAAAGCAAGCTGTCCTGGAGACACGGAAGAAGGAGATTAGTACAGTTTACGATCTCTCACTTTGTGACCCATCATCAATTAGTGAAAGCTATTAAGAAGGGGGGTCAAGTGCAGCCTTATTTCTACCATCAATGCTACCTCTCTCCCCCTGCTAATGCTCTTATCTCTATGTTTATTACAGAGCAGGGAGGGGGGATCACATCACAGGGATTTGATTGACAGTCCAAGTAAGAGTAGAGGAATGCAATCACGTATTCTTCTAACTGGTGTATCTCAGGACAGAGAGGGAATCTGAAAAAAGTGAAAACACTCTGGGGGTTGTGGGGAATTATAGAACACATGGAAAGAAAGAAAAAAAAGTTACTTTTCCCACTATAGATGTCATGTCCTTTAAGACCTAATTTTGCGATAGTGGCTCTCGGTACATAGCCCTGTATGTTCTTACCTGTGACACTTATTTACAAAGCAAGTCTCGGCATAGTAAACCTGCTGGATTGCTTCTGCCCTTATCCCTTCCCAGACACCCATGGAGCCATATTTCCATAGAATTTGTTGTCGAACTCCCTTTTTTGTGCAAGCATTGGACACTATACTAGTGGTGGTGGACAGGTTTTAAAAGATGGTTTACTTCATTTCTCTTGCTGGGCTCCCATCTTCCTCAAAATTATCATCAGTTTTCATCAAAGAGGTTATTAGACTTCGTGGGATCCCAGATGGAATAACCTCTGACCCCGACTAGCAGTTTATTTCAAGGTTCTGGACTAGCCTTTGTAAAAACCTTAATTAAACTTTTACACTCTTCCACATACCACCCTCAGTCCAATGGCCAAATGGAGAGGACAAATCAGACCTTAGATTAATTAGATGTTTCTCAACTGCTGCACAAGATAATTGGCCTTCTCTCTTCCTAATAGCAGAGTTTGCCTACAACAACTCGGTCCATTCATCTATTTTGTTTACTCCTTTTCAAATAAATTATGAATTTCACCCAAGTTCCATTCCAGATTCAGTCTGCATCTTCTTCTCCTGCATATCAAGAATTGATGGACCAGATTAACCAATGTCAAGATCAGGTTCACATGAATCTTGAGAAGACTCTGCTAATCAAAAAATTTTCTGATCACAAGAGTGCTAAGCCTCCAATTTATTCCATCAGAGAACTAGTATATCTTTCCACAGCTAATTTAAGACTACACTGCCACTCTAAGACATTATGTCCCAAGTTTATTGTCCCATTTCCAATTATTGAAAAGATTAATGAAGTCGCCTACAAGCTTTGATTCATTAAAAGAATTCATCCTGTCTTTCATGCTCCCCTCTTTAAACCAGCTCCAGCGGGGGTCCGACTTCCTCCAGTAGTATCTCCAGTCATCATAGATGGTCAGGAGGAATTTGAGATTGAGTCAATCTTAGATATTTGCCATGGAGAAAGGGGTCTGCAGTTTCTCATCAAGTGGAAGTATTTTGAACAGGAAGAAAACTCTTGGGAACCAGCAAGGAATCTTCCTCCTCGTCTGATTCAAGATTTCTTCAAGACTCATTCAGAGCAGTCTTTTTGAAGGTCGTCCAGAGGCCTCCCTTAAGAGGGGGCAATGTTATGAACTCTTCTTACCTGCCCTGGGTCCTGCGGCGGACAGACTTCCTTAAGGGATGCGCGGGCACGTGCGCATGACGTCCTATAGGCGTGCGCATGTGTGTTTGTGCCCACGACAGGACGGACGTGCGGGGCTTTACATGCGTGTATAAGGACGTGTGCTGGGGTGGCGCCAAAGTTTTAAAAACCAGGAACTGGTTAAAAACCAGGAAGTTGTTGATGTTAGTTCCCACACTGGCTTCCTATTCTTTCCTGCCCCTAGTCCTGTTACTGAGTCTTGTCCTGTGTCCTATTCCTGTGACCTTTGTCCTGCTCCTGTGCCTCATTCCTTGCCTTGTTCCTGAGCCTCATTCCTGTGTCTGGTTCTGGTATCAAGTTCCCATGCTTCATTCCAGTGCCTCCATTCCTGTGTCTCAGTCCAGGCATTGGTTCCTGTGCCTCGGTTAATCACCTACAGGGCTGCAACATTTTTGTTTCTCAGCAGTGCAACATCCCCACCATCAGGGGCTCTGGTGAAACCTGGTCACACTTAGACCCTGCACTCCAGTACCTGTGGGGAATTACAGGTCTCTGCCATGGAATCAAGGTAATTACTGACAGCTTCATTGGATTTGCTAATTATTATATGCAGTTCATTAAAGGGTTCTCTTCAAGTGATAAAGGCCTAGCGGCCGAAACGTCGTGTGTTGGTGTACTGCAATAAAGAGGGATTACCCCTTGCAAAGTATAAACGACTGGACAGCCCTACTTTCTTTGTTTCTGAGCATTGTATCTGGCATTGAGGTGGCCAGAAGGGATTGGACGCCTAGGAGGTACCTCGAGTCTTTCTTTCTTTTTAGATAAATGTGTGAGTACATAGGCTCCTGAGGATGGCTTCATTGTTGAAACGTGTAGATAGCGTTTTTATTTGTTGCTAATAAAATAAATTTTTTATCATAAAGAAAGACCTGCGAGTGCCGTCGTATATTTGGCTGTATCTATCTAAGTGATTGGCACCCAGGCGTTTGGAACGGAGTGCTTATCGGCTTTACTCTTTTTTTTTTTTAGTATACATTACTGTGATCACATGAATGAAAAGCCTTCCAACCAGGTCAAGGTAACTTAAGTCTGGAAGGTCCTAACGTCTAACCTTTTTTTATTTACTATTTATTACTATTAGCAAACTTTTGCATTTCTCATACTTGTGCACTGGATCAATTTAACAGGCTCTCACTTCCCCCAGCCCTTTGGCTTTTTAAAATATGCTTTATGTTAAAGGCATAGAACCTCCCATTAAAGGGGCATGTTGGGGGTGCTATTACCACATGGAAGCTTGACCAAGCCTCCCAATAAATACATACAATACAAGGATTGTGGAAGCACTCCAATTAGGTTAATTTACAACTACATTTAGTGGAAGTGCTACTGATCTGGTCAAAACATTTATACAAACATAGAAAAGATAATCAATGCACATTCCTAGGCTCCATACAATATCATATTATCTGTATATACAGTATATCTATATATATATAAACATAGAAAAGATAATCAATGCACATTCCTAGGCCCCATACAATATCATATTATCTGCACACTGGCATACTTTATAAACAAAGGGGTTTTAGTATACATTACTGTGATCACATGAATGAAAAGCCTTCCAACCACGTGCTTTATTAAATTCAAAAAGAGTGCATAGCACAAAAAACAGCACTTTGCCATTTTTGTACCTGAAGAAGGGGAACATCAGCCCCAAAACATTGTATGTTTCACATGAGCTAAATAAACCGTAATCATAAATCCTGAGTGTGGTGTGTTCCTGGGTCTACATATGTGAAGTTCAGGTATACAGCTGTACCCATACACACCAGCACCAGGTACTTTAAGAAGAGAAAGGTGGGGGTGGAGTCTGACAGAGGATGTGAACAGATACATATTTCCAGAGCTCCCAAGAAGTATCTCCAACTAAGCAACAAATGGGCACAGACCAGACATTAAAATATATATACAGCCAGCTAAACATCAACACCAGCCCAGGGTGGGACCAGAAAACAAAGAAACCCACTCAAAACGAGAACTTACAGACTTTTCCCCCAGATCCGACACCACATATGGTAGACAAAATGGCGACGAGATGGACATCAGAGAAGGACACAAGCGGTCACCCTGCACCAAACAAGACCTCGAGGACCTCTACAATAATATAAAACAAGTGATCCAGATTTCTCAATCACAGATTATCCAACGAATGCGACAGGAAATAGCCAACTTGGGTGACCGCGTGACCACAACAAATTGAGATAGAAATCTGTGAGATTCAACAGGATATATTTCTCTTACAAAACAGCCAAGAGCACGTGGAAAATAGAGCCAGACAGGGGAACATTAGACTAAGAGGCATACCAGAGGATATAACAGACGTGGAGGATATAACTTAACTTGTCCGTTTGCATACAGAAGAACCTGACGCATCATTCCAAATGGACAGGGTCCACAGGGCATTAAGATCCAAACCTCTGGGAGGAAACTCTCCTAGAGACATCATTTGCAAACCACACTATTTCCAAACAAAGGAAAAGATAATGGCAACAGCCAGACACCAAGACAAAATTGATTTTGAGGAATCGCAGATTACTTCATATCAAGACCTATCGCCTACAACTTTTGCATGCTGCAGGGAATTAAAATCCCTAAATGATATACTACTTAAAAACAACATTCGATACAGATGGGGCTTCCCATTTAAATAATCAGTACTAAAAAATGGACACAAATATCAATTAATGACCTGGTCGAAGGGGAGAATCTACTAGAGAGATTGGAAATCCAAAAGCAAGACAAGCTAAACATTTCAAGAAGCATGGAAAGTCAGACAACCCCAACAAAACTCCAAAACCCTACAAACCCATCTAAATCTCAAAGAAATACTAAATAGAACTCAAAGCCAGAATAAAGTATCCTTGAGAAAGCCAGCTTACTACAGATACTGATACCCCACAGATGACACAAGACATCTATAGACATATGGATAACGACCTCCAGTAGCAGGAGACAAAAACACCTCACTGATGACGGGACCTGTGGACGACTGCAGTTGTCATCTGGACCCACAACTTAAAGGTTTGACCTAAGCAGATGACCCATAAGTCACCTTCCCCATCTGTCTATTGGTAAATTCGTATCTTTATATATAAAACCCAGGTTTCTGCGTTAACAACAACTCAGTAGATTATATAAGGAAACACAGCTCTCTAAAGTGGAATCTCTCAAACAGGAACTCGCCTCCAACCAAGGCAGAGATGGCCCTCCGCCTACTTACAGTAACCAGCATTTCTACACAAAATGTAACAAGCCTGACACAATGTTAGCCCATAACAACGGCCAACTACACTAAGACCCTGTTTATATTTCAAATGGGTTCGCAAAGTTCTAACAAAAATTGTATAATGGAGAGACTGTTAAAAAAAAAATATAGATATAAACATATAGATAAATATCTGAAAGAGATTAAATTAACAGAACTGACCAAAGACCAACAAACTATTCTCCAAGCACCCATAAGTATAGTATAGCATTTGAGGTTGAATAAAGACATACGTCCATCCAGTCCAACCCATCTAGCAATATCCTCATTTCCAGCCTAACTGTTGATCCAGAGGAAGGCAAAAAAAACCCCACCAAATTTATGAAGGGGGGAAAAATTCCTTCCTGACTCCAAGTGGCAATCGGAAATTTCCCTGGATCAACTCTACTTTATGTATCAATCCCAGTAACTTGCAACATTCCTTGTTTGCAGAAACTCATCCAGCTTTTTATTAAACTGACCAATGAACCTGCCATAACAACGTCCACTGGAAGACAGTTCCATAGCTTTACCGTTCGCACAGGGAAAAACCCTTTCCGAGCTTGAAGCCTAAACCTTTTTTCTTTAAGTCTTAAGGGATGTCCTCGTGTCCTCTGATATGTTCTATTGGTGAACAATGCCCCAGATAGTTTATTGTATGGCCCGTTAATGTATTTATACACAGTAATCATATCCCCACGCAAGCGCCTTTTCTCCAGCGTACATAATTGTAACTTTTCCAGTCTCTCTTCATATTCAAGCTCCCCCAATCCCCTTATTAATTTAGTTGCCCTTCTCTGAACCCTTTCCATTTCAAAGATGTGCTTTTTGTACACAGGATTCCAAAATTGCACTGCATATTCCAAATGAGGCCTTACCAATGCTTTGTAAAGAGGGAGAATTACATTTTCCTCCCTTGAATCCATACCTCTCTTTATACAAGACAATACCATGCTGGCTCTGGCTGTTGCCGCCTGGCACTACTTGATACCTTTAAGTTTGTTATCCACCAAAACTCCAAGATCCCTTTCCAACAGGGATTCACTTAACACAGAGCCATTTATAGTATATGCTTGTGAAGGTTCTCATTCATCCAGGTCATGGTATATCTGTTGTATTCAATTAGATCAACTGGACATGAAATGTAGTTCTTGAAGACGTTTTGCTAGTCATCCGACTGGCTTTCTCAATTCAGAATGACTTGTACAAGAATCTGTGGCAATTATGTACCCTGGAAAATCCCAATTAGCATATCACAGCCAGGTGTTAAGGGTGTGATTAGATAGTGGCTAAGAGGTGTTATAGGAACGCCCAGAGTAAGGTGTTAAAACAGCATTGTACATGGCAGACAGTTGGTGTCGAACCCCCCCACCTCTATTTAGGCTTGGTTTCTTTATTTTCACATAAATGGCCTCCTTAACACCTCTCTTGAACCAGTCACGTTCCTTCGCCAGTATGTTAACATTACAATCTTCAAAGGTATGTCCTTTATCCTTAAGATGCAGATACACGGCTGAGTCCTGACCCGAGGAATTGGCTCTTCTGTGCTGGGCCATACGTTGATGCAGTTGCTGTTTGGTCTCCCCCACATACAAATCAGAGCATTCTTCACTGCACTGCACTGCATATATGATGTCGCTTTTCTTGTGTTTAGGTATTGGGTCTTTCGGATGTACCAATTGCTGCCTCAGTGTGTTGTTCGGTTTAAAGAAAGCCAGTCGGATGACTAGCGAAACGTCTTCAAGAACTACATTTCATGTCCAGTTGATCTAATTGAATACAACAGATACATTTATAGTATAAGTAGCACAAGGATTTTTAAGTCCAAAATGCATCACCTTACATTTATCAACATTGAATTTCATCTGCCACTTAGCAGCCCAATGTGATAATCTATCTAGATCCCCTTGCAACGATTGCACATCCTCTGAAGTTTTTAATGGTCGACAAAGTTTTGTGTCATCAGCAAACACAGAAACCTTGCTGACAATACCCACTTCCAAATCATTAATAAATAGATTAAATAGAAGCGGCCCCAACACAGAACCCTGTGGCACTCCACTTAGCACTTTAGTCCATAATGATGAAGCCCCATTAACAACTACTCTCTGCATCCTATTCATTAACCGATTTTCTATCCATGTACAAATGTGACTCCCCAGACCAACAGACCTTATTCATTAGTCGCCTATGGGGGACTGTATCAAAAGCCTTTGCAAAATCCAAGTAAACTACATCTACTGCTATACCAGAGTCTAAATTTCTACTTACTTCCTCATAAAAGCCAAGCAAGTTAGTTTGACAAGATCTATTCCTCCTAAATCCATGGTGGTTACTACTTATAATGTCAGTCCTTGAAACATACTCTAGAACATGTTCCCTTATTAAACTTTCCAGGATCTTCCCCACCACTGAAGGTAAACTTACAGGCCTGTAATTACCCGGCTGTGAACGACTACCCTTTTTGAATATTGGAATAACATCAGCCTTTTTCCAATCCAGAGGCACACCACCGGACATGAGGGAATCTGCAAAAATAAGAAACAATGGCCTAGATAAAACTGAACTTAGCTCCCTAAGTACCAGAGGATGTATTTTATCCGGTCCAGGAGATTTATTAATATTAACCTTATTTAGTTCTTTCTGTACCATATCCTCGGTTAACCAAAGTGAACTTGAATCTTGTATATCATTATTGCTACTATACTCTATGATATCTGTACTTGGATCTTCTATAGTGTATACAGAGGGAAAAAAATTATTCAAGACATTTGCTTTATCGCCATCCTCCGTAACTAACTTATCCCCATTAATTAATGGTGCCACATTCTCAGTCCTCATCTTCTTACTATTAATATACTTAAAAAAATGTTTATGCTGTATGCTGGGTAGACATAGAAAACACATTTTTGACCCCCCCCCCCCATCACTCATACTCAATATTATGTATTAAGAGAACGAACAGAAAACTGAAGAATAAAATTATGGGACGAATGCGACCAAATTCACCAATTAACCCAATCACCCTCCAAAGCCATTTTCCCACACTCCGTACCTCTCAACACACTTCTCAAACATCCCAGTACGGTTCTGGAAATCACTAGGAATAAATAGAATACAAGATATATGCAACACTAACGACATTCCATTAACATGGAACGAAGGAAAACAAAAATGGAGATTATTAGAAGCACATTGATACACCTCCACACGATTATATAAATATGCATCCACAGTTACAAGTACTAAAAAACAAAAACAGTTCTTAAAATTTGAAGCAATAATTCTCCACACAGACTCACTAAGGGACTTAGTGAGTCCCTTAGTCTAATCTGTCAGGAAAGCCAACATACTGTACCAAAAGCAAACAAGCCATTAAATGGGAACAGAGACTTCAATGGGAACTAGATGAGGAACAATGGCACCAAATGGCACATAAATGCTCCTCCAACATAATAGCAACAGAGAAGACATTCAAAATATTATACGATTTGTACACAACTCCAGCCTTCCTTCACAAAATAGACCCATCTCACCCAAATACATGCTTCTGGAATTGCAAAGCACCAGCTGACCAACTACACTGTTGATGGATGTGCCCGGAGGTAGGGTTGTTCTGGAAGATTTGTGAATCCTTAATAATAGAAACTCTCACAAGATATTTCTGACTAGCAATATATCTAATGATCATGTTGATTTCTTGGATATCACAATTCACAAGCGAGGGACCGAACTGATCACAGATCTTGTTTGGAAACCAACTGCATCTAATGCATTATTGCTTTATGATAGTGTGCATCCAACAAATCAAATCAGCTTGATCCCTAAAGAACAATTCCTGCGTCTTCATAGACATTGTACCCAAAAAGAGGATTTTGAAAAAGCTGCCTGTGACCTACAGACCCGATTCATTCAAAGGGGATATCCCAAAATGATTGTTAAAAAACCCCAAGCATTCCTTTATATCCTGTGTAACGTCATTCCTTTATATCCTGTGTAATGTCATTCCTTTATATCCTGTGTAATGTCATTCCTTTATATCCCGTGTAACGTCATTCCTTTATATCCCGTGTAACGTCATTCATTTTCAGCCAAATAAGTTATTATCAGGGAATAATACGATATATAAATGCAGTTTAATTTTTTATTTACCAATTTTCCTGCAACAAACAAATCTGTAAAATAATGGATAGAGAATTCTAACATATTTAATACATTCATATTTGTTATATTTTTCATTTAAAAGGAATAAGTTAAGAATAATTCAACTATAAAAATAACATTACATTATTATCTTTACTAAATGTAAATCACTTGGCTTTATTTTCCAGTAAATATGTTTTTGTGTTTATTTCAGGTCTAAATAAAACTATGTAACATTTGGGGAAGAATATACAGCCTAATAGTCCGGCACTAGAGGTCAATATGGCAAATATCTCCACACACACAGTGTTTTTCCCTTTGGTGCTCAGATAGGCCGGGATCATTGTGATCCAAACACTGCAGAAGACCAGCATGCTGAATGTGATGTACTTGGCCTCATTAAAACTGTCCGGTAAGGTCCGAGCTAAAAATGCTAAAACAAAACTAACAGCTGCCAGAAGCCCCATATAACCAATAACTGAGTAAAAGGCAATAGCTGATCCTTCATTGCACTGAATGATGATTGTTCCAGGGTAAGTGTGAATGTCCATATCCTGATAGGGAGGAGAAATGGCCAACCAAGTCATACAGATTATTATTTGAATGGATGAACAGATCAAGACTACAGAATTGGACAGTTTGACTCCCACCCATTTCCTCCATGAGCTCCCAGGCTTGGTGGCTTTGAATGCAATGTAAACCATGATAGTCTTGGCCAGGAGAGAAGAGACAGCTATGGAGAAGGTGATTCCAAAAGTGATTATACGTAACATGCAGGTTATATCCACAGGGCGACCGAGGAACAGAAACACACTGAGGAAGCTCAGCTTGATGGAGATAAGGAGGAGGAAGCTGAGGTTCCTGTTATTGGCTCTCACAATGGGGGTGTCCATGTATTTAATAAAAACACTTAAAATTAATAAAGAGATAAGGAAAAAGAGAAATGAGAAAAATATAAAGATCATAGGAATGTGATTATTATAGGAAAGAAATTCTTCAGTTCTCACTACACATTCAGTTTTCATACTGTTGGGCCATTCCATATCAGGGCATCTGATACAATTTGCACTGTCTGTAAAATTGATAAAGAAATAATTAGAAAATAAATTCAAGGAAACCTTCTATCATTTTATTGAAACAGGAAGTTCAGACATATTTCCCCATGACTTATTTCTCTGTTAAATTATGCATTTTTAACAACTAAGCCCTACTTAGTAGGCTGATTATATGCTGAATGTATTTTAATACATTTTGACTTAGCCTTTCCTGTTGGGACACCTGGAGACAGAAGGGGTACAGTGATCAGCTGGCAGCAGCCCTCTTTCTTCCCAATGACTGTGACTGGGGGTTTGGCATGTGTATTGTGGAAGGGACTCAGGCCTCTCTTATTTACATTAGTGTTTCCTCTGATTAACCTCCAAACATGTGAAAGCTCACATCATTCCCATTGGAGAGTGATGTTGGGGTAGACATTTAGTTAATATAAGTGTTAATAATAAAGTGAATTTTACCACCAAACGTTTTCAAAATACAACTCCCACCATCCTCTCCTCTCAGCTGCTGCAGAATGTTGGTAGGACAATTTATGGAAAAGGTAATCAAAATACAGTGAGTAACTTTACTCAAATTTGCTGCTTTTTTTTAGGCCAGAAAAATAAGAAATCAGGCTTTAGACTAAACAATTCCAAATTTCTTGTGCTGCTCAACAAATATGTTAGTTTCATTTAGTACTGGGAAATGTGGATCATATGATCATACTGGGCAATATAAAAAAATTTGACTGTCCAAATAACCAGGGTAAAATATGAGACAATCGTCCACACACAGGTCACAGATCTCAGGAGCGTCTATAAGAACTATAAGTAGTGCAAATTTTGAATGATTATTAAATCTTGGACCGATAATATTTTAGTGGTGTCAGCAATGCTCCTGTTCTAACACTGATATAATCCTTTACTTTTCATACAAATAAGAAAAGTAATTTTTACAGATAGCATGGAAGAAACAGAATATTAACATTTCAAGGCTTCCGGTTCCGGCGTGTGATGTAGAGGCAGCGTTTCTGGGGACCTCCGCACTATCTCCCTGAAAAACCAGCTAAAATCAAAAATCTCCCTGCCTTTCAACCCCACAACTACATATAACCTCCGCACCTATGGATAGATACCTAAAATTGCAAACGGGACACTCGTTTGCCAGACAAGACAAAGCGAAAAAGAAGTGCGACAGGCCCGTCAGGCCAAAATGGCGCCCACTGACCAAGAGCCCACCTCAGAAACCTGTGATGACCAAAGCCAATATACCTCAGACGAGGAATCACAGATTCCAACTACACAGAGCTCCAAAATAGCCTCGGAAGTCACCAACCTACTTAAGGCAGACATTGCCAAGGCTATAAACTGATCTATTGATAAAATAGTCTGCACCCTCCAACAGGATCTAAACTCTCACTCCGATCAGCTCGAGGAAGCAAAGCGTAGAATCCTAACACTGGAGGAAGACATGGACAAATCAGCGGCTACAATATCAGAACTCCAACAGAAACAAACCGTTCTTATCGGTAAATTTGAGGACCTGGAAAACCGATCCAGAAGAAACAACCTGTGCGTCCTAGGCCTCCCGGAATCTTACTCACCAGCAACCTTACTAGACTTCTGTGCCCACATGATACCAGAAGCTCTGAACATCACGAACCCTACAATAGTGGAAAGAGCCCACAGAGTAGGCCCTCCACGCAAACCGTCAGAACGTCCACGGCCAGTAATTGCCAGATACTTAAACCACCCCGACAAAACAGCCATCCTACGTGCCTACAGACAAAATCACGGCCTACAGATAGACGGCCACAATATCCTGATCTTCGCAGACTACTCGGCGGAAGTCAGCCGCAAGAGACGGGAATTTGCCAAAGTATGCACCATACTAAAGAAAAAAGGCAAGGTTCACACTCCTATACCCAGTAACCCTCCTACTCAGAGATATGCACTAGCATAGATATTATGATATATGGGGCCCAGGAATGTGCATTGATCATCTCTTTTCTTGTTTGTTCTAATGTTTTGGTCAGATCAGTAGCACTTCCACTATTTGTTATAAAGTAATTTTGCCACAGGAGTGCTCCCACAGCCCCCCTTTTGTGTATATATTGTAGCAGAGTTTCTCTGCATGAAGATTGACCAAGCTTCCATGTGGTCGTAGCACCCACAACACGTCCCTTTAATTGGAGGTCTTATGCCTTGAATACTAAACATTGGATGAAAGGCCTCTTCCATCCTTGTTAAAAGTCAGTAGGCGGGGGGAAGTGATAGCCTTCAATACTAATCCAATGCAAGGTCAGGGAGACAACCTTCCCAAGAAAATACAACCAAGCAGGGAGTGTCAGCCCAGAAATATGACCCAAGGTAAACTGTTAGGACCTTCCATACTGGGGTTACCTTGACGTGGTTGAATGGCTTTTCACTTTTATGCATAAAATTGTAACTAAAAACCCCCATGCTTTTACTGTTTGCACTAGCACAGATATTATGATATATGGGGCCCAGGAATGTGCATTGATCATCTCTTTTCTTGTTTGTTCTAGTGTTTTGGTCAGATCAGTAGCACTTCCACTATTTGTTATAAAGTAATTTTGCCACAGGAGTGCTCCCACAGCCCCCCCCCCCCTTCGCAGACTACTCGGCGGAAGTCAGCCGCAAGAGACAAGGATTTGCCAAAGTATGCACCATACTATACGAAAAAAAGGCAAGGTTCACGCTCCTATACCCGGCAACCCTCCTACTCAGAGATGCCAATGGAAAGGACATCTCCTTCCAAACACCCCAAAAAGCACTATTCTATCTTCTCCCCACGTCGCCAGGAATTATCATCATCCAGGCACTCTAATCCAGATGACAACCCAGGGAACATTGACCCCCATGAAACCCCAAATACTACCAACTGCTATCAAAAAACAGGAAAGTACGAATTCTCAAATTCTCTATTGATGGAATCACTAGTTTCCCTCCTCAGTGGAACACCCCCCTACCCATCACTATGCTGATTGTATATATGTATTTAATATGTGTGACCATATAACCCCATCTATGCCGACCCAACAACACAGTCATAATTAAATCATAATGAAATTAAGGTTTATCACATGGAACGTAAGGGGCCGTAACTCCCCCCACAAAAGACATATGGTGCTTCGCCACCTAAACATATTACGAGATGATGTAGCTTTACTCCAGGAAACCCACCTAAAACAAAACGATATATGTTGCATGCAAAAACAATGGGTCTGCAAGGTACTGGGCTCCCCCTCGCTGGGGAACAGAGCAGGGACACTGATATTTTCCCTTTCCCTACCAGATGTCCGACGCACAAATATCATGTATAGTATAGTATAGTATTTGAGGTTGAATAAAGACATACGTCCATCCAGTTCAACCCATCTAGCAATATCCTCATTTCCTGCCTAACTGTTGATCCAGAGGAAGGCAAAAAAAACCCCACCAAATTTATGAAGGGGGAAAAAATTCCTTCCTGACTCCAAGTGGCAATCGGAAATTTCCCTGGATCAACTCTAATTTATGTATCAATACCAGTAACTTGTAACATTCCTTGTTTGCAGAAACTCATCCAGCTTTTTTTTTAAACTGACCAATGAACCTGCCATAACAACGTCCACTGGAAGACCGTTCCATAGCCTTACCGTTCTCACAGTGAAAAACCCTTTCCGAGCTTGAATCCTAAACCTTTTTTCTTCAAGTCTTAAGGGATGTCCTCGTGTCCTTTGACATGTTCTATTGGTGAACAATGCCCCAGATAGTTTATTGTATGGCCCCTTAATGTATTTATACACAGTAATCATATCCCCACGCAAGCGCCTTTTCTCCAGCGTACATAATTGTAACTTTTCCAGTCTCTCTTCATATTCAAACTCCCCCAATCCCCTTATTAATTTAGTTGCCCTTTGCTGAACCCTTTCCATTTCAAAGATGTCCTTTTTGTACACAGGATTCCAAAATTGCACTGCATATTCCAAATGAGGCCTTACCAATGATTTGTAAAGAGGGAGAATTACATTTTCCTCCCTTGAATCCATACCTCTCTTTATACAAAACAATACCATGCTGGCTCTGGCTGTTGCCGCCTGGCACTGCTTGCTACCTTTAAGTTTGTTATGCACCAAAACTCCAAGATCCCTTTCCAACAGGGATTCACTTAACACAGAGCCATTTATAGTATAAGTAGCACAAGGATTTTTAAGTCCAAAATGCATCACCTTACATTTATCAACATTGAATTTCATCTGCCACTTAGCAGCCCAATGTGATAATCTATCTAGATCCCCTTGCAACGATTGCACATCCTCTGAAGTTTTTAATGGTCGACAAAGTTTTGTGTCGTCAGCAAACATAGAAACCTTGCTGACAATACCCACTTTCAAATCATTAATAAATAGATAAAATAGAAGCGGCCCCAACACAGAACCCTGTGGCACCCCACTTAGCACTTTAGTCCATAATGATGAAGCCCCATTAACAACTACTCTCTGCATCCTATTCTTTAACCAATCTTCTATCCATGTACAAATGTGACTCCCCAGACCAACAGACCTTAGCTTATTCATTAGTCGCCTATGGGGGACTGTATCAAAAGCCTTTGCAAAATCCAAGTAAACTACATCTACTGCTATGCCAGAGTCTAAATTTCTACTTACTCATAAAAGCCAAGCAAGTTAGTTTGACAAGATCTATTCCTCCTAAATCCATGCTGGTTACTACTTATAATGTCAGTTCTTGAAACATACTCTAGAACATGTTCCCTTATTAAACTTTCCAGGATCTTCCCCACCACTGAAGTTAAACTTACAGGCCTGTAATTACCCGGCTGTGAACGACTACCCTTTATGAATATTGGAATAACATCAGCCTTTTTCCAATCCAGAGGCACAACACCGGACATGAGGGAATCAGCAAAAATAAGAAACAATGGCCTAGATAAAACTGAACTTAGCTCCTTAAGTACCCGAGGATGTATTTTATCCAGTCCAGGAGATTTATTAATATTAACCTTATTTAGTTCTTTCTGTACCATATCCTCGGTTAACCAAAGTGCAATCTTTTATACCATTATTGCTACTATACTCTATGATATCTGTACTTGGATCTTCTATAGTGTATACAGAGGAAATAAAATTATTCAAGACATTTGCTTTATTGCCATCCTCCGTAACTAACTTATCCCCATTAATTAATGGTGCCACATTCTCAGTCCTCATCTTCTTACTATTAATATACTTAAAAACATTTTTAGGCTTAGTGATGCTTTCTTTAGCTATCCTAACTTCATTATTAATTTTAGCTAGTTTGATTGCTTTCTTACACTCCTTGTTACAGTTTTTATAATCCCTAAAGGCCTTTTCCGTTCCCTCGGCCTTAAAGGTTTTAAATGCCTTTTTCTTCCTTTCCATTTGCCTCTTTACATCAGAATTCAGCCACATGGGCGCGGATTTATTTTTTTTACATTTATTTCCTAAGGGTATAAATTTAGATGTGAACTGGCTTAAAATCCCCTTGAACACCGTCCACTTCTGTTCAGTACATTTTACCTGATAATACGTTATCCCAGTTGACATTCTGAAGAGCTGCTTTTAACCTGGGAAAATGTGGGAAAATTTGCTTTCCTGAAATTAAATGTCTTTGTTAACCCAGCGCACTTTTCCTTTCGATAACAAAGTCCAAATGCCACTATTTCATGGTCACTATTCCCTAAGCCTCCAGTTACCTTTATATCTATAATGCGCTCCACAATGTTAGATATTACCAGATCCAACAGAGCTCCTTTTCTAGTAGGAACCTCAACCACCTGTGAGAGAAAATTATCCTGCAGCAAATTCAGGAACTCATTGCCTTTTTCTATGATGGCAGTTCCACCACACCAATCAATGTCAGGGTAATTAAAGTCCCCCATAATGAGCACACTCCCCAAACTTGCAGCCCTTGCCAACTGCATATGAAGTTGACTCACCTCCTCCCTGCTAGCATTTGGCGGCTTATAGCAGACACCAACAATGACATTACCTCCTTTCCTGTTGCCTAATTCCACCCATATTGCCTCCACTTTATCATCCATATCACCAGTTATCTCTTCTTTTAAATTTGGCTTCAATTTTTTTTTAACATATACACATACTCCTCCCCCTTTCCTTTTTTTCTGTCCTGCCTAAACAAGGCATATCCTTCTATATTTACAGCCCAGTCGTGAGAACTGTTCAACCACGTTTCTGCTATACCTATTACATCATACTTTTCATTCAATGCCATCATTTCCAATTCACCCATTTTGTCAGCCAGGCTTCTCGCATTTGCAAACATACATTTTAGATTATGATCCTGTAATTTATTCCTACACTTTAATACACATGCCTCCCTATCCCCTATGCTAGCTCCACCCCCCTTTCCGCCCACCCTGCTTTCCTCCTGGATTATCTATCCCAGTGAGACTGCTAATACCCTCCCCCCACAAACCTAGTTTCACCTTCAATAAAAACTCCACTACTGACCCCACATTATACTGGGAAGCATCCAAAGCCACACTCAGAGGCAGAATCATAGCACATGTCCACACCATCAAAAAAAAACCCATGGCAACAATATATCGAAGCCAGTGACAAATTAGAGGTAGCATACACCGAATACAAAAACAACACCACAGCAACAAACAAAAACTCATGGCAAACTGCCCAAGCACAAGTTACTCTCTGGATAGAGAGACACAATACCTACAAAACCAACTATTATAAACTACAACTACACAGATACGGCAGCAAACCAGGCAAATTGCTTGCCAACCTGACAAAACCGAGACAATCAACTTTCATAGGCGCTATCAAACACCCTACAGGACAAATACACAAAACACCTCAATCAATAACACAGATATTTACCTCTTACTACACAGTACTATATACAGATAAACCCCAAACAACTACCCCTCAAATAGACTGGCTCACAGCTACCAAACTTCCCACCAAAACCAAAGTCCAACTCGAATCTCTTAACTGCCCAATCACACCACAAGAACTCCAAAGCACAATAAAAAAACTCCCCAATGGAAAAGCCTCAGGGCCTGATGGCTTTCCAGCTGAGTACTATAAGATCTTAACCGACTCAATTACAGACCCTTTAGTAACATTATACAATAACATCATACACACCGGCCAATACCAACTGGAACAGAGGCAAATATATGTGTTTTTCCCCCAAAAAACAGACCCACTAGAGCCATCCTCATACAGACCCATCAGCCTAATCAACCAAGACATGAAAATAATCTCAAAACTCATGGCCAATAGACTGACACAGATTATCCCACACCTTATCCACCATAACCAAGTAGACTTCATCCCAGGCTGAGCAGGAGTTACAAATATTCGGAAATAATCACAAGCCTAGACCACACAAAGTCAAACAAAAAGGCTTTCGACTACGTCAAATGGGACTGGTTATTCAGAGTGCTAGCTAAAATGAAATTCAAGGGACCATTCATCACCCTATTACAAGCAATGTACTGCAACTTAACAGCACCAATTATGATAGGAAACACCAAATCAACCCCTATCCAACTTCAAAAGGGCACCCGACAAGGCTGCCCCCTGTCACCCCTTTTATTCAACATAGCTTTAGAACCCCTCTCCAGATATCTAAGACAATGCAACATACAAAGGCATCACAATAGGTACAATTGAAGTGAAAGCAGCCTTCTATGCTGATGATCTTCTCATATTCTTCGAAGACATAACACAAGATTTAAAACACACAATACAACTAATATAGGATTTTGGAATCCACTCTGGATTTCACATCAATAGATCCAAATGCGAATGCCTATATCTACGCAAAACACCCTTGTAAAAATCCAATGCAAAACGTTAGGTATACCTACCTCTTCCACTTACATCACATACCTTGGTACAAAAATAGGAAAAGACCCATTATCCATATACGATTTAAACTACACCCCCCCTAATTAAGAAATAACACACCCTCTGATAAATTGGAACTCACTCCCATGTCGATTTTCCCCAAACTTCTATATCCCATTCAAACAATCCCACTACTACTTAGACACAAAGATATCTGCAAACTCCACACCGCCTTCTCCATTTTCCTATGGGCAGGGAGAAAACCCAGAATCTCACTCACAAAACTACAACTATCCAGACCCAATGGGGGACTGGCACTCTCCAACAAGCGAATTTACAACCTGGCCACCATGGTTATACACATAAGGGACTGGATGGGCGACACTTCATATTTCACAAACACCACATTAGAACAACAATTAGTACACCCATGCCATGGTCCCTAACAAACATTCTATACTGCAACCCAAAACCTCTACCACTCGTCATCAAATCCTACATAACACTTAAAGACACAATAGCAACCTGGCAAAAACTGGGCCCCAAAACACATAGCCCTTAACATGCCACTCGCATAACATCCTGACTTCCCACAAAGCAACACAATCCAAGGCTACGAGACATGGCTCCAAAAAGGAATACTACGAATTAACAAACTAATCCATAAACCAGAAAAAAGATTCTTAACTTTTACAGAACTCCGAAATAAATACGGTATGTCCAATAATTCCTTTCTATTATATGCACAGGTTGTTTCCTACTGCAAAAAACAACTAGTGAACACTGCAGATTTATTTAAAAAAAACCCGATAGAAGTCATTCTATCAGCCCCAGATACTAACAGGGAGATTCTATAAAAGTTCTTATCATTTAAAATGCTAATCTTGCCCCAACCAATCAGATCTTTTTTAACATTTGAAAGCTAACATCTGATTGGTTGGGGTAAAATTAGCACCATTTTAAAGGATAAGAACTTTTATTGAATAACCCTGTAAGTTCTCTCTCTCCACGATTCACTCAATACTAAAATAATGGTATCTCATACCTTTAGAGAATACCAATCTCAAAAAATGGGAATCAGACTTCCAAACCACAGACATTGTGCCCAAAATACTAGAGGGACAACTAGCAATAAAAAAGTCAATAATAAATGAACGATGGAGAGAAACCCAATTCAAAATAATCCATTGGGCATATATCCCATTAAATACCCATTATCTCAGACACACCAACTCTGACATACCCAAAGGACTGTGTCCTAAAATCAAAACCCCCAACCTAGACTTCTCTCATAATTTTTGGTTCTGTCCAAATATACAAAACTTTTGGGAACAGCTATGCCAATATATGTCTGAAATCATGGGTTATGAGATAACTACTGTTATTTGGTCATAAATGTAATACTGCGGGGGGGGGAGCTGGAGGCCGAACCCGGGTCCCAACTGGATCCACCTCACAGCTTTAACAGCCAAAAGATTAATAATGTCTCACTGGATAAAAACCAGTCCCCATCGCTTGGGGAATTAAAAACCCAACCAAACCAAACTCGATTCAGAGGAATATGCTGAAAAATCTGTGACTAAATTCTTCTCCACATGGAGAAACTATATAGAATATTCACATACAGACATAGAAATATCCAACATCATGAAAAACTTTCAATTCACTTCATGGTATGACGAGATGATCTTAGGGGCACCCTGGGAAGGCTAAAGGCCCGCCCCTATTGAATCATAAATAAATCATATATTATGAATCAATCTGGTACTAAGAAATATATTGAATAACTCAAAAGAAGAAACTATGTTTTAAGAAAAAAAAAAAATATATATATATATATATATATGTACCATTAAGACCAAAAAAAAAACAAAAAAAACCCCAAAACATACTATGGGAGAGTGAGGTCTAAAACCGGGATACCGCTACCCCCTCGAACCCACAGACCAAGTTCTAATTTTAAGTTTAGTTTTGGTATTTATTGTTTATTTTCTGCTGTACTCTTAGCTACAGCCCTCGATTCTAGATTATTGTTTTGTTCACCATTCTCTTCTTGCTCTCTATCATAATTTGTGACCAATGTTCAGTGCAAACAAAACACCACCACCCCTCCCCCAATAACCCATAAAACCATTATACAACAAGGCTAATCCACCTTTGGACTAAACAATGGACCTTGCCAAGATAATCTAACCCACCACAGGACCAAAGAAAAAATCTCAACCATGGACAGTACTAATCCAAAGGCCTACATCCCCAAAAGGACACCTCATCATTAGAGCTCATAACTGTATGATCTCCACACCAGAACAGACCCAAGAAACCAAGAAAGCAAAGGGGGAAGACCCCCCCCCAATTACAAACTCTCCGGCTCAACAGCAACAACCCCCCCCCATCTCCCACTTTTGGCATGATGGACAATGTTTTCTTAGGGTGCTTGGTTGGGCCACCTGAACAGTCAGCCTAGAGCCCTGATGTCTAGTGACTTTCCTTTGCTACATATAACTGCTCAGTGTTCGGTGTCAGTATCTAAAAACTAATGTTATAAATGACTACGGTAGATTGGATTTGTATTTACTGAATGTTCCCTCAGTCTAAACAAACATCATGCAGCAGGTTTGGGATCCATTACTGCAGACGTTGGTGAAACAGGAGAGTTGTGGAATGGTCGGAAGTTGTATTTTACATTTCAATACTGTAATATTGAATCCTAAATATGTAACTCTGTCTGGTCCTAAGGAAATTATATTTACTAGAGAGAAAATGATCAGGATCAAGTAAGTATTTCTTTCTTTCTTTCTAATAATAATTATTTTTTAGTTGTGTAGTAAAATAATAAAAAATTTGGACAATAACAGCGAAAAGTTAACTTTAGAGCACATTAATTCCTTTTATCTGTTGCAATAGTAAAAAGTTAATAATATATATATATAGTATATATATCCATAAATCACATAAAGCATTGGTCCATGTACCAGAATTTCCAGTTAAAAGGCTTCATAGTTGTTTTGAGACATGAAAAAGGTTTTCTCTTAATGTTGAAAGGTAAAAAATGTGCTTCCCCTGAGAGTGATGAATTGTTTCGTTTAGGTTTTTTTGCCAAGAGGTGATACATTTATAGTTGAACATTTCAGTAGTTTTGTTTAATTAGATTCGTATACATTGGTGCAAATGGATGATCTACTGACTGTGGGTCAATGTTTTTGGTTCTGAGGAAGCTGTGAATTTGTAAATACTTACAAAAATCCTATTTAGGTATCCTAAAAATCCTATCCTATCCTAAAAATCCTATTTAGGTATGTGATGTGTTGTTTGAATTTCCAACTGAATTGTAAATTCATCCTGGTAAAGATATAAGGGATTGAGAATTCCCAGTTCTATCTATTGGGATAAATAAAGCTCTGGAAATATATATTTCCAAAGTGGCATAATAGAATATATTGTATAAAATTAGGATTTAGATGTTTTTTATCCTAATAGGATGGCTCATATAAGTTGCTATAATAAGTATGTTTTAGGTTGTGAGAATTGGTATGATGCGGTTTTATTTGTTTCCATTTGTTTTTTGTATCATGTATCCACCATATTCTAAGTAGGTCTATGTTGTTGCATTATAATGTTCTCTGATGTCTGGGGGGGCTAATCCTCCTTCTTCTTTGGTTTTTGTTATGATATTTTTAGTTACTTTTGTTTTTTCGAATTCCAGATGAATTTGCTGATGGTTTGTTGTACTTCTGTAAAATATTGAGGGATAGTAATGGGTATAGCTCTAAAAGCATAGAGAGGTCTTGGAAGTACTAATATTTTAATTATGGCAATTCTAGCTAAACATGAAAACAATTGGGGGGGGCAGTGTCTGAGGTCTTTTTGCATTGACTGTATAAATGGAAGAAAGTTGATGGAATAAAGTTTTGAAGTGTTGTTTGGTATTTGATATGCCTAGATATATTAAAGATGAGTGTGACCACTTGAATGGGAGTCTAGCTTTAAGCAGCAATTTCATAGGTAGGGAAAGATTAAAATCCAAAATTGTGAATTTTGTTTTGTTAAATTTTTAGTAATGTTAAATTACTAAAAGAAATACTTTAAACATTAAAGAAATACTTTAAACATGTTGATACAAGTGTTGCATTGGAAACCCTAAGGTCGGAGGAGACGGAGCATGATCATATGATTGAAACTTTTGATCTTCTGAATATGAACACTTTGTATGAGTTACACAATAGCATGCCAGACACTATATCTACAGCTGAATTCACCCCCAAAAATTCATCTAACACAGATTTCTATCCTGTTCAATATAGAAGTGATGCAATGGATATATATCAAGATAGAGTAGAGAGAGAGCTTCTTGCTTTGTCTGGTAAGCAATCTAGCATGTATAATAATCTAACTAAACAAGAGAGAGAGGCGATGGAACAACTCAAAAATAACAAGGGAATCGTCATTTGCAATGCAGATAAAGGGGGGTGCGTAGTTGTGTTGAACCATGAGTATTATGTTAATGAGGCCTTACGCCAATTAGGAGATGATCTTGTATATTTACCACTTGTATCTGATCCGTTAAAGAACTTCCAGAATGAATTAACTTTGCTAATAGATGATGGCGTAAGACGGGATACTTACAGAGAAAATTAAAAGATTTCTTGTGAGGAGACATCCAGTGACACCAGTCTTTCACCATCTCCCTAAAATTCATAAATCAATGGCTAACCCTGAGGGAAGGCCAATTGTGGCTAGCATTGGAGCTTTCAGTGAGGGGTTGATCATATGTTGCAACCTGTGGTGAAGAGTACAGTCTCCTATATCAGAGATAGTACCCATGTACTCCAAAAATTGAAAGATATTACATGGAAAGAAGGAGATAGATGGGCTACTCTGGATGTCTCCTCACTCTACACCTCTATAACCCATGAACTGGGCATTAATGCTGTTAAAGAAACTTTGTCCAGTCTTGGTTTATATTCCCCTGTAGTAAATGACTTTATCATTCAGGCCTTGGATTTTCTGCTCCATCATAACTATTTTCTTTTTCAAGATGTCTTTTACCTCCAGAGATGTGGGACAGCCATGGGTGCTTCTTTTGCTCCCACCTATGCAAATATCTTTATGAGATGGTGGGAGGAGTCCCACGTCTCTGGGGGTAACTTAGCCTTTTGTGACAAAGTAATTTTCTATGGTCGCTATATTGATGATTTGCTGTTTATTTAGAGGGGAGAAGAGAAAAGCCTCCTATCATATGTTGATTATTTAAATAACAATGTTTGTAATATTTTCCTAGTGGGGAAATCAAATCCCAGGGAAATTGATTTCTTTGATCTGAAACTATATGTTGACCCACTGACATGGCAAATTAACTCAACAACGGCAGGGAATTCTATTCTGAAAGCGAGTAGCTGCCATCCCAAACATACAATTAATAGCATCCCATATAGCCAATTTGTCAGAGTACGCAGAAACTGTTCTAGCGACTCAGACTTTCTAACTCAGTCACAAGCATTAAAGGCAAGGCTACTTGATAGGGGCTATTCAGAGAGACTTACTGATCAAGCTTTTAAAAAAGCCAGTAGTCTAGACAGATGCTCCCTTTTGGGAGGTCACAAAGAATATTCTAGGGGGAACAGAAAAAATCTGGATAGTATATACTTCTCAACAGAATATAGTTGTGAGTTTCGTCAGATTTGTAATATAGTTAAGAAAAACTTACCCATATTGTATGCGGATAATTGTGCCGGAGACGTCCTTGATGAGTGTTCATTAAAATTTGTATCTAGAAAAGCACCTACGTTAGGTTCGATCCTAGCCCCTAGTGTTGTTTCTAAATTTAGTAATGTAAACATTAGGGGTAATTGGCTAGGTCACTATGGTACCTTTAAATGTGGCAGTTCAAGATGCATAACATGTGGAGTAATTACCACAAGTTCCTCCTTTGAATCCACGGTCACAGGGAAAAGTTACATGAACAGATGCTATGCCAATTGTAATACCAGATCAGTCATTTATCTACTTGAGTGTCAAAAATGTAAAATACAATATATTGGATATACTACACGTAGCCTGAAATGTAGGATTAGGGAACATATCCTGTCCATAAAAAGCGATAATCCTATAACTCCTATAGGGAAACATTTTGCGGCTTGTACGGCCTCAAATTGGAGGCGCTTGAGCGTCAAGGTAATAGAGAGAGTGAAATCCCCCTTAAGAGGGGTTGACTTTCTCAAACTTATAGGGAAGAGAGAGGTATTTTGGATTTTTCAAATGCAAACGAGACAACCATTGGGGCTGAATTCCCGATGGGATGTCACCCATTTCGTCTGATTCTTTCTTTTATGTAATTTGGTGTTTTTATTAAGTACTGTCAAGTATTATGGTTACTGCACCTATGTATGTTTTTATCTATGCCAATATGTATATCCGATAGGGTTAATGTTACCCTGGACACCCCCCCGCTGATATATAGGGGGGGAGTGTGCATAGAGCATCATCCATGACTAAGGGGGTGTTTCCCCGAAACGCGTTGGATGCTGGGTATTGTGCGTGTCTTTAGATGAAGATGTTCTAATAAAGCTTTTTCTATCAAGATCCGGAAGTGCGGCCTGTTTTTTGGTTTTGTATATTGAGCGGACGGAGTTTGGAGCCGTTGAGTCTGCACCCGGTTCAGGTCGAACTCTTTGTCTCTTCCCTCCCGGACCTCCATGCCGGAACTGACCTTGGAGCGGCCATTTGTTTGTTTGTATATACATTTTCTTCAGAGGCATCGCTCGGCGACGTACCTTGACAATGGACTGATCGAGGTATGATTGTAATGCACCTGTTTTAAGATATTGTATGAATCGAGGTGCCGTGGGAGGTTATATGATAGAAGAGACTCTGATGTATATCATATAGACTTACATATATTCATCTAAGATCATTTTCACACGTATAAACATGTCTGCCGCTCTGGATGCCGAAACTATGGCTGCCAGACAGAGCAGAGCCTCAGCAGTGTTCTCGGAGGAGATATCGGAGATACAAAGGGGGAACACTATGGGGGAGGACTTTAAAGCCCTGGAAAAACTTTTGTCCCAGGAACTATCGTTATGGTGGGACATAGCAGGCTTAGAAAAATATCTTGATGTAAACCGCATACCAAGGGGCCTAAGGATTAAAAAAATTCCCAATATAGGCAGACATGACCCAACTTTTATGAACAGATGGAATGGGATTTTAACCAGATGCTCCACTGAGCTGATAAATCTTATTGTGGAACAAAACAGGGTGACCCTACTAGAAGTGGGAAAGGAAATAAAGGAACTTAAAAACAACATGTCCACATATACCACTGATCTATCTTTTTCTAAATTTGACCAGGAATTAAAAGCATATTTGAACAAATTGGAGGAGGAAATAAGTGACCGCAAGAAATGGAAATTCATCAGGGACAAATTAGACTATGAGAACGACCAGGTCTATGTATGGAAGCGACCGCGCTCTATCCTTAGGTATAAGAGAAATAGATCTGAGTCTATGAGCACTAACAGTAAAAATGTAACTTTTTCTAGTACGGATGGTCAAAACATCTGATGATATGTCCTCTGCAGGTTCGACACAGTCTGGCCCTGCCTCTAGGCGACACCTCCGGGAGTCCTTTTTATCAGAGGAAGAGATTGAGAGACCACCTTCCACCGGGAACAACCCACCCTCACGCAAAGGTATGGACAAACCGGAGGTTCAACGGAAAAAGGACCGTCAAAAGAGACAGTACAAGAGGAGTCAGGTACCACGAGAAAGACAAGAAGAGGAGGAAAGAGACACCAGAAGACACGGGTATGGTCTGCGAAATCTTTAAAAGGAGAGACCTATGAGGTACAGAATGTAATAAACTTGTCGGATGTGATACTTACTGAGTCCCAGGCTTCCGTTTTAGCCAAAGGCCTATCATATTCACCAACTAAACACTTTAATATCTTCAATACTTTAATGGACGTTAATAAATTTATAAGGAAGATCACCCTAAAGAAATACTTTAAACATGTTGATACAAGTGTTGCATTGGAAACCCTAAGGTCGGAGGAGACTGAGCATGATCATATGATTGAAACTTTTGATCTTCTGAATATGAACACTTTGTATGAGTTACACAATAGCATGACAGACACTATATCTACAGCTGAATTCACCCCCAAAAATTCATCTAACACAGATTTCTATCCTGTTCAATATAGAAGTGATGCAATGGATATATATCAAGATAGAGTAGAGAGAGAGCTTCTTGCTTTGTCTGGTAAGCAATCTAGCATGTATAATAATCTAACTAAACAAGAGAGAGAGGCGATGGAACAACTAAAAAATAACAAGGGAATCGTAATTCGCAATGCAGATAAAGGGGGGTGCGTAGTTGTGTTGAACCATGAGTATATATCTCATAGCCAGGGTGACAAACAGGTACCCTGTGTGGACCTACATCAATGGAGGCAGTGCTGAGATTTATAAGGATGATACAGTCCAGCAAAGGTTCTGAGCGGAGAGATGATGGGAGTGATAGGTGGACAAATTTTCACAATGCATTGGTAAGACCATTTTTTTGTGGTTTTATTTCGACTTTGTCTATCAAAATCAATCCCTATCGGCCTGAGAGTCTCTGCTGGAATGTCATCCTTCAGTCAGGTGATGTCACTCTAGAGTTTATGTTGTAATTTTTGTCTGATATTATAATACTAATCAGTAATATGTATAGAACAGGAATATTATAATACTAATCAGTAATATGTATAGAACAGGAATATTATAATACTAATCAATATCTCATAGCCAGGGTGACAAACAGGTACCCTGTGTGGACCTACATCAATGGAGGCAGTGCTGAGATTTATAAGGATGATACAGTCCAGCAAAGGTTCTGAGCGGAGAGATGATGGGAGTGATAGGTGGACAAATTTTCACAATGCATTGGTAAGACCATTTTTTTGTGGTTTTATTTCGACTTTGTCTATCAAAATCAATCCCTATCGGCCTGAGAGTCTCTGCTGGAATGTCATCCTTCAGTCAGGTGATGTCACTCTAGAGTTTATGTTGTAATTTTTGTCTGTCTTAATACTAACAAACTTGTGTGACTGGAGTGTGAATTGTTTGTCTAGTAACACTCATGTTTTATGTTTCATGCAATGACCAATACTGAGAATAATTCTGTTAGATTAATTGTAATTGTCAACCTAAGACTGTGGATTGTTTGAAATGTTCAGGAAAGTTATGATAATGTTTGTGTAGATTGTGTAGATTTGAAGTCGGTGTTCGAAGGTAAGGGGTTAATTTTTAAAGTCTGAAGTTAGAGCACGAACCATAATAGTTACAGCTGTGTAGGCAGAATTTAAGATAACCTAATTGTATCCAGATGTGACAGTCTTTTCATTCACAGATGAATGAGGGGAAAATAGTTCTATTTTCAATCTAATAACATTGCAAATTATTCAAACAAGGGGAAGACTTATATTAGAATTTGTTATAATACTTTGCTGTGGGAAAGCCAATTGTACGCACTATAATGCTATGTGGAAAGTATATATTGTGTCTGTATAATGCTGTTAAACATTCAGTGTACAGGGGGTTAACACAGTCACTGCTTAAATCACACTACACCCATGTGAATGGAATCAAAACAAGTGAAAGTATCTGTTACCTTGGGGGTTTATTTTTCTAGTAACCTGCAATCTATTTCAAACACTCCACTATTTTTATGACTCTTATATTGTGACTGTGAGGGGAAAATTTAAAAAATCACTGGCATCCTCAACACGAGCTCGTGGTGTTGAGAGACGTGCATAGGGTCTTTTCACCCGGTGATTTAAAAATGTGCTGGCCAGTACAGAATTTATTTTATTTAGGGAAGGCTCCTTTATATAAGAGCTCTTTCGAGAGAGGGTGTACATGCTCTCTGGGTTGGTAGGGGAAAAGAACTGCACGTAGAGTGATACACAGAATAATTCTTTAAAAGTCACAATTTAAGATGGGGAATATAGTTAGTAGTCGTGATAAATGTGTAACTACTACAGAAATACCAAGTGGAGTGAGATGACCAGGTTGGCAGGTGAAACCCTATATTCTATATCATTATAGGGAACATTTCATTTGTTCAGATGGGTACACTTAGACAGTAAATATATAGACTGTCAATAGAGACACACACAGCACACATAGTACACAGAGCACTCTCCCTTTAGAATAAGAAACACATGGCCATATGTTTTGTTAAGCTAGAATGAAATCCTACACCACGTCAAATTGACGAGGCTATCGCTGTAATATTCAATTGTTGCTGTAACAGCACTATTAATGTTCGCAACATGGATGATTTCATGAAACAGTTAAAATTTCAGTGGGATCATATCATTATTACAGAGGACAATAAGTGCACGATTCTCCCCTGTAATAAAGAAACCACATAACCCCCTTTAAAAGAAACAAGGTTTGGTATGAGGGAACCAGATGGTTTAGATAACAGCCGTTACATGCTTAGATCAAAGAACACAAGTAAATATGGGTTAGGATAAGAATGTAAAATTATAATATGTCTAATGAAGGTATTTGACTTATCTGTAGGTTCTATCTTCATTTACCCCTGGATTTAACAAGATTAGAAATAAATTATAGATTTTTGATTGGAAATGCAGTAACAATCTAGTTGAATAGTGTGTGGTAGAATGCAAGAGTTGGACTCAAATGAGTTCCAGATGTTGGTATGTTTGGAAAAAAAAAAAAAAGGAATTTTTTTGTTTTTGTCAGCAAAGCAGCTGATCTGTTTCTTTAACTAAGCGCCCTTGGTTCTACAAGTGAATACAAAATCATAAAAATAATTTTAGAATGGGACGTAAATGGTTTTAGATGGAATCTGTGTTGTTAGTGTAGAAGTTAGGAAATGTATATGAAAATGAAAAGTTTACAGAAAGTAATGTGTATCTAATTTACATAGAAGGAGGAACCTTGAAAAGAAAGAGTTATAATTAAAAGTATGTTGAACATGGAAAGTATAGGATTTGTGTGGTGATAAATTATGTGTTTTTTTTAACGTTGGAAAACTGATATGTTACATTTTATCTTCCCTTACAGGAACTAGAAAGTACATTTTAGGTTTGGTCTGTGGTTAGACTGTGATGGACTTATAGAATAAAGCAGAATATGTAATGTAAAACTACCTGACTCAACTAAACCTTTCCAATTGTTTTGAGCTGTTTTAGGAAATACAGGGAAAGGCGTTCTTTGCCAGGAGACCCCATCTGGGTGACGAGTGGTGGCATATGAGAGCTACACCTGGATCCAGTTATTCAAGGAGTTCTCACTTGTGTTAAAGTGGTAGCGGCAGCAGCTCTCCTCACTGAAAAGGTAGCAGTTATTCGCATAGGGTAACCACTAACTGTATATACTTCACATGCAGCAGCAGCAGGAATCATGCACTGTGCGCAGACACGGCACCTCTCCTCGACGCCTAGGCAAGTATGAGTCTATCCTATTAGAGTCTGGGGAAGTAGAGGTTAAACGCTGCACAGTCCTCAAACCAGCCACTTTCCTCCTGCCAGAGGAAGGTGATGCCAAGACGGTGTTAGAGGACCATGATTGTCTACAACTGATGGAGGAAGAGACTAGCCAATTGTCTCCGGTAAGTGAGGAGCCGCTGCAAGCCCCTGACCTTACTTTATTTGTAGATGGTTCCAGGTTATATGTAGATGGAGCTCCACGCACCTCCTATGCCATCATATCGTTAACAGCTGAAGGTTTCACTACATTAGATGCTGGCCGATTGCCACCTTCCTACTCAGCACAGCAGGAGGAATTGGTCGCATTGGGTAAGACATGTGTACACGCTTCAGGTAAGACTGCTAACATTTACACTGACAGCATGTATGCATATGGAATTGCACATCATTTTGAACCCATCTGGAAAAACAGAGGATTCAAAACTATGTAAGATACATCAATCAAAACCTGGGTAGAAGAAAAACTTTTTCAAGAGGGTCTCCTTGCCAATAAAGGTGGCCATCTTGAAAGTTAAAGGCACAAGACTCAGTCCCTATGAGATCTTATTGGCTATAAGCCATAGACAGGGTTATACTATCCTCATCAGATAGAGGTAATGCACTATGATCTGTGTTCTTATGTTATTGTGTTATAGAAGGAGCTTACTACAGTGTATCTTCATGTACACGACAGTTTACCAGATGTAGAGAACCAACAACATCCTATAAAGCCAGGTGACTGGGTGATGGTCAGAGTGTTCCAAAAGCGTTCCCTCGGCCCACGATTCGAAGGTCCATACCAAGTGCTACTTACAACTACAGTGAGACTAGAGGGAAAGCCAACATGGCTCCATGTCAGCCACTGCAAACAGCGTCTTCAATACAATACCCAAGATCCTGTGTACAACCTACCGTTATAATGCTAAGTTTATGCTTTTTATCATTTATATTGGTTGCTGTCACATTAGTCATGTGCAGGGCAGTGAATCCGACCTGTACATCACTAACATATCTGTATCCATCACTGTCGGAAGCTTCTGTCCTTCCAAAAATAATAGATCATAAAACTAACACTATAAAGGAAGAATACATGTCTCTAATATCACCATGCTAACTGTTCAGTATAGACTTTACACAGCCACTTACTATAAGGGGAAGCTATGAAATAGAAGATCCAGCTTTCCCATTATCATGGGAACAGGATCTTCTAGGGGGGGAGAATAAATACAGGAAGAATACATACAGGGACATGGAAGTTTAGATACAATAGATTATGTACATATCTCCACAGTCAAATCAGACAAACAGTTCGTAAGGAAATTAATTTCAACAGAAGGTACTGCACTACAGATAGCTGGACAGGCACATGAACCATCAGTGTGTTTGAAGTTCTCTGAGAATAGTCAACCCACACAGGATTTCATAAAGCAACACAATATTACCTTTGCCATACCTGCAGTGTACTTGGGAATAAGTAATTGTGATAATATAGTTGTAAGTACGTTAAATGACACTCCTGTAGACCAATATAGTAACTATTCGTGTAATGATAGATGTCAGGACAATATACAATGGTTCCAGCAAATAATGAAACGACATGCAGACACGGCCCCAATAGTATTGAAAAAAGGACTTTATTTCATTTGTGGAAATAAAGCATATTTATGGCTACCAATGGGAGGTTGGGGAGAATGTACACTAGGAACTGTAGTTCCTGCCATAAGGGTAAGGTATCTAAAACAAGAAGAAGCAAGGATATGTGGCTAAAAAGTATATATTTTATTCAATAACCTCTAAAATTCATCAATAGATAATAAGTGATCATAAACAGTGTACAATAAATAAATCAATCAATTACCTCCTCACATATATATACATATCCCCCCTCACAGATGTAAAAACCTAATCTAGTGGGTCTGTACAGATAACCTGCGGCCAACAACTAAGCACAAGCAATCAGTATACTTAGCGTAATGTAATGTTTCAGTCAAGTCAAGTCCGTCCGTGCACGGTAATCCATCAGGCAGTGCAGAGTATCAGGCTCAAATAACAGGGACCGGAACCACAGGATAGGTAACATTACATTACGCTAAGTATACTGATTGCTTGTGCTTAGTTGTTGGCCGCAGGTTATCTGTACAGACCCACTAGATTAGGTTTTTACATCTGTGAGGGGGGATATGTATATATATGTGAGGAGGTAATTGATTGATTTATTTATTGTACACTATTTATGATCACTTATTATCTATTGATGAATTTTAGAGGTTATTGAATAAAATATATACTTTTTAGCCACATATCCTTGCTTCTTCTTGTTTTAGATTTATTATATTTTAGGATTGGCTGCTATATTTGGAAGGGGTTTTCTATATTTGAAATAAGGGTAAGGTATAACATTACATCACTGGTCCCCACACCAGAATATAATATAATACAGTACATACACTTCCACAGAAGGGTTAAATCATACAAATCAGCATGACATAGTGAAAAGGGAGCTCTCAGTGATGCGGATAAAGCATGGATGTGATTTCCACCATGGACAGGCTGGGGGATAGAACTTGCTAACGGACTGAATAAATATGCTGAAATAATGGATGGGATTGTTAATGAAACTACCAGTGCTATACGTGTTATTAATGATGAACTTTCACAGGTCAGAAAAGTATCCTTGCAGAACAGAATGGCATTGGACTACATCCTAGCAGCCCAAGGAGGTGTGTGTGTCCTTATTGGTGTGGAATGTTGCACTTGGATTGAGGATTCCCATGACCCAGTACTACCTCACCTTGCTAAAGTGGACAGTTTACAACAAAAAGCAAGAGACATTTCTAAAGAACTGATGGAATCCTTTCAAGTGGCTCGGCAACATTGGATCTTGGCTCCACAATGTTTTTGGCAATTTTGTGACTTTCTTACTTTCAATTGTTATTGTGATTATTTTGATTGTCATAGTGGTTAAAATACTTGTCAAATGTTGTATGAATATGGAGCCGAAAATGATCAAAACACACACCTACTATACACATTCTAACTGACAGTTTAAATCTAATAATGGAGTATATCTTTTAACCATGATCATTTCTTGAGAGATAGATATACATAAAAATTAACACATTCTATGCCTAAATATAAAGGTAAATAAATAAAATGTTACATATTATGGGTGGTACAGGGATACCATTAGGGACCCAATGTTCAATAGGAAGTGTTTACTATTTACTATGGTTACCTTGTACATAAAAGGTAACATCCCACCTCTCATATCCATTAACTAAGATAGGGACAGGACAGATGAATGTGAGGCAGGGAATGGAAGGTGATTTCCCCAATCTAGTTCCTTCCTGTCACATGAACACCACAAGGGTGGCACATGTTACAAAGTACCTGCCAGGGGATCACAGTCATCTGAATAGGTAGGGTGATGGTTTGTGATCGTAAATCACGATCAAGAGGGGGGAGTGACAGGTGGTCACCCAGGGTCCCTAATATAGTTGATAATAATGTATGATAATGGTCTAATCAGATATATCAAAATAATAAGACTTCTGGAGTTTTTGGGCTATGATTTCAATCGGTGAGACTAATTGATAATATTCCAGGAGCACAATATGGAATAAAGGAAGTTTGGGAGTGCAGGGGTAGTCTGGGGAGATCTGGGAACTAAGGGTATTCTGGGGAAATCTGGATACAAGGAATATGGGAGTACAAGGCTGGAGTGAAGGGGTTAAAGTTATAGGTTCTACATCTCCTTAATGAAAAACACATATAGTGCTGGGAGGGGACACAATACCTCTTTCTGATAGGTCTCTTTGTTACCATGAATGTACGCCCAACATATGTTATAGATTAAGTAGCATTCCTTATTGTGATGTCATTTTGCCTATATAAACCAGTGAACAGGTCTCTGTAAGGGGGGCTAGTGACATACAAAGGATCTGTCAGTAGTTTCTGCATATGCAATAAAGGACCTCCTTCTTTTATCAGTTTGGTCTCTAGAAGTGATATCTCATAGCCAGGGTGACAAACAGGTACCCTGTGTGGACCTACAATGATAATAATAAAATAAAGGACAGTGAAAACCATTAAATATCACAGGTTAAAGACAGGTTAATATTTAACTCTAGTGGTTTAAGAGAATGTAGTTTGTAAATCCAATAGGGTTAAAATAGGGTTCTGTGTCTGTCACCCCCCTCCTGGTTTGGCACTAATATGTTTCATCATTATGCCTATAAGGTACCCAAACATGGTGTTTGTGTTCCATTGTCCAAGGATTCCTTCCCCTTGCTGTTAATACAAGGCTCCTCTCATGGTTCTATATATATATATATATATATACACAAAGTACATAAAGATCCAGTGCACTAAGGGATTTATATACCGGTAGATAACAAACTTTTATTATTCGTATTTCATAGACCTTTTTAAAACTCATATAATGAAGTTTATCTATATAAATCCCTGAGTACACTGGATCTTTATGTACTTTGCATTTATAAAAATCTACTGGTAGCACCAGGGTACAATACTCACTTTTACCTATATTCCTCAAAAACTAAACCAAGGCACTTACAATATAGGTCAGAATATACAAAAAGCATTTATTGGCATCCAATTATTACAACAAATTACTTCTAACACATAGTAAGTATAATATACAATACAATTACATAACTACCCCCTCTACTTAAGAATATACATATAAATATAAACCTAAAAACAGGTTACTGGGCATCCCCAGAAACCAATTGCTAAATCCGGCTCCGTTAAGCAGCAACCATCCAGTGACTGTAGGCCCAGGTGGACAATGTGTAGTAAAAAGTACCAATAGTTGAGATATATCCTCCCTAATCAGGATGGCTAGCCATACAATATACAGCATGCTAAAGGGTCTGCATGTAGACACTAAAAGGAAGTGTAGCATGAGTAACTGAGTATGACATCCAATAGTAAGGTAATGTTAAAACACATGGCACTGGAAACCCAGCAGCTTTCCCCTCTGGCAGGCCCAGCAGCTTATCCCATCCCTCAGGCAGGCCTAGCACCAACTTTCCTTCCCCCCTCAAGCAGACCCAGCAGCTTTTCTCCCTCTGTCTAGCCCAGCATCTTTCCATCCCCCTCTGGCAGGCCCAGCAGCTTTCCATCCCCCTCTGGCAGGCCCAGCAGCAGCTTTCCTTCCCTCTCTGGCAGGCCCAGCAGCAACTTTCCTATCCCCCCTCTGGCTGACCCAGCAGCTTTCCCACCTCTTGAAGGCCCAGCAGCTTTCCCCCCTCTGGAAGGCCCAGCAGCTTTCCATCCCCCTCTGGCAGGACCAGCAGCTTTCCATCCCTCCTCTGGCAGGACCAGCAGCTTTCCATCCCTCCTCTGGCAGGCCCAGCAGCTTTCCTTCCCTCCTCTGGATGGCCCAGCAGCTGTTCTTCCCCTCTCGGGCAGGCCCAGCAGCTTTCCTTTCCCCTTCTGGCAGGCCCAGCAGCTTTCCTTTTCCCCTTCTGGCAGGCCCAGCAGCTTTCCCCTCGACTATTAATAATAAACTTAATGCAAACTTCCTATAGCAGCTTAATATGTCTCGGAGCTAATGTGCGATAATACTTTTGATAGTGGCCTATTGTATGGAGATTCTTTTTGTGTAGAGTTAAATGTTTATTTACTAAATAATCCCTATATATATATATATATATATATATATATATATATATATATATATATTTCATTTTTTTTATAGCTGTTATTTGTGTTTGTGTGTGAAAAGGACCTTGGTGTAGTTGGAATATTTGTGGTTTTCTCCAATTATTAGGTCAACAACAACCTGCAACATTTAATAACAATTTATGTAAGTATTATAAGAAGTTAATAAGTAATATATATATAAATTTTTATAACATGTTGTATTACAAATATATATTATGTAAAAGTTACAAAATATTCTAGTAATAAAGTAATATACAAAAGACAATTATACTGTTAAGTAAAATAATAATTATGCTTAAAGTATTATATTGTAACTATAGATATATGTAATTTTTTTTACAGATAACACTACACTGAGGGCATTGGTAATATACAGAAGAAAGTTTCAGTAAGTGAGCTATACATGCTTTTACAGTTCACCATATTTACCACACCACTTTTACAGTGTAAACTGCATAACGTCTTTAAAATGTGCTCATTACAAAACTCAACAGTGTTACTAATGCCACCATCTGGTAATTGTTTATTTCATTCATTTTCTACATTTTTATTTCATTATGAGTTTTATCACAGTTTACTTAGGTGTCAAGCTGTTCAATATATTTTCAATGACTGGACAACATTTGAGCCATTTTTATTTAATTATACAAAAGAAACTTATCAAAATTATCAGGGAGATTCAATACAAATTCTTATCGTTTAAAATGGTGCTAATTTTGCCCCAACCAATCAGATCTTATTTAACATTTGAAAGCCAACATCTGATTGGTTGGGGCAAAATTAGCACCATTTTAAACGATAAGAACTTTTATTGAATAACCCTGTAAATGTCACAAAATAGTGTATTTGGGGGCCCTCTTGAAATAGCAGCACTAGGAAATATTTTTCATTTAAATATTGTTATACACCAACATAATAATGCTCAGTGTACTACTATAAATATTCCTTCTTATAATGAAATACATACAATTAATTTATTATATTCAGGACTAAGGATGGACTAGAACTCGAGCACGAGTTCGACCCGAACTTTATGAGTTTGGACGAACTTGAACTGTTCAAACCAGTTTGGGCTCAAACTAGTTAATTTTTCGGACACGTGGTTGTAATTTATGGGCCGTTCCCTAACCCTAGAATGTACCATTCATTTTCGATAATCCTCGAATGTACCGTTCGCTAACCCAGGAAGGAACGTTCGTTCGATAATTCTTGAATGTACCATTCACTAACCTTAGGAAGGATCATTTGTTTGTTCGTTTTCGCAAACCCTCGAATGTACCGTTCGCTAACCCTAGGAAGGATCGTTCTTTTGACAATCCTCAAATGTACCATTTGCTAACCCTAGGAAGGATCATTTGTTTGTTCATTTGACAATCCTCAAATGTACCATTCGCTAACCCTATGAAGGATAGTTCATTTTTGATAATCCTTAAAAGTATTGTTGAATGTAGCTTGTGCAAAACCAGACAATTGCCCGCCTGTCTTCAGGAAGTGTTTTAACAAGATTTGGTGACAGTGACATATTCCCCAGACCAATTCCCAGGTGCCACAGCCATTTACAGTAAGTTACCACTGTTAGTTTAGCTGTAAATCACTCTGACTTTTCAAACTATCACTCTCCCATTGACTTTAATGGGTCCGAATTTGAAAACGGATTGAACTTTATATAGTTCGGCCATCTCTATTCAGGACCAATAGATCATGGACATTATGATTTAATTATATCTGATGTAATACTACCTTGTAATACTACCTTTACATTTGTAGCCCACCCTTGGGTGTGGCTCAAGATTATTAGTTGCAGGTATACCGTGTTGCCCCAGTAACACCCCTATGATCCCAGTTAATAGACACCAGCACAAAGATAGCAACCAAAGGGTCCAGATTTAATTTTCTGAACCTGGCATAAAAATATAATACAATAACAGCAACAATGAATAATTATGCAAACTTTGTTACCTTAATATACATATCTTAATATTCACATTACAGTTTTTTTGGGTACAACCTAATTTCGTAAAATATATTAACTGCAAGTATTTTAACTGTGGAGTTGAGAGCACAGTTCTGATAGAATAGTAAAAGTTATCTGTCACTCTTATATTCCAAATGAGCAAAGTGGGTGACTGTTGTGGATAAACTTAATATAATCCTGCAGTCTGTAATGTATCCTTAGCAGGGTTTAAACTTGTACTGTTAAGTTCCCTGTTAGTAGTGATAGAAATAGTATCTCCCTTGGATGTCCCACTGCAAGCCAGTATAGACAGGGTACTTTAATCAGAGGAATAACTGGTTGATTACACAGGGGTTTCCTCTGGTAAGGGTGCACAGTCTGACAGTCAGATTGATCAGTGATGGGTGATCACCTTGAACTAGTGGCCTGTTCCCCACACAAAACCAAAGTCACCTTACTGATATTCAAAGGACACCCGGCTCCAGATCCACAGCATGCACTACAGGTGAAGTTCTGCAAGCACCTCAGAAGGACCTCCAGCAGGATTCCATCCAATTCACATAGACCAAGGCCTGTACAAAAGCCTTTGCAACATATGGCAGCTCTCCTCCTGAACAGTACCAAACTGGAATGTCCTCCTTTTCCTGTCTTGCCTGAGATTACTCCCTATTGGCTTTCTTCATAGACTTCCTGTTGCAGAGCCTCTTGGGACATGTAGTTCATCAGGTAAAATTTGAGTTTACCAGTTCCTTTCATACAATAAGTGATGGGACCTTCGGCAGTGTGAACACACCGCTCTTATACCACAGCAAACCATTCAATGATTTATCCCTGAAGAAGCCCCGCCTATGGGTGTTTGGGGTGAAACGCGCGTTGGATAACTAAGTGAAAATTTGCAGGCACCTTGTGGATAAACATCAGAGGGTATGTATAACGAAAACCGGCAAGTGATGCGGAGGTAAGAGACCACCGCTCTGCACTCACAGGTGGGTGAAGCGACCCTGGTTCGTCTTAGAGGCTGGACGATATATTGAACATCTACCACTTCCGATTGGTGTGTGAGTGGAATCGGCGAGTTGGGAATTGGATCGGAACAGCCCACCCAGTTAACAGCGGGGAGACGGTGAACATCAGTCCAGATAAGTCCCACCAGCTGTGGTATAAAAGCGGTGTGTTCACACTGCCGAAGGTCCGGCAGGTCAGTAGTTATACTTACCTTACTTTATGGAATAAGTGCAATTGCCAGCATCTGTGTCTGTGTAACCATTACGCTGAAATATCAAAGTGGCTCTTTAACAAACAGCGATCCAGGGGAGAGTATAGGATCTTCAGCTGGAACAATTGAGTGGCAATTAAAACAATAATCATGCCAGCAGCACAAAGTATAAGAGACTATGGACAATAGAACACTGTATCCATTGACACATGTGCCAATATATGCTTGCTTTTAACGAAACTGTGATATAAGATGTTTGGAGAATAATTATTTAAATTTGTAAAGTTTAGGTTTGTATTAGTAATTTTTGGATAAGTGCAATAAACTAAAGTACACGCGTTACAATAATGACACTTTTCATTGGTGGTATGGTTACTATTGGAGTAACACTTTTTGAGCAGGTGTGAAAAATTCCACGAGTGCTATAATGGGATACTATTTTGGTTCTTAACCAAAAATGTGTAGTTTAAATAATAATTATTTTGATCCCAAGCACCGCCGTTAATTTGGTTGTTGGAGTTACATGGCAGTCCACGCTGCCTAAATAATTAAGGTCTTAGGATCCGGTTCAATCCCAATGTTACATTTATGTAACTAAAACCCCTTTGTTTTAATGCATGTGAAAAATATTTATAATATCTATATACTAAGTTTTTTTAACTACTAATTTTCTTTTTCACACTTACAAGGCGAAACTGACAATAATTCATGTAAGGATTATTATTCACATTATATATGTAATGGGGGCACTAATATTACCTTCTTTGTATTGGGGCGTTTAGATTACCATTCTCTGGTTTTATATATTATCAATCTCTGTTTGGAACATATATTACCAGTCTCTGTTTGACACATATATTACCAGTCTCTGTTTGACACATATATAACCAGTCTCTGTTTGGCACATATATTATCTGTCTCTGTTTGGCACATATATTATCAGTCTCTGACACATATATTATCAGACTCTGACACATATATTATCAGTCTCTGACACATATATTATCAGTCTCTGACACAGATATTATCAGTCTCTGGCACATATATTATCAGTCTCTGTTTGACACATATATTACCAGTCTCTGTTTGAACACTATATTATCAGTCTCTGTTTGGCACATATATTACCAGTCTCTGTTTGACACAATATATAATCAGTCTCTGTTTGACACATATATTATCAGTCTATGTTTGACACATATTATCAGTCTCTGTTTGACACATATATTCCAGTCTCTGTTTGACACATATATTACCAGTCTCTGTTTGGCACATATATATCAGTCTCTGTTTGGCACATATATTATCAGTCACTGTTTTGGCACATATATTATCAGTCCTCTGACACATATATTATCAGTCTCTGTTTTGACACATATATTACCAGTCTCTGTTTTACACATATATAATTCAGTCTCTGGCACATATATAATCATCTCTGTTTGACACATATATTATCCAGTCTCTGTTTGACACATATATTACCAGTCTCTGTTTGACACAATATAACCAGTCTCTGTTTGGCACTATATTATCTGTCTCTGTTTGGCACATATATTATCAGTCTCTGACACATATATTATCAGACTCTGACACATATATTAATCATCTCTGACACATATATATCAGTCCTCACACAGATATTATCAGTCTCTGGCACATATATTATCAGTCTCTGTTTGACACATATATTACCGTCTCTGTTTGACACAATATTACCAGTCTCTGTTTACCACATATATTATCAGTCTCCGTTTGACACATATATTACCAGTCTCTGTTTGGCACATATATTACCAGTCTCTTGTGCACATATATTATCAGTCTCTGTTTGCACATATATTACCATTCTCTGTTTGGCACATATATTACCATGTCTCTGTTTGACACATATATTATCAGTCTCTGTTTGACACATATTTCTCAGTCTCTGTTTGGCACACATCTATTACCAGTCCTGTTTTGCACATATATTACCAGTCTCTGTTTGACCATATTTATCATCTCTTTGCCACATATATTACCAGTCTCTCTGTTTTGCACATATATTATCAGTCTCTGTTTGGCTATATACAGTCTTTTGGCACATATATTACAAGTCTCTGTTTGGCACATTATTACAACTCGTTTTTGCACATATATTACAAGTCTCTGTTTTGCACATATATTACGAAGTCTCTGTTTGACACTATTTATCAGTCTCGTTTGACACATATATTATCAGTCTCTGTTGACACTAACGTTAATATATTATCAGTCTCTGTTTTGCACATATATTATCAGTCTCTGTTTTGCACATATATTACCAGTCTCTGTTCGACACATATATTACCAGTCTCTGTTTTGCACATATATTATCAGTCTCTGTTCGGCACATATATTACCAGTCTCTGTTTGGCACATATATTACCAGTCTCTGTTTGGCACATATATTACCAGTCTCTGTTCGACACATATATTATCAGTCTCTGTTTGACACATATATTATCAGTCTCTGTTTGACACATATATTATCAGTCTCTGTTTGACACATATATTATCAGTCTCTGTTTTGCACATATATTATCAGTCTCTGTTTTGCACATATATTATCAGTCTCTGTTGACACAATATTACCCAGTCTCTGTTTGACCCATATATTATCAGTCTCCGTTTGACACATATATTACCACAGTCTCTGTTTGGCACATATATTACCAGTCTCTGTGCACATTATTATCAGTCTCTGTTTGCACATATATTACCATCTCTGTTTGGCACATATATTACCATGTCTCTGTTTGACACATATATTATCAGTCTCTGTTTGACACATATATTTCAGTCTCTGTTTGGCACACTTATTACCAGTCCTGTTTCACATATATTACCAGTCTCTGTTTGACCCATATTTATCATCTCTTTTTGCCACATATATTACCAGTCTCGTCTCTGTTTTGCACATATATTATCAGTCTCTGTTTGGCTAATACAGTCTTTTGGCACATATATTACAAGTCTCTGTTTGGCACATTATTACAAGCTCGTTTTTGCACATATATTACAAGTCTCTGTTTTGCACATATATTACAAGTCTCTGTTTGACACTATTTATCAGTCTCGTTTGACACATATATTATCATCTCTTTGACACTATATATCAGTCTCTGTTTGACACATATATTATCAGTCTCGTTTTGCACATATATTATCGTCTCTGTTTGCACATAATATCATTCTCTGTTTTGCACATATTTTCATTCTGTTTTGCCATATATTACCAGTCTCTGTTCGACACATATATACCAGTCTCTGTTTTGCACATATATTATCAGTCTCTGTTCGGCACATATATTTACCAGTCTCTGTTTGGCACATATATTACCAGTCTCTGTTTGGCACATATATACCAGTCTCTGTTCGACACATATATTATCAGTCTCTGTTTGACACAATATTATCAGTCCTCCCTCTGTTTTGACACATATATTATCAGTCTCTGTTTGACACATATATTATCAGTCTCTGATATCTCATAGCCAGGGTGACAAACAGGTACCCTGTGTGGACCTACATCAATGGAGGCAGTGCTGAGATTTATAAGGATGATACAGTCCAGCAAAGGTTCTGAGCGGAGAGATGATGGGAGTGATAGGTGGACAAATTTTCACAATGCATTGGTAAGACCATTTTTTTGTGGTTTTATTTCGACTTTGTCTATCAAAATCAATCCCTATCGGCCTGAGAGTCTCTGCTGGAATGTCATCCTTCAGTCAGGTGATGTCACTCTAGAGTTTATGTTGTAATTTTTGTCTGAGTGTATTTGGGGGCCCTCTTGAAATCAGCACTAGGAAAATATTTTCATTTAAATATTGTTATACACCAACATAATAATGCTCAGTGTACTACTATAAATATTCCTTCTTATAATGAAATACATACAATTAATTTATTATATTCAGGACTAAGGATGGACTAGAACTCGAGCACGAGTTCGACCCGAACTTTATGAGTTGGACGAACTTGAACGTTCAAACCAGTTTGGGCTCAAACTAGTTAATTTTTCGGACACGGTGGTTAATTTATGGGCCGTTCCCTAACCCTAGAATGTACCATTCATTTTCGATAATCCTCGAATGTACCGTTCGCTAACCCAGGAAGGAACGTCGTTCGATAATTCTTGAATGTACCATCACTAACCTTAGGAAGGATCATTTGTTTGTTCGTTTTCGCAAACCCTCGAATGTACCGTTCGCTAACCCTAGGAAGGATCGTTCTTTTGACAATCCTCAAATGTACCATTTGCTAACCCTAGGAAGGATCATTTGTTTGTTCATTTGACAATCCTCAAATGTACCATTCGCTAACCCTATGAAGGATAGTTCATTTTTGATAATCCTTAAAAGTATTGTTGAATGTAGCTTGTGCAAAACCAGACAATTGCCCGCCTGTCTTCAGGAGTGTTTTAACAAGATTTGGTGACAGTGACATATTCCCCAGACCAATTCCCAGGGTGCCACAGCCATTTACAGTAAGTTACCACTGTTAGTTTAGCTGTAAATCACTCTGACTTTTCAAACTATCACTCTCCCATGACTTTAATGGGTCCGAATTTGAAAACGGATGAACTTTATATAGTTCGGCCATCTCTATTCAGGACCAATAGATCATGGACATTATGATTTAATTATATCTGATGTAATACTACCTTGTAATACTACCTTTACATTTGTAGCCCACCCTTGGGTGTGGCTCAAGATTAGTTGCAGGTATACCGTGTTGCCCCAGTAACACCCTATGATCCCAGTTAATAGACAAACCAGCACAAAGATAGCAACCAAAGGGTCCAGATTTAATTTTCTGAACCTGGCATAAAATATAATACAATAACAGCAACAATGAATAATTATGCAAACTTTGTTACCTTAATATACATATCTTAATATTCACATTACAGTTTTTTTGGGTACAAACCTAATTTCGTAAAATAATTAACTGCAAGTATTTTAACTGTGGAGTTGAGAGCACAGTTCTGATAGAATAGTAAAAGTTATCTGTCACTTATATTCCAAATGAGCAAAGTGGGTGACTGTTGTGGATAAACTTAATATAATCCTGCAGTCTGTAATGTTCCTAGCAGGGTTAAACTTGTACTGTTAAGTTCCCTGTTAGTAGTGATAGAAATAGTATCTCCTGGATGTCCCACTGCAAGCCCGTATAGACAGGGTACTTTAATCAGAGGAATAACTGGTTGATTACACAGGGGTTTCCTCTGGTAAGGGTGCACAGTCTGACAGTCAGATTGATCAGTGATGGGTGATCACCTTGAACTAGTGGCCTGTTCCCCACACAAAACCAAAGTCACCCTTACTGATATTCAAAGGACACCCGGCTCCAGATCCACAGCATGCAACTACAGGTGAAGTTCTGCAAGCACCTAGAAGGACCTCCAGCAGGATTCCATCCAATACATAGACCAAGGCTGTACAAAAGCCTTTGCAACATATGGCAGCTCCTCCCCCGAACAGTACCAAACTGGAATGTCCTCCTTTTCCTGCTTGCCTGAGTTACTCCCTATTGGCTTTCTTCATAGAATTCCTGTTGCAGAGTCTTGGGACATGTAGTTCATCAGGTAAAATTGAGTTTACCAGTTCCTTTCATACAATAAGTGATGGGACCTCGGCAGTGTGAACACACCGCTTTATACCACAGCAAACCATTCAATGATTTATCCCTGAAGAAGCCCCGCCTATGGGTGTTTGGGTGAAACGCGCGTGGATAACTAAGTGAAAATTTGCAGGCACCTTGTGGATAAACATCAGAGGGTATGTATAAACGAAAACCGGCAAGTGATGCGGAGGTAAGAGACCACCGCTCTGCACTACACGGTGGGTGAAGCGACCCTGGTTCGTCTTAGAGGCTGGACGATATATTGAACATCACCACTTCCGATTGGTGTGTGAGTGGAATCGGCGAGTTGGGAATTGGATCGGAACAGCCCACCAGTTAACAGCGGGGAGACGGTGAAATCAGTCAGATAAGTCCCACCAGCTGTGGTATAAAAGCGGTGTGTTCACACTGCCGAAGGTCCGGAGGTCAGTAGTTATACTTACCTTACTTTATGGAATAAGTGCAATTGCCAGCATCTGTGTCTGTGTAACCATTACGCTGAAATATCAAAGTGGCTCTTTAACAAACAGCGATCCAGGGGAGAGTATAGGATCTTCAGCCTGGAACAATTGAGTGGCAATTAAAACAATAATCATGCCAGCAGCACAAAGTATAAGAGACTATGGACAAAGAACACTGTATCCATTGACACGTGCCAATATATGCTTGCTTTTAACGAAACTGTGATATAAGATGTTTGGAGAATAATTATTAATTTGTAAATTTAGGTTTGTATTAGTAATTTTTGGATAGTGCAATAAACTAAAGTACACGCGTTACAATAATGACACTTTTCATTGGTGGTATGGTTACTATTGGAGTAACACTTTTGAGCAGGTGTGAAAAATTCCACGAGTGCTATAATGGGATACTATTTTGGTTCTTAACCAAAAATGTGTAGTTTAAATAATAATTATTTTGATCCAAGCACCGCCGTTAATTGGTTGTTGGAGTTACATGGCAGTCCACGCTGCCTAAATAATTAGGTCTTAGGATCCGGTTCAATCCCAATGTTACATTTATGTAACTAAAACCCCTTTGTTTTAATGCATGAAAAAATATTATAATATCTATATACTAAGTTTTTTAACTACTAATTTTCTTTTCACACTTACAAGGCGAAACTGACAATAATTCATGTAAGGATTATTATTACACATTATATATGTAATGGGGGCACTAATATTACCTTCTTTGTATTGGGGCGTTTAGATTACCATTCTCTGGTTTTATATATTATCAATCTCTGTTTGGAACATATATTACCAGTCTCTGTTTGACACATATATTACCAGTCTCTGTTTGACACATATATTATCAGTCTCTGTTTGACACATATATTACCAGTCTCTGTTTGACACATATATTACCAGTCTCTGTTTGACACATATATTACCAGTCTCTGTTTGACACATATATTATCAGTCTCTGTTTGACACATATATTACCAGTGTCTGTTTGGCACATATATTACCAGTCTCTGTTTGACACATATATAATCAGTCTCTGGCACATATATTGTCAGTCTCTGTTTGACACATATATTACCAGTCTCTGTTTGACACATATATTATCAGTCTCTGTTTGGCACATATATTACCAGTCTCTGTTTGACACATATATAATCAGTCTCTGTTTGACACATATATTATCAGTCTATGTTTGACACATATATTATCAGTCTCTGTTTGACACATATATTACCAGTCTCTGTTTGACACATATATTACCAGTCTCTGTTTGGCACATATATTATCAGTCTCTGTTTGGCACATATATTATCAGTCACTGTTTGGCACATATATTATCAGTCTCTGACACATATATTATCAGTCTCTGTTTGACACATATATTACCAGTCTCTGTTTGACACATATATAATCAGTCTCTGGCACATATATTATCAGTCTCTGTTTGACACATATATACCAGTCTCTGTTTGCAATATTTACCAGTCTTGTTTGACACATATATAACCGTCTCTGTTTGGCACTAATTATCTGTCTCTGTTTGGCACATATATTATCAGTCTCTGACACATATATTATCAGACTCTGACACATATTTATCAGTCTCTGACACATATATTATCAGTCTCTGACACAGATATTATCAGTCTCTGGCACATATATTATCAGTCTCTGTTTGACACATATATTACCAGTCTCTGTTTGACACATATATTACCAGTCTCTGTTTGACACATATATTATCAGTCTCCGTTTGACACATATATTACCAGTCTCTGTTTGGCACATATATTACCAGTCTCTGCTTTGCACATATATTATCAGTCTCTGTTTTGCACATATATTACCAGTCTCTGTTTGGCACATAATATACCAGTCTCTGTTGACACATATATTATCAGTCTCTGTTTGACACATATATTATCAGTCTCGTTTGGCACATATATTACCAGTCTCGTTTTGCACATATATTACCAGTCTCTGTTTGAACATATATTATCAGTCTCTGTTTGCCACATATATTACCAGTTCTGTTTTGCCATATATTATCAGTCTCTGTTTGGCACATATATACCAGTCTCTGTTTGGCCATATATTACAAGTCTCTGTTTGGCACATATATTACAAGCTCTGTTTTGCACATATATACAAGTCTTGTTTGCACAATATTAAGTCTCTGTTTGACACATATATTATCAGTCTCTGTTTGACACATATATTATCAGTCTCTGTTGACACTATTATTATCAGTCTCTGTTTGACACATATATTATCAGTCTCTGTTTTGCACATATATTATCAGTCTCTGTTTTGCACATATATTATCAGTCTCTGTTTTGCACATATATTATCAGTCTCTGTTTTGCACATATATTACCAGTCTCTGTTCGCACAATATATTACCAGTCTCTGTTTGCACATATATTATAAGTCTCTGTTGGCACATATATTACCAGTCTCTGTTTGGCACATATATTACCAGTCTCTGTTGGCACATATATTCCAGTCTCTGTTCGAACATATATTATCAGTCTCTGTTTGACACATATATTATCAGTCTCTGTTTGACACATATATTATCAGTCTCTGTTTGACACAATATATTATCGTCTTGTTTTGCACATATATTATCAGTCTCTGTTTTGCACATATATTATCAGTCTCTGTTCGACACATATATTACAAGTCTCTGTTTTGCACATATATTAGCAGTCTCTGTTTGAAACATATATTATCAGTCTCTGTTTGACACATATATTATCAGTCTCTGTTCGGCACATATATTATCAATCTTTGTTTGACACATATTATCAGTCTCTATTTGACACATATATTACCAGTCTCTGTTTGACACATATACAGTATTACCAGTCTCTGTTTGACACATATATTATCAGGGATTTAGGGTATATAAAGTGGAAGGGGTGTGAGCACAGTTATACCTGAGGACGGGGAAGTCATTTCCCCCGAAACATTGTATGCTGCTTTTTGCTTAATAAAACACTGAGAATGAAGTAGTGTGTTCCTCCAACTTATTTGCATTGCCATATTGCTGTGGCCTTTAAGGAGGAGAGCTGGGAGGATTGCACCTAATGATTGAGGGCCGTGCCACAAGTGGTGTGCTTGAGTGTACCTTATTGGAACTACCCGTACAGTAATAGCCATACTGGATTTGGCTATTACTGTATGGGACTACTGTATGGGAATTCTTCTGTCCATTTAAAGGGAAACCAAAGCCTCAAAACAATACAGAATCAGAAGGCAGTAGTGGTCATAATTTCTACCCTCGGTTTATGAGTTATAATCAGTTTTTACTAATTTTTCATGAAAAAGAAAAATAAAAAAAGTACATTGGCTTATACTTGGATCGACTTATATTCAAGTATATATGGTATATAACTTTCAGCAAGGTAAAGAGAAGTCATATAATAAAGGGATATATTGTGTTACATTAACAAAAGAGGTAGGAAAGTGTAAAATTAAAGGGCATGTCCACCCCCAAAACTATAAACCCCCACTACTGGCCCCACCATGTAGTGTAGTTTAATCCTTACCTCTCATCCCAGCTCCATCTGGTTCTCCTGAAGTCCCCCCCCAAAGTCCCAAAAATTGCCCACCAGGAGGATAGCAGGACTCTGCCTCCTACCTGGCCTCCGGGAGAAGTTTGGCATGCGTACTGCAGCCCTTCTCCCCCTCCCTCTCCCTCCCTCTCCCTCCAGTTTTGCTATCCCTCCCCCTACCATAAAACCCCTTGCCGTAAAAATTATTTTTAAAAAGTCCCCAGAACTCTACTTACCTTCCCTCGCTCCCCCGGCATTCTGAGAAGCCGGCAGCCGCGTCCGTGATTGGCTGCCTCTCAGCCAATCACGGATGCGGCTGCCGGTCCCGCCCCCTGCTTGCAGTGTTTCGCAAGCAGAAGGCCGGGCGTCGGAGGAGAGAGGGAAGGTAAGTCAACATTTGGGCACTTTCTGAAATTATTTTTATAGCAGTTGGGGCTGGGGGGCAGTATTCTATTATATGTCAAAAGTTTTAATTAAGGGTGGACATACCCTTTAAGATTAAGTTCCTCTCATGGGTGATAACTCACCACCCCTTCCTCTGTGCATGCTTGCCTACCTTTGCCTATTGTTAAAGGAGGAGAGTAAATAATTACACTTGATTGAAATAGAAAAAATAATAGACCATATGCCACGCTGAGAGCAATTGCTAGTCGTGTTAAAAACCATTAGTTATTATAAAGACATAAAAACCCAATATTCCACCTGCTCCTGCTCTCAGTGTGGCGGATCATTATTTTTACTTCGATCAAGTGATTACCGATCTGGGGCATTGCATTGGCTATACTGCACCTGGAGTCATTAAAGGTGATGCAGTAAGTTTGCTTACCTACTATCTGTTTAGATAATCACACTTGACCTGCAAAGAAAGGACCAGTGATCTATTAGCCATGACATGAGCAGATATTTGACAGTTCACTGCTCCTTATACAGACCACCCGGCAGTAAGAGTATGCTTTCCTACCTCACAGGGACATGCACTTCATTATTTAAAAAAATACTATAGTTGACCTTCAATTCTATACGGTAACTTATCTATAGCAAGTGAGACTGTAATGTTTATGGTGCTTGTTTAAAGAGCATGTCCACCCTTCTAAAAAAATTTTTATATAATATTCTCCCTGCTCACCCAGCCCCAACCGCTATAGTTTTAAGTTCAGAAAGTGCCCCAAATATTACTTACCTTCCCTCTTTCCTCCGCCGCACTGCCAGGCCCTCTGCTTGCGAGAAAATGCTGCGCGCAGCCAATCACGGACGCGGCTGCCGGGAGTTCAGTGCGGCGGAGGAAAGAGGGAATAGTAAGTAATATTTGGGGCACTTTCTGAACTTAAACTATAGCGGTTGGGGCTGGGGGACAGGGAGAATATTAGTATATAGGATTTTATGCTAGAGGAGGGAATCCTAATTGGGAGGGAGAGGGAGGGGGAGAAGGGCTGCAGTGCGCATGCCAAACTTCTCCCGGTGGGGAGACAGGAGGCAGAGTCCTATATGGACTCTGCAGTACTCCTGGTGGGTGTTTTTTTGTACTTTAGGGGGGGATAGCAGAAGAACCAGATGGAGCTGGGATGTGAGGTAAGGATTAAACTACACTACACAATGGGGCCAGTAGTGGGGGGGATTATAGTTTTGGGGGTGGACATGCCCTTTAAAAATAAACATTTCATTTAAATAAATATAGAACTGTACATAATAAAAGTCTATATTAAATAATATTAAAAAACTAAATTTTTATTGCTGTAATTACTTCCTGTAGAACTGGGCATGTAAAATAACACAATAGTCAGTGACCACACTGTGTGATACTGGAATGCTGGGAAATAAAACACAAATCCCGCGTTAGGTAAGTTTCCCAGCAGCCACGTTAAAATGAGAGGTGAGACACAGATTAATGCTCTTATATCAAGGTACTCTGCCTTCTGATTCACTATTGCTCTATTACTTTAGTTGCCCTTTAATTCTAACTCCTAGTTTGCTGGGCTTTATTAATATATTAATAGTAACTGGATACAAACCTTTACATTTATTTTACATTTTAATTACTTTACACAAATTCTTGTTTTTTTTTTATCTTTCCCTAAAAAATGTGGGGCCATTATTTATAATTACATTGCAAATAAATGTTACGAGTTGTATATGATCCCAGATTGTAGTGACCTCTGTGTTGCTAAATGGATTAACCAATTATTATAAGTAAACTCTTTACATATTATAGTGTTTTAATTGTTCGTATTGTTAGATGGATGGCTTACTTAGGATAAAGGGAGATCTGGGTGTACTGGACCCCAGATCTATCGTAAAATTTCTTTTTATTCGTGTAACATACACACTTGTATATAGACGTCTTTAACATACTTCTAGTGAACATTAACATTTTCCATAGATCAGGACTCACCCGTTCGACTTGGTGGTCCGGGTGCAGGACTGCCCCGGACCCTTCGCTTGGTCCGACTGCTTACAAAGTATCCGGCTCCTCCGTTAGTGGTTGGCCAGTCCGCACTCCTTGATCCGGAAAGAACTCCAGGGTCACCCAATTTATAAAAACTTATAAACTTTATTATAACATTTTAAAATACATCACACGATCTATTAGTTGCCTGACGCGTTTCGAGTGGCACTGTCCGCTCTTACTCATATGAGGAGTGCGGACTGGCCAACGACTAACAGAGGAGCCGGATACTTTGTAAGCCATTATTTATATCTCTCCTGAATACCAAGGAGTGCGGACTGGCCAACCACTAACGGAGGAGCCGGATACTTTGTAAGCCATTATTTATATCTCTCCTGAATATCAAACACTTCCCCCCAAGGGCAGAATAATCCCATGAATTCACTCCATGTTTACCATTATGGTTCTGTACCTACAACAACATGGAGACCAACATACAAACATACAATCCATCAGAGGTAAAGAAATAGAATTCCTCTTACTTTGCCATTTCTCCATGTAATTAGTTTTTTATAGATGTTTACTCTTAGATCTGATGAACCCAGTGGAAGAATTTCACCAACAATGTCCATGGAAAGAGAAATGTAGTTTACATAATTAATAATATGATATCCAGAGAAATAGTCGTGGTTTCCCTCAAAGCAGAACCACCGATCTCTCCTGTTTTCATACTGAGGCATTTTCAGATAATGGTGCAGCTGGCAAATAAAACAGAATTTGTAATGGAAATGCAGAGTCATTTGTACAGTGAATTTTATTCCCTCTGGTTCGAGCAAAAACCAGAAAACCACGTGGCATTAATGAAGTACATTAAATCAGTTTAGTGTCCCTTTAAGTCTTCGGGTAGATAAGAAAACGTAAAAAGATAGGGAATTATCCTGTATTTGGCTATGTCTTCTTAACTTTTTTGGGCACAGCATGGCTACAAGAAACTAAATTGGCAAATAATTACTCTATGGCTAATAAGGATCCCTGTCTGTAAAAAGAAAAAAAACTTTAAATTGAGCATCCTCCACCCTCTCAGTGACCTAGTTGTGCCTAGATTCCTATGTCTAGGAATGAACCTGACTACTATGGATGGATCCGGATGGTAAGAGGGAAGGGCTCCCCTGAGCATGGCACTATCCGTACTGAGATTAAGGAAGTAGCAGGGATGGGATGACTTACCGACACCTCTTACGCTTCACTTTCCTGGACTTTGAACAAACACTGCAGGAGAACCCTAAGGAGCAGAGATGTACGGTAAGGTTCACAGTGGGGCAGTAGTGGGTTCAATTTTAGTTTAGGGTGAACATGCCTTTTAAAGAAGGATATGCAATATAGCAACATGAGTGTAAAGCCCATAGTGATGTTGTATGGGTTTAGTTAGGTGTTCTGGTCTTAATTTACTGTGTGTAAAATAACGGCCACCCTGTAAAATACAGAGTGTTAACTAACGAGTGTAAAATTCTAATATCATTATTTTATGATAACAATGTTTTATAAATGTCACCAATGATGTAACTATTACCTGCTAGTGTTAAATAACACCTGGTAGTATAAATTACCAATGGAATTGGAAAATAATGTGCAACCACATAAAATACCATTCTGTATTATTCCATACTGCAACTTTAGAAATATCCCTCTTGGGTCTTATAGTAGGTTTTCAAAAGGACTCCTGGATGTTAAAACATTCAGAGCACATGCTGCGGATGTTTGTCAAAGTGCCCCAAATGTTTTAACACAGCCTTCCTAATGGAAGTCCAGATTATAAAATCATGACTATGGGGGCTTTACGATATTTGTGTCCAAGCATTAAGCAGAATTGCTCTTTCAGACCAAGGTCAAAACCCTCTATGCAGGAGAGGATAAGACTAAGAAGTACCATAAGTGTTGGTTAGGAACTGCCGGCTACCCAAGCGTCCCAGGGAAAGAGATACATATGCACAGGACAGGTATGATGAGTCCTCAGACCATGATACCTGCCAGCAGGAAAGAGACAGACATGCCTAACTACGACCCCTATGCCTAGCACAGGGCTAGTGACACTAGATCCAGAATACCCCTGCGACATACAGCATCCAATCCACAATAATGGTCAGGGCATCCTGAGTCCACATGCACTGACAGAAACACTTGACAACATGCAACATGGGACCTGTTAAACCTCACCACAGTCTGGGACCTGACCAAACAATTTTCTTCCCAAGTCAGACATGAATCGGAACCCGGGGCATTTATACTCCCTGCAATTTCTACTTTGGATGGACACTTTTGTGTCCCCAGAGTTTCTGGGAACTTTCAGATCAGGTATCTGGAAGTAGTGTGTTTGGAGGACTCAGCAGCAGCCCACACAATCATTAACAGAAAACACTCAAAATCAAAAGTTAATCTTAGGAAGGGGTATAGAGCAATAGGGACTTGGAGTTCCACTTTTTGAGATGCCTCCAACCCCTGTCAAAATTGGGAGTAACTTGTGGTAGACACGTTGCCACTCAATCTGTTAGGGCAAGATATTTTGAGTAAAATGCGAGCCAATATCCAATACATACCAGAAAGTGTGGTGGCTGCTACCGAAAACATTTCAGAGGAAACCTATTGCATGTTGGTTGCATTAGCAGATCCAAGGGAAATCACACCGTTGTTCCAGAAGACATATATCACTAAATGCCCGAAAATGTGTTTTACATATGGTAAGATCCTACATGCCCAGCTGTGTGTTGCCTGCCTATTGCTAGGGTTTGACATGTGGTGGATCATGTAGACAGATTACTTGAACTATGGTTAACTCCCACTTGACAAGGTGGAGGCACGCATAGGTGGGGGCACAAGTCGCCCCCTTAGCCGTGCCTCATATCTGGTGGTAGTAGCTTTTATTGAACACAAAAAATTATTTTCTAATACCATCTTTAGAAGCCTAAGAACCAATTCTGTGTGGTCATCATATTTGGTTCCCCTCATTTTCAAAAAGTATTCCACTGCCCCTAACCCCACCTCAGGGGAATTAAGGAGTATAACCCCTCCACATCCAGGGTCACCAGAATGGTATCCTCAGGAACATATAAGCCATCAATTCATTGAAAAAGGCAATAAAGGCAGTATGGAAAATTGGCTGGGTATTAAAAAAGTCACAGGAAATAGAAAGTGTGGATGGTGCTTTATGTGTGGGTATATGTCTGAGATCTCTGAGGTGACTGACAGCAATGGGAAGATATGAGGAGTGGGGAGTTTGATTACTTGTCAGACCACCCAGGTAATCTACCAGATGTGTGTTTGCAATAAGAAATATGTGGGTAAAACCCTGCGCTCACTCATTCAAGAGCATGTGAGGGCATTAAAAAATAAAGAGCCCTCCAGAAGCAGTGTAGTGAAACATGTTATAGAATGTCATGATAGAAACCCATATTCAATGTCCTTCAGTGGATTGGAAAAAATAGATTTGGGGATTAGAGGAGGAGATCCAAACATACTCCTACTTAGAAAGGAATTAAAATGGATATATAATCTGAATACACTGTTTTCTCATGGGTTAAATGAAGACATGCAATATGAATATTATTTGTAAATAAAACAGATAAAGCAGTTTGAGTATTGCTTGATGTGGAAAAGTATAACTCAGTATATAGTTGGCAAAGAGAACGCCTGGGACTGGGAAAAGGGATTAAAAGGTAAATTTACCAATGTCACTGTATAAAGATACATTCATTTATGTATGTTATGTGGTGTTATAACCAAGTTAATCAACTAAGGAGCTCAGTGTAAGGGAAATTTATTAAAAAACATATAACAAAGGTTTCTTTCCAGTTCCTTTAGGAAGGAAAGGGTTATAAGAAATTGTACTAACATAAGCTATATGAAATTGTGAGAAACCATATTGTAACAAGGCAGGTGCTGTAGGACTTAGATGAACTGATAAGATAATTCTAATGTTAATTGAAAGTTACGACCAGAGTGTTAGAAGTTCTGGCCGTAGAAATATGAAAGGACCATTATTCACCATTCATTAATGGATCCGGATAACACTGTGGTGAAGGGTCAAGTGTCATCTCTGAGTTGGCAACTGATGAGTTATTGCATGTGTTGGACTGCTAGAGTCCATTTTACTCCATTTTACAGTACTAATAATCCCTTATCCCTTATATTATATAAATAAATTTATATTTTTACGAAGATTGCATTGAGTTTTTAGGAGCAACTAACTAGGTGGGGGGATATAGCATTATTACACATAGGAAAGGTCCATATGTATGTGTGTAATTAGCACTATTTAATTAAAATCACCATAAGAAATAACACCATACAAAGTATAGTACTACCTACTACTGAATTACAAAACAATTTATATACAATTAATAAACTAAACTTACTTTACTGGACACCCCTAAGTTTGAATGGAAAACTCAAAATGATAGGTTAAGACACACCTCCAGGATTTCTACAGGGTCTCCATGTGGACACTAAAAGGAAGTGGACTTTTACTAACATCCAATGAGGTTCTGATCTTCCACTGTTAGCAAATCAAATCATCCTCTTAGGCACTGTCCATGAAAAGACAGGAAGTGTAAGGAAGTTCCTGTATTACACCCAGTTATGTGCTGTTTGTAAAACATGTGACAGTCTTAGCCAACATTCTTCAGACTCTCACATTTACTCCCCCTCCCCTCTCCATAGAAAGTAATGAGACAATCCAGTTTCTGTTTGCTAGACAGGAAATTTCTGTTTATGATTAAATGACTTTGCATGTCTATGAAACTACCCAGCATTCTTAGATAAATGGGCAGTTTTTACCCCAATATTAATATATTAAACATGAGGCTGTCGGGTACCTTCAGTTATAAGAAGGCTCTACTTAAAGGGCATGTCCACCCCCAAAACTTTTTATATTTATTTGGCCCAAATAAGTGCTCCAAAACAAACTTTACGGCATGTAAATCGGTCCAGTGGTTCAAAAGTTACAAACCTTTGTAGCTGGCTTAATCCTGCAGCATGGACCAATACAGCGATGAACAGACACAGGTTACATTACCTTGTCTCTGTTCTTTTCATGTTCTTGAGCATGTCTGTTAGCATCCAGCAGTGAGAACAGAGGAAGTTGCATCAGTAATGGTCTGACCCCTGGATCCCTGGATTTTCCCTCTCAACCAATCACAGCTGTAAAGTTATGTGTACTGAAGAAATCCAGGATCAACAGCTGCAGCCAGCCAGCCCAGAGAGAGAGAGAGAGAGTGAGACACACACAAACACAGGCAAGAATTTTTTTTTTTTTTCTAAGCTGCAGCTCGGGGTCATCTAAAGTGGAAGTGGAGAGGAAGTGCAGCCTGATATATATCTCATTAAATATCAGGCAAAGCAAATGATTTTGAGAAAAATGAACATGGCATTTGAGGTTGGTGCTATTATATAAAGAACATATAAAAAGTTTATTTTTGGGTGGACATACCCTTTAATTTTATACCCATAGCTCCTTTATCCAAACCTCTCCATAACTTGTCAAGCTAACCAGAATCCTGTGTTTCCTAACCTCATAGTGATTGTAAATCTGGAACTTGCTGTGGTAATTACCAATAAGTATGAACCTAGCATGTTATTTTGGATCCTGTATAGGGTCTCAGGATGTCCAACGGAGCTGTTCAGATTGAATTGCACACTGTGGCAGGATTGCCTGGATCTGTGTTCAGATCTGCAGGTTAACACCATTTTGTCTGGATACATATAATACATATGTCTCAACTGAGCATCTGCTTTGTGTGAGAGCCCTGCCAGGACAGATGACTGTTGGTCACAGTAACAGTGGCTGCAGCCAGCAGCATATGTGACAGACTGATCATGTGGTCCCATAGGGAACTGCATGATTGGCCGTGATTTACTAACTGACCCATTTGTCTGATACGGATGACAGAACGTGGTCGCGGCTGGCCGCCCCACACCATCACATAATTCCAGCCGACTAATCCGTGGCACTATTGGTTCGTTACTGGTGTTTACCCAGCCTTAAGGTTCGTACACACATGCGATCGCGGGTGCCAACCCGTGACGCACGGTGTGTATGAATGGGCGATAATCGTGCCATGTATGGGCACTTTATCGGCTAAAATGGCCGTTCTGTCGATACACGGCACAAATATAATCCGAAACGGCCATTCACACACGCCATGCGTCGGGAACCGGCGATAGCATGTGTGCACGAACCTTTATACTTTATAGATTATAACTGCCAGGTAGGTGGTATTTGGAAGTGAGTGCAAATATGGTAAAGTTTATGACTCTAACAGAGAGATTCACCCAGAGGCACAAGCTCTCTGGGCAAATCTCCCATACAGGATTTACCAGAGGCTGTGCGATTTTGGGTGAATCTCACCCGCACATAAGTATTTATCGCCAGCTATTAGTTGGTGTTTAATACGTACGTGTAAAGAGGCACGCAACCTCTGGTAAATTACTTTGAAATGGCCACATGAGTGCCTCTTCTGGTACTCGCGCTGCCGCCGCAAAGCAGGCATTAACGTTGCGCCAACCAATCAACCCATATAATGCTTCCCTAATCCAATAGTCTAATAGCTATGGATTTAAGGGAAGGGCAGATGAATCACTTGCATGTACAAACGCTTGGTTAGGAAGCGCTAAAGTATGACTGTGGGCTTTTAATGTCTGTAAGTCAGGAAAATGTCTTTATTCCAGGATGTATGAAAACTAACAGGGAGATTCAATAAAAGTTCTTATCGTTTAAAATGGTGCTAATTTTGCTCCAACCAATCAGAACTTATGTAACATTTGAAAGCTAACATCTGATTGGTTGGGGCAAAATTAACACCATTTTAAACGATAAGAACTTTTATTGAATAGCCCTGTAAGTTTTCCAGAATTCTGTGCAGTTAGGGAATGCTGGGAGTTGTAATTTTTAACATGTGAAAAGTTCATTAAGAAGACACTAACTGCAAAACAGAGAATGCTGGGATTTGTAGTTTTCAAACATTTGAAAGGTCACTAGCTTAGGCTGTATTAGATCTAGACAGTTGCCTTAGCTACAGGATATTAAGAAAAAACAAAGAATGCTGGAAATTGTGGTTTTCAAACACATAAAAGGTCACAAGTTAAACACGCCTGCTCTATACCATTAGGCTGTATTATATCTAGACACATGCCTTTGCCACAGGCAATAAATAAGATACTTTGCATGTCCCCACCCATTTCTTTAAGTGAGAAATATGTGTTTATATGTTAGATTATTAAGACAATGCTATTATAATAACATGATTCTATGAGGTACCTTCTGTTATAAGAAGGTTCTATTTTATTTTATACTCTGTGTGGAGCTTTTAGCTCCTCTATCCACACCTCTCCCTAACATATACATTCAATCAGTATCCTGTGCTCCCAAGTCCTAATCCCATAGGTTAAACTTGTTGTGGTAAATACTAATAAATATGAACCTTGCATGTTAATCAGGATACTGTATAGGATTTAAGGTGGCTATACATATATCCGATTTTACTTATCCAACCAAGCGCTCATGCAATATTAATTTGATCTTGCCAGAACCACCTTTCCCATTCATCTATGCCACAGACAGGCGGTTCTTGCATGATCGGTCTAATGTCGCCAGAGCACTCGGTCGGGAAAGTAAAATCGGATATATGTATGGGTTGCTTTTGATTGCCCATAGGTGCTGTTTAAATTGCCTGGGTCTGTTCTCAGAGCTGCAGGTTTATTCCACACAGACCCTCTATATTCTAGCTGGCAGGTAGTATAGGTAAGGGAGAATATAAGTGTGTGTTTGTTCATTTAATATGCCCCCCTGGATGTTTCCTGATGGTTCCTGTGAGCACTGCAACTACACATAGCAAAACATACACACATAATTTCCACTGTGCACCAACGGGCACACTTTTGCTAGTCTAATTATACTTATATGTTCTTACTTTATATTTGTATCTGGATTATGTCTTTCTCATCCACCATGGTGAAGTAATGCATTATTGCATCTATTTCCGATGTGTTATTTTCACACCTAAGCCCTATAAAAACCGAGGAGATTTGCTGTTCCGTCCTTCTGATAGTGACTACGGTTACTGGCAGTTTTAGTTTGCAAGTACTTTAGTATGCGCAATAAAGTGTTCTTTTCTTTCACCAGATTGCCTTTCTCATTTTTGCCGTAACACTCAGCCTCAGATCTTATTGGATTTCCTTTGGATGTGAATGTTGGTAATTTGCATAACAATCACATAAGTGTTTGGGGAAACCTGCTTACAAGATTAAAGACTTCCTAAAGGTAATGATCTCAAGCCCTGAAGAATTCACGTGGTTGACAAAACACGCATAGATGGGGAGACGCTTCTACATGTCAACAGTAGAGACCGGTTTTTCTAACTGCTGGTTGGGAGAGGTATCGGGAGAGGAGTGTGGCAGACTCAGAACCCTATAACATGGAGCATTACCTCCTGCAGTAAAAAAGATCGGAAACAGTTGGGGATGGACGTTCATGTTCAAGGACGCCATGGGAATCGTATTGGCTGGATGGTAGCTATAAAATGTGGAGTCTGACTCTGTTGATATGATTTTGCAGTATATTTGCTAAACTTCCATCTAAGTCCATTTACAGTAGCGAAAATTGTAACAATATTTGAGACTCAGAGAACTAATAATTGACTTGCTACTGATGGTATACATTGTTGCAAATTTGTGAACTGCAACAGGAAGAGACATTTCATCAATGCTTCATCGATGCTTTGGACTTAGCATTTACTGGACAGTATTAGGGGTCTAGGAGTGTGTTGTGTTTTTATTAGGTTTTAAGTAACCGCTGTTACTGAGCGATTGAATAGTATACAAAATGAGATGCAGTGCTACTGGGGCTTCTTTTACTCAGGATTGATGGTGTCTATACCATTCTGTCTGGAGGGTTTTTTATATTGAATTGTACAAAGTTTGCTTTCTTTAAATTTATTTGCTAATAATTTACTAGCTTTGGGGCCCTGTGGTTTAGATTTAGTCTACGAGTGTATTTGTCAAAATCATACAAATTGTGTTGGTGAAGTTTATTTTTTAAACATTTGTCTAATAGAATCATTTCAATTCTTGTTTGAGTGTTGTGTGATTTTGAATATATTGTAAATTATTGGTCTAATAGGTGGAGTGATCTCCAGGAGTTGTATAGGTCTTCTGATTTGACTATATTTCTTAGTGTATTATCTGTATTCTTTTTTTATTTACTTGTCGTATCAATCGTGTTGTCTACTGCTAAATTAAAATTACTAAGTTTGGGTATGTACAGTATGTTTATTTATTTTGTTTATAATTTTCTTAATAAATTTATTTTGGCCTGTGTTTGGGGCATATATGTTTACTATTGTATATGGGGTATTGTTTTTTTTACATTCCAAGATTATGTATCTTCCTGTTTTGTCTATTGTAACTTTGTGTTTCTGACAAACATACTATTTCTGCTTTGTTGTTTATAATTTATTTCCATGTATTGTATCTTTTTGAAAGTTGAGTTTAATCCCCTGGTATTGTATGTTAATAGTTTAATAGTCATTTAATTAAATTGTAATGTGAATATGCGTGTGTATGGTCTTTTGTATAGTTTGTTTTCTTTTGTTTAGCCTTATATTGTGTAGAATTATAGATTGGAACATCAGATCTATTCTTTTTTGTTTTGTAAAGTAATCAATTCTCATTCTGTTCTGGAACAGTATAAGTTTTATTTTTATCTTGTCGTAGATAGACTTTTTATTTAACTATAATAATAACAGTAACAAAAAACTACAGTTAACTAGAATATTGTGCTAACCACTTTTGTGTGGTGATCTATGGAGCAATTTACTTTGCTTACCTCTATCTATAAAAATGTAACGGAAATATACAATTTTAACAGTCAGAATTAACCTTGATATTTTATTTATTTTATAAGAGGAAAGAAAGGGAGAAAAAAATATATATACTGTATATTGTATTTATATTCGACTGTATTTTCCACATTTCTATTCCTCTTTCCCATCTTTTCCATCCCTCCCTCTCCCCTTCCCCCATCTTTTCCATCCCTCCCTCTCCCCTTCCCCCATCTTTCCCCCCTCCCAGTCGTCTTCCCTTTTCTTTAGTTTTAATCTCACCTTAACCTGTCTACGACACATACCTTCATTGTTTTCCATTCGCTGGTATTTATAGATATGTTTAACAAGGTTTAGATCTTGTTAATCTATTTTATCTTTTACGGGGGGGATTATTACTTTACTATGAGAGCTTTATTACCTAAGATAACTAGTTTTAATTAATCATATTTTAAATTGCACGGTAAGATGTTATGATTATTAGTTTTGTACATATTATGATATACCTTTACTTATTCCTTCCTTCCCCCTTTGCAAATGATGTTATTGTACAAATATTATTATACATGTTTCAGAACACAATATTCACATGCAATAATTACAGGCAAAGGACGAAATTAGGCGGTGATAACATTCCTCAACTACCTTGTCCAATGTCACTTTTATGTTATCTCATCTGGTTCATTTTTTGATATTTTTTATTCACCTCTCCATCCATTCTCCATTGTAAGTTTGTAGAATGTTCTATTGAATGACACTATTGCATTGAGGCACATGCAATGAAAACATTTTTCTTTACATCCCCCCCTCCTCCCCACTCTCTTTCCCCTTTCTCTCCATTTCCCCCCATTATGGAATAAGCATCAAGGTTATCCCTTTCCTCCTTCTCCCTCCCCCCTGGAGCAAATCCAAAGATGTTCATTTCTCTGTAGGAGAAGTTAGATCTGTAATTTGGTTTTGGAGATGGTTGTGGGAGTCCACCAGTGTATTATAGGAGTTAACACATTCTCCAAATGTATTTTCTATATGATTGGTTCTTTCTCTAATGTTATATCAGTTTTAAAGTGTTTTTAAAGTGTTAAATTAATAAACAAAAGTCTGTTATCAGATCATTATGTTGGGAGACAAACAGGTCTTTCAATATAGTGAGGGTTATTGGCTGATCAAAGCTTGGAAAGGAGTAAAAGCATTCATTTGTATATTGAGGCAATCCTTGTTGGAGTACTGGGGATATGACTCCCTGTATAGACCCCTTTGTTTCAGCTTTGGAAGGTGTCAGCCTTATGTTTGTTATGTCATTCTTTGTGTTAGAGGCATCATCCTCTGTTATTATGTGATGAGGGCTTTGCATGTTATTAACATCAGGACTAACCTCTATTGTATCTCTTTTGTAGGTGTTAGGCAGATCTGGAGCTGCATTTCAACCTCTGTCTCTGTCTAACGTTTGTTTGTGCCGCCGCCATCTTTGCCGTGCTTAGCCTGCTGTTCTCCCGCCGGAAAGTAGCTGGTATTTCAGTTTTGCTTGTTTTTTTGGGTTTCCTCCTTTGGTCATCTTATTGTCCAAGTAGAAATCTTCCAGGGAGGTGTATTTCAGCTCTTTTATGGGGTGTTATGGTTAATAAGCAGCAAATTATCTGAGCTCACTCCGTCTACATCTGGTCAGTACCCTTGCAAGCCACGTCCTTCCTAGAATATTACTATTGGGTTCTGTGACACTTTAACTTAGTAATAAACACGTCCCTTAGGTGAATTTTAGACCATGGTATGTGAGAGATTTATTGGTTCATTTTAATATATTAATAGTTAATCTAAGGTAGGATAAACTTTACAAAGGCACCTGGTAAATTGCTGGAAGTTAAAGGGTATCTCCACTGTGAAAAACATCAGAGGTGCTAAAGGTTCCTGTTAGTAAAATGAAACTGTATCTGAAGAATCAGCCTTTTCTGTTCAGTACTTTAAGAGTTACAGGTTGTTTCCCAGCTGGATCGCTCTGCAGTGTGAAGCTCCACCCCTTTCACATCCCACATGCACATAACATCCGTGGGTCCGTCAGGCAGACTTGACCCTGCTCCTGTCTCCGACAGCCAATGGGAATGTAAGCATTACGTTCCCATGGCTATTACTGAGCTTGAGAAGGTGGCTGTGTTTGTGGCTGCATCTATAAAGACTTTATCAATATGCATTTATTACTTAGGGGATTGGCAGTGTGTATACCCTCAGTTGTGTAACATTACTTTACATTTGCTTTGGTCCCCACACAATATGGAGGTAGATTGCACTCCGCTTCTGTATTCATCCACCAGGGTGGTTACTCCGGAGTAAACAGATGCATATTTTAGAATATTTGGAGCACTCGATTTTTCAAAATAACCAACAACGTTTATTGAAATCACATCAACGTGTTTCAGTCCACCTGGGACCGTCATCAGGGTTACAGATACCTCATTTCATGCTAGATTTAAGGTAAAGTGGTTCACACAACAATGAACTAAATTAACACTTAATTACCCCCACCCCAAACCCACTGTGACTTCATAAGCCCTATAGTACACACATTAAAAAATAAATAAATACAAATCTCTATCATCACACTTCCTAAAGAAATCCAATATAAAATACAACTATATACTGTGTAAAAACAATATATATAAAGAATATATGATCCAATAGTAGCTACATGCTACTATTGGACCAAATTAATTACAATAGTTACTATGTGTAAACATTTCCTCAGCTAACAATGCAAGGTGCTATGTGCAAAAAATTGGCAGAATGTGTGTTGCTAAGCCAATTTGTTAACTACTTGGTTAGCCACTACAGCTGCCATAAACCGACCATAACAAATAACAGGAGCTGAATTTGTTAAAGGAGAAGTATGAGTTAACTAATTTCTTTTTAATTAATGTCAATATGCAATAAATGGCCTATGGATGTTTCTTGTTATCGAGAGTACGTGCATTGCTTAATAAACCCTGCCACGGACGTTTCATGATTCTAAAAATAATTTTAGTTTACGACAAACACTAAACAGTCACATTTGTATGTAAATGTCAAATGTATGAAAATTAATCTGTACATGTGATAATATATAAATTCTATTTAGCCTTAGGGCCTTAATGCCATTAATATATGCCCTGCACTGAATATGTTACAAAAGTGTGACCGTACTTTTGGCTTATACCCCAAAGTGTTTTTTTTCTGCAATGCTTATGATGTAGTTGTTGTAAGAGAAAGCAATAACTAACTGATTTCTGATTTGTAAGCTTCACATTTGTATCTTACACTACAATATTGAATAAAGTGGTGAGTGTTGATGTCAATGCTCTTAACGTGACTTTAACGCTATGCATCAAGACGTACGCAATTTTAGTACTAAAACCCACGTTAAGCACGTAACGTGACTTTCTAACGCAAACACTTATGTACTATTAATCACAAACAGTTATTTGAATACAAGTAACGCTTGTTAACTTTAGATCATCTTTGCAATAGCGGTTCTCGGTACATAGCCCTGTTACTAGGCTGACTCAAAAGTGTCAATATAAAAGGGGATTTTTATGTTTTACTCACCTGTAAAGCCTTTTCTCTAAAGCCATAAGGGGGACCCAGGAAACGCAGGGGTTAAGCACCATTCTCCAGGAGCAGACACTTTAAATTTGGAAGGAAGTGAGGTTCCGGTGCTCCTCCCCTCAGGTATATACCCCTGAGCACTGGAAGCCTCCTCCAGTTGGTCCCAAAGCGGGAGCGTAAGCAAACAGTAGTAATAAGAAAACAGAACTAAACAAGAAAAGTAACAGGCAACAAGCCAAAGACAATCGTGTCAACAAACAGGGAAGGAAGTACCTGGGTCCCCCTTACGGCTTTAGAGAAAAGGATTTTACAGGTGAGTAAAAGATAAAAATCCCCTTTTCTCTTACAGCCTTAGGGGGACCCAAGAAACACACAACAAAAATTTGGAGGCGATAAAACTTGATAAAGGTGTGTATGGAAGACCAAGTTACTGCCCGACAGATCTGGTCCCCCGAGGCGCCCTGACGGGCCGCCCAAGAGGCTCCTACTGCCCTAGTAGAGTAAGCCGTAACCCGCAAGGGAGGAACGGCTCCGACTGCCAAGTAGCAGCGAACAATAGTAGATCAAATCCACCTCGCCAGGGTTTAAGGAGACGCCCTGGATCCCCGGCGGGGCCCCGCCAGAAGAATGAACAAAGCCTAAGTGGAACGGATGCCTTCAGTCCGAGCAATGTAGATTCTCAGAGCTCTCACTACGTCGAGATAATGCAAACTGTGTTCCTTGGAAGAGGATGGATTCGGAAAGAAGGCTGGCACTATGATTTCCTGATTGATATGGAAAGACGAGACCACCTTCGGTAGGAATGAGGCGTGAGGTGTGAGGACTGCCTTGTCTGAATAATTCGTCAGACGCGAGGGCTCCACAGACAAAGCGGCTAGTTCCGAAGCTCGTCTGATAGAAGATATGGCTAAAAGAAATACAGTCTTCCAAGAGAGGAACAATAAAGGAATAGCTCGTAAAGGCTCAAAGGCAGGCTTTTTAACCGCTCTGAGCACTAAAGCCAGATCCCAGGGTTAGACTGGAATATGAACAGGGGGACACAAATGAGCAACTCCTTGGAAGAAAGTTTGGACATACTTTCTTCGCACAAATCTCAGATGAAAGTATGTAGAGAGAGCCGATACCTGACCCTTAAGAGCACTCAGTGAAAGACCACCGTTAAACCCTTTCTGGAGGAAGTGGAGACGCTGAAGATTCGGATGAAGAAAGGGTCCTTGTGAAAGCAGGTCTAGTCGTAGCGGGAGTGACCATGGTTCCCCGACTGACATTGATAGAAGATCTGAGAACCAAGCCCTCCTTGGCCATCATGGGGCGATGAAGATTACTGAATTGTTCCCTCTTTATCTTCTTCAGGACCCTGGGTATCATAGCTATTGGTGGAAAGATGTAGACCAGGCGAAATTGCCAAGGCACCACCAGAGCATCTATGAGGAACCCCAGAGGATCTCTTGTTTTGGCGCAAAAGATCTGAACCTTGTGATTGTCTCAAGAGGCCATCAAGTCGATGTCCCGTGTTCCCCATCTCTGCGTCAGTTCTTCGAACACTTCCGGATGGAGAGCCCATTCTTCCGGATCGAGAGTGACTCGACTGAGGAAATCGGCCTCCGTGTTGAGAACTCCAGGTATGTATATTGCCGTCTTGCCGATAGTGCTGGAATGTAACATTCTGCCCAGGTTAGAATTCGGTGTGATTCTGCCATCGCCATATCGCTTCTCGGGCCCCCCAGATGATTTATGTACGCCACAGCCGTGGCATTGTCCGACTCTATCCAAATGTTTTTGCCCATCAGAAGGTCTGTCCAGTGAGACAGAGCAAGAAAAATTGCTTGTAATTCCAGGACATTGATTGGAAGGTGGGTTTCTTCCTTGGTCCAAATGCCTTGGACTTGCGAGAACCGCATACTGCTCCCCATCCTTGGAGACTGGCGTCAGTCATCACCACCGTCTAAGTGGGAAGGCACAGAGTTTTGCCTGCCGATATGTTGGTCTCCAAGGTCCACCAGGTTAGAGAGTTCTGTACCGGTTGCGGGAGATGAATCCGGAAGTTTCGGGGACTGTTGACATTTGTCCCAATGGTGAAGAAGGTACCTCTGGAGGGGACGTAGATGGAATAGGGCATATAGAACTGCTTCCACTGATGACACCATCTTCCCTACCAGACTCATAGCCTGTCGAATTGAGAGTTCTTTGCTTGTCTGAGCCTGAATGGGCAGACTCTTCAATGAGGAAATTTTGTCCTGGGGAAGAAAGATTTTGTGGATGGCTGTATCGAATGACATCCCCAGGAAAATCATGCGTTTTGAAGGAGTTATGGAGGACTTCGCCCTGTTTATGATCCATCCGAATCGAGTAAGGGTTGTCATGCACTGAGTGACGTGTTGTTGCACTAGCTCGAAGGATGCTGCCTTTATTAGTAGATCGTCCAGGTAAGAAAGGATAAAGATTCCCTGGAGATGAAGGAAAGCAGCCTGACCGGTCATGACCTTGGTGAAGACTCGAGGCGCTGAAGTGAGGCCGAATGGTAGGGCCGTGAACTGGAAATGCCGGGGACCTATGATGAATCTGAGAAGCCGTTGATGACCGGTCCAGATGGGTATGTGAAAATACGCATCCCAAATATCTAGGGAGGCGAGATAGTCCACTAGCTGTATAGCCAGGATAACTGATTTGCTTTGAGATCCAAGACTGGGCGAGAGGCTCTGTCCTTCTTTGGCACTAGAAAGAGATTTGAATAGAATCCCCAAAATTTCTGTTCTATTGGGACCGGGGATATGACCCATGCCTAAAGGAGAGATAGCATGCAATTATTGAGAGCTTTGCGGCGGATTGGACATCTTGGAATCTGAGTAGGAAAGAAACGAGGAGGAGGAGAGGAAGAGAATTCTATTTGGTAGCCATTGGTCAATACATCTAGAGTCCAGGTGTCTGTGGACGGAAGATGCCACTTCTCACAAAAAAACTGAAGGTGACCTCAGATGGACTGAATCTGAAGATAGTCATGCCTGTTTGTGTTTGTCTCCCCCTGGTTTAAAAGATCCTCTTTTGGATGGCCAGGGGGTAAATGGTCTTTGTCCCTGGTGGGTTGGAAAGGCATTGGCGATCCCATTGGAGGGATCGTGGACCCCAATATGAGTCAATAGGCTAGGTAGAGGAGTCTAGACACAGAAAACAAATAAAACAGGAGGAAAATAGGGGGAGAGACAAACCCCATGATATTGTCTACTAAAACAGAAAAGGAAACTTAGCTGAGTCCAACGCTGGAGGAGACCCCCGATGCGCGCGCGCCACGAGAAGCCAGAGAGAGAGAGGCTAAACTGGAAGTCCCGCCCATCGATGACCCGGAGAGGAAAGGAAGAAGTCCCCCCCCCGCCAGCCAATCGTATGCCCCTTCAGCTGCGGAGCAGTTCTAGCAGGAAGCAGCGGATATCTGCTGGTTGCCCGCCAAGCAGAGGAGGAGATCTGCCTATTTTAGTCCTGAGGGACATGATGAGCAGTCCTTCTGTCGCACTTGCAAGGAGCAGAGGCCGCTGTTGAATGCGCATGTCCCACGTAGGGAGCCGGAAACCATCGGCTCCTGTCAAAGGTAAAATCTCTGCAGAGGTCCTTTCTCCTGAAGCGGACACTTTAAACTGGAGGAGGCTTCCGGTGCTCAGAGGTATGGAGTGGAGGAGCACTGGAGACTCACTTCCTTCCAAATTTAAAGTGTCTGCTCCTGGAGAATGGTGCTTAACCCCTGCGTTTCCTGAGTCCCCCTAAGGCTGTAAGAGAAATGTGATATAAAAATATCAAATAAAGTGTCAAGTGGTATATATGCAAACTACATGTGGCAAAAACTTTAAAGGTCCCAAAAGAAACATCCTAGTTAGACGAGATATATATAATAATGGGACATCTGACGGGGTGGTATACTGACAAAGATTTAAAACCTAAAGACTCATAAAACAATTAAAAATATATCAGTAAACATAAAAATTACAATCTGCTTATCCAGGTCTACCCAGGGACCATATCTATCTCAAAAGACTAAAACATTTTTTAAAGGTGATTTATATAGTCCTAGTTACTAACACCAATATTTTAAACATTACCCAAATTGACATAAACCAGCATTTTGATTCTCAGAAGTTTCAAGATTAACATTTATAAGTAAGGTACATATGCTTTAAAGTCACTTAATAATTCAACTTATGGTCAAATCCGACAATAATCCAGGGTTCTGCAGCCATTACATGTATATCTGTATGTTACCCACCTAACTAGATTGTAAGCTCTACAGGTTAGGGACCTCCTTTCCTCTTGTGGCAAAGCTCTAGCACTTTTATTTATATAATTTATATATTTATGTACTGAACTATCTATGTATTGACTTGTATGACTTTATTGAATTTTATTACTGTACAGCGCTGCATCCCCAAGTGGCGCTTTATAAATAAACTATACATACACATACATATGGGTAATAAGAGGAAAGCCACCTCAATATCTGTTTTTGCCATTAAGGTACCTTGTCCTAAGGATCTTATGCTCTGCACTGCCCCATCAAAAGATGCATTTGACACCCTGCACAACTCCCTGTCAATGTCGTCATTGGCAATAGCACCCTTGGGGTATGACAGTTGGTGCATCATTTGAAATGTACTCCCTGGAAAGAGGATCCCTAATGTATGATTGGGGAATATTAGCTTTAATCATAAACCAATGTCCCTGCTGTGCCATCCCATTGAAAGCTGATTTTCGCTGACAAAAGTGCTCATCATAGCGTAACCATGCCAACCCCCATATGAACGGTATGCCTCAAAGATGGTATCGAGGTAACAGAATGACCCTGCACAACTAATTGGATCTTGTTCCCCTGCGATGCTGGAAAATATTACAAAAGCTTGAAGCCAATTATGAAATGTTTTAGGAACTAATCTGTATCTATGCTTTTCCTCCTCCTCCCTGTTGGCCTCATCCACCTTAGTAGTTCTGTTGAACAGGAATCTAGTGGTAATAGCATAAACATGTCCACAAACTCCCCTTTCCATATTTTCTCTCATAAATCTTGTTTTACATGGACTTCTAGAGGTCCTTTAAAACATAAATAAGTAGCCCCTAAGGATTGATCCGAAATACACTGGAGCATATTAGGCGCTCCCAGACCCATCTGCCTGAAAGCCTCTATTGCCCCTTGCCAATACACTGTGAACCAACTCTTCCTGCGTAGACGTTGTTGTCACTTGCCTTGACAGGTCTGGTGTCCCCCCAATCCCGTTGTGACCTCCTTCTAGTTGACCAATTAACCCTGCTTGTGTGGATTGTAGTTTACGCCCCTCACATAATGCATCCTGGCTTCTGCCGATACCTCTACTGGGTGGCCTTTGTTAGCTTTTGTTTCTAATCTTGAGATTAAATCTTTAATTCCCCTTAACAACATTCCCAGTAAGGCCTGTTGCCCATTCCCCCTAGCACTCTTTCTCCCTGTCTGACTAGAATAACCCCCACTAAAGCTGTTAAACCTGCACGAGGACTCACCAACTGGCTGGTTTTGTTGGTCTTTGCCAGGCGCTCTGGAATCTTCCTGTTGAATCTGGGAGGGCACCACCACCAGGCTACTGGGGCACAATGTGGGAATTTCCCTAATAAATCTGTGTCTCTGGAAGTTAGCTGCAGGTGCAAGTGTGCGATGGACTCACTGCCTAATGCTCTCTGGCTGCTGGTGTTCTCCCTTGTGGCAGCTGTTCCAAGGCTTTCCTCCTGAACTGACTGTAAAGCAGGTTACCTGTGTATGGAAGCATACCTATTGTGGTCCCTCTCTGTGGAGTGCCCAACAGCTGATGTTGCAGGAACATGTTCCCCCCAGTGTTCCCTGCCTTGTCTTTTCCCCTTCTTGTGGGACCTATTTAGGGAGAGCGCACCACATGTCCACTGTGACGCCTCTAAATCACATCATTGCTAGGTGGGTAAGCTGGTCCTGGTTGTTGTGAGGGGGAAAGTGATGCATGTCAGCCACAGCACCTCCATGTGATGTAATCGCTGCTGCCGGTTGTGTGTCCCCTCCGAGTGACATCACTGCTGCTGGGAGCCTCTATGCTGGTCTTAGAAGGTGAGTGTGCCTGGCTTATGAAAGATGGTTATACAGAGATTTTATATATTGTTGTAATTTAGATTAATTCCCTTGCTCTGTAATAAAAGTTTGCACATAGTCAATTACAATGGATTACAACACATAGGTTTTTACGAATGTACATGGTTTTAGCACGTAATCACTAAGGTATTTTAAAGTACAATTTTTAGCATGTAATAAGTAAAATGTAACAGAATTAGTTGTAACTTATTCCTATTTATTGTAGCATGATATGTTTTTGAAATCAATGTAACACTGTTTGATTAATCACTGAAGAAATGTTAATCCCACCACTAAGAGGGAGTGTTCACTTGTATTTAATGGAGCACATGGTATGTTGATTGTTACACCTGAGGAAGGGGGAAACCACGAAACGTTGTGCACAGCTTGTCACAATAAAAGTAGTTTATACCTACTAAGGGGCATATTTATAAAGGATTGTCTTTTTCGCCAAATAATTAGCGCAGCACATCGCAGCGAAAATAGCGCCATTTGGGGCTTCGTTTCGCCTTATTTATAAAAAAGTGAAAAAAACACAGTTCGCGGCTGAAAAAGGCCAACGGGCGAGATAAAGAGCGAAAAGTATCGCAGCGAAAACTTAACGCATCTAAGAAGACTGCATTGCGAAAACCATTCGAAACCAAAAAAGCCCACTAGAAAATGATGTCAAGTTCAAAATGGCCAGCTCACATTTACCAAGAAGTCAGCCATGTCTTATTTAGTCAATCTTCTTAGAATTTCTCAATTTGAATACAATTTTCTTTTGCATTGCATATTCGCCTTTCTAATGCGCGTTCGCTTTTCCAAGGCATATTCCATTATAATGCGTGGTCGCCTTTCTAATGTGCGTTCGCCTTTCTAATGTGTGTTCGCCTTTCTATTGTGCGTTCGCTTTTCCATGGCATATTACTTTCTAATGCGCGATTGCCTTTCTAATGTCGCTTTTCCAAGGCATATTACATTCTAATGCGTGATTGCCCTTCTAATGCGCGTTCGCTTTTTCAAGGCATATTACCCATTAGAATGCCTTTTCGCTCAAACAATGACTTTTCACCACCTTCAGGGTCGCGCTAATCTTTCGCTCTTTTTAACGCAAAAACCACCTTTCGCTCTTTTATAAATCGAGTTATGCATTGACGTATTATTTATCAAGGTTAAGAATTTGTGTAATTCTATTCTTATTATCTGGCCATAGCATCCACGCATGATATTTTATCGTATGTCCCATTTGAGGTGGCGAATGTGATTTCATATTTATTGTTTAGATTCATATTGTTAATTATTTCTGTCCATTTGGCAATTTCAGTAGATCTCCAATATTTTGCTAATTAAGTTTTTATTGTGGTAAACATTATACATCATACATTATTGTAGTCATATATTGTAGTCATATATTTGGTGTGGCAACTCCAAAATATTTGATAGAAGTTTGAAGGCCTTTTCTCACAAGCTAGTTGTTTAAGGGCAACTCCAGAAAATATGAAATAGTGTGCCTTTATGGCCACATTGTCTCCAGCATTTATCACTTATCTCTGGAATAAATTTGCATAGTATTGATGGAGTTTTATACCATCTTAGTCTAATTTTCACGTTTGCTTCCCAGTGTTAACTTGTATAATAGTTTAATTGCTTTGTACCATTGATCTTCTGAGATATCAATCTGAAGATCTTGTTTCCACTTTGCATGGGCAGGTATTTCAGTTAACACCATTTCTGGTTCCAATGCTTTATAGTTGTGGGTTATCCCTTTTTTGCTGTATGGGATAGAGAGCCATTTAAAGGGGAACTGTTGAGTTTAAATGAACCATCAACCACCTCTCTATGTGCTCCAAAGCCCAAGATATAGAGAAATGACTGACCAAAAATGTAATGGGTGGGAGGCTGACTTGTGACATTCCTGAGGCTTCTCCTGCACAGTGCCACCGGCGAGCACAGCCTCAGACTCCCTCGGTGTGTGAGGGAGACAGGAAGTCCCCCCCCCCTCTCTGTTGTGTGAAGTCCTAACAGAGAAGTTAAGGGAATCTACAGCCCTCCTCTTTCACTGTGTGAAAACAACCTTTTCAGGCAGTTCTCACTCTGCCTGAAAAAGCTGATTCCACAGAGTTTTCTGTAGGGGGGGTCTGAGTGACCCATGGTACCTGCGAGTGGGTGGGACTTAGGCACCCACGAGTGAATAGGGCTTAGGCACCCGCGAGTGGGCAGAGCTTGGGCATCCGTGAGTGGGCGGGGCCACAACACCCATGAGTGGGCAAGGCCATGGCACCCATGAGTGGGTGGGGCCATGGTACCCATGAGTGGGCGGGGCCACATGGGTCTGTAAGATAATGGGCCATGGGGGGCCTGCAGCTGGAGGGCCATGGGGTCCATGAGTGGGAGGGACCAGGGGGGCTGCAAAGGGGAGGAGGAGACACAGGACAGATTGACTGACAGTTTCAGAGCAGGAAGCAGGAAGTGCAGGGGACCTGGTGATGCTGCTGCCATATCACACACAAAAATGTAAATATCTTCAAAACTATGCAAAATAAAAAATGGAAATAAATTGCAAAAATTCTCAGGGGAACAATTCCTATCAATTTACCTAAAGTTATTTTTGGACCACAGTTCCCCTTTAAGAAGTATTGAAGCAGTTTCTGTACTTAGGGATGTTTGTTTAATTATGTGGCGTATTTGCAAATATTTGTAAAAATCTTTGTTTGACAGCTGGAATTCTGCTTTCAGGTCTTCATATATTCCTTTTTCATTATATAGTTGTTTTAATTGAGTTAAACCTAAGATTTGCCAGGCAGACAGATTTATATTGGGAATTAATAAGTGTAAGGAGGAGAAGGGTAATTCTCTCCATAGTACTGTGTATCTGTTACAATTTTTACATTCTTGGCTCCATATTTGGATAGTGGTGGTTATTGATAGATAGTTGGGTATGTATAGGTTTAGGTTGTTGTTCTCTGTGATCATTAATGCTCCCAAGATTTCTCTCAGTGAGATATTACCCAGGAGGCAATGTTCATCTTCTGCCCAATGTTTTTCTTCTAGATCAGAACACCAATGCATTAGTTGATCTAGCACTGCTGCTTTGTGATTGTGAACATTGGCATTGCCAAACCTCCAGCAGATTTATTTGCATATAGTGTTTTCTTGTTACCTCTGGCTTTTCCTCCACCCCAGATGAATTTTTCTAGTATAGATTGTAGTTTTCGGAAATAATTAGCAGTAGGTTTTAATATAATGGTTCTAAATATATACATGATTTTTGGGAGAAGTACCATTTATATAGAGATTCTTCCAATCCATGATAGATTTTCTTTCTCCCGTTTTTTTAAATTAATGTTTCAGTTAGGTGCATTAATAGGATATAATTTTGTATGAACAGTTGTGTAGTGGGGGTAGTCAAGTGAGTTCCCTAGTATAGTAGGGTATGTTGTGTCCACTGGAAAGAATATTGTTTTTGAAGGGTGTTTTGGAGATGTAAGTTGATATTCATTGGTAAAATTGTAGATTTAGTTTCATTTAATTTATAGTATGAAACTCTATTTTGCCTATTTTAAGGTTTCAACTAATACAGGGAGTGATTTTTTGGGTTTGTCAGTATCACTATCACATCATATGCAAATAGGCATAATTTGTGATGTTTTTTGCCCAAGGCTGCACCTGTTATCTGTGTATTTAATCTCAAGGCTTGTGCAATTGGTTCCATCATTAAGGCAAAAATAATGGGTGACAGGGGACAACCTTGTCTATTTCCATTTGTAATGGTAAATGCAGTCGATTGTAGACCATTTTTAAAAAGTATTGCTGTTCGATCAGAATATAGAGCTGTTATTGCGTTATATATATATCCTATAAGATTACATTTTTGTAAGACACATCTCATATAGTCCCAATTTACTCTATTGAATGCCTTTTTTATAGGTTGATAGATAGTAATATTAATGGAGTTTTTTTTTCATGTTCTGCTTTCTGTAATAAATTCATTAGTCTTTGAGATGCCTGTCTAAAAGGTATAAATCCCATTTGGTCTGGGTCTATGAGTTCAGGCAATATTACATTTATTCTTTTTGCTATGATCATAGCGTATAATTTCACGCCTACATTTAAGAAGCATGGCTTGTGCAATTGGTTCCATCATTAAGGCTTGTGCAATTGGTTCCATCATTAAGGCAAAAATAAGGGGTGACAGGGGTCAACCTTGTCTATTTCCATTTGTAATGGTAAATGCAGTCGATTGTAGACCATTTGTAGAAACTATTGCTGCTGGATTAGAATATAGCGCTGTGATTGCATTATATATATCTCCTATAAGGTTACATTTTTGTAAGACTCATCTCATATAGTCCCAATTTACTCTACTGAATGCCTTTCTTAGCATTGATAGATAGTAATATTAATTTTTCATGTTCTGCTTTCTGTAATAAATTCATTAGTCTTTGAGATGCCTGTCTAAAAGGTATAAATCCCATTTGGTCTGGGTCTATGAGTTCAGGCAATATTACATTTATTATTTTTGCTATGATAATAGCGTATAATTTCACCTCTACATTTAAGAGCAAAATCGGTCTGTAATTTTCTGGCGTTGTAGGTTCTCTACCTATTTTGGTAAGAGTGATTATTTGAGCAGTTAGCATTTCCTGTGTGAAATTGAATTGCTTCTTTAAAGGTTCTGTGTAGAAAAGGGATTAGATGTTTCTTAAAAGTTTTGTAAAATTCACTAGGTAAGCCATCTATTCCAGGTGTTTTATTTTTTCTGAGGACTCTAATTCCTTCGGGAATTTCTTCTTGTGTAAGTTCTTTGTTTAGATAATTAAGTTGAGATTTTGAAGCCATGGGGAGATCTATTTAAGGATTCTGTATCTTGTGTGTTAGGGTGGTATATTGTGTTATCCTGTTTGAAGTTATAAAGTGATTTGTAGTATTCTCTGAATAAGTTCATAATATCATAAGGATTGGTGTGTTTAGATTCATTTTTAATTAGATAGTTGATTTTGTTTCTGGTTTGTTTTTCCTTTAATTTATTTGCTTATACTTTGCCAGATTTATTATCCATGGAATAGTATTGAGCTCCGTTTTCTATGTTTTTTAAAAAAAAATTTTGTTAGCAGCAATCCACACAGTTCTCTTCCAATCAGCTACTACACACAGTCCCTTTTTAGCTTGGCTCTTCCTGAATACACAGTCACTTTTTAACTCTGTCCTGCTGTCTCCATTATTGGTAATCCATAGAGTTCATACACAGCACATAAAAACCTTTCCTGCCAAAACAACAATGGCCCCTGTCTCTCTCTCCTTCCTCTGTATCCCCCCACCCACACAGAGCACACCTGGGGGCGTGTCACTTCAGCCCTTTGGCTTATTTCTTAAAGGGGCTATCATCAAAATAATACAGACACACATTTACCTTACATTTAACACAGTGTAGAACAGGATAATTAAATTTAACAGAATTATATAACTGTTTCTTACATATTCCCCCCACTTTAATATTGTCAGTCCCTGTCAATGACTGACACAAGGTAACAGATTATTGTATAGCAGGCCAAAGAAAATTCATTCTGCGCATAACGCACTGGAGGAATACCAGCATTTGGTCTAGTGGTACGTCTTAGGCTTGCTGGGGTACTCTGAGGCACAGCAGCTATGGGTTGTGAAGGACCAGCAGGTTCTACACCAGTAGAAGCACAGGCTGAAGGCACAGTAGTCACAGGTAAAACATCCTCAGGAGCAGGGAGCGGCCAACAATCACCATCATCATCATCCTCATCATCGTAGGCCCATTCAATACCACTAGTCTCTGACTGTGGAAACTCTTTGACATTAACAGTTTTATCACAAGTTATCTCTTCAGATAGACACGGGCGTAGCATATTCCAATGAAGGACTTGAACACACTCAGTCCCTTCTTTCTGGACTTCATACACTGGCCCATCCGCATACTTGCAGCTGACAACACGATATGGTACAGCCTCCCATTTACTTTCCAATTTTCCACAAGGCTTCTTGACACGTACCAGCACCAGGTCACCTGGCTGTAGTGGAACATCTTGCACCGGGGGCTTATTAGGATGGGACTTCTCTTGTAGACGCTGCTGTACTAATCGGTGGACCGTCTCTAGCTTCTGCCGGTGCGCCCGCACCCAGGAGGTCAGATCTCTTGGAGGCAACCCATCCACATCATTTTACTGTAACTCCTCAACACTCTTACAAGACCTCCCAAAGAGGAGAGCATACGGGGAATACCCTGTTGTAGAATGTACCTGATTGTTATAGGCCCACACCATCTCAGACAAGAACTGAGGCCACTGTAACTTCTTGTCCTCCTCCAGAGTTCGCACCATCTGTAACAGAGTCCTATTGAAGCGTTCACAGGCCCCATTTCCTGTGATATGGAGTCGTGTGCGACTTCTTTATCCCATAAATACGTTGAACTCTGATGAAATCTTGGCATAGAGCCCGAGCGGCCGACTCAGCTGTCTGGTCCTTGGTGGCGGTTACGACCGCAAATTTGGTAAAGTGGTCCACCATTATGAGGCAATACTGGTGCCCGCTGTTGGATGGGCCCACCATTAGATAATCTATCATAACAATCTCCAAAGGTTCCCGGATCACTATGGTCTGCAGAGGAGCTCTCTGTTCCCCTGCTTTATGAATCTCACAAGTTCGACAGCTGCGGCATACTTCTTCTACCATGTGCTGGAGACCAGGGCAATAAATCAGTCGCTGCAACCAACGAAAGGTCTTTTCGTGACCAAAATGTCCATTTTTAGTATGAGCCTCAAGAGCTAATAATTGAGCTAATTCACTAGGCACCACAATTTGATAACGAATATCGATTTCAAAAGGAAGGTAGACCTTCCTGCATAACACTCCATTCTTCATCTCTAGCTTTTCCCACTGGCTCAGAACTGATAACATTTCCTGTGTCAATCGTTCACTTTCCTCCGTACAGGGCTTTTTGCCTTCCTCAACATACTTGATAATTTTTGCCAACCCCACATGGGCATGCTGTATCCGTGTCCATTCCTGTCGTGAGGGGCCAAAGAAGGGAGCCATCTCAGTCCCCTGCACCACACACTGAATTGCAGCGACCAAGACCTGAGAAAATTTGCTTAAGTCAGGCACCTCCACATGCTCTAATTCATGATCCACATCTTCAGTGGGGAGCTGTGTAGTTACCCTGGAAAGTCCATCAGCGTTCTGGTTTTCTGTCTTGGACCAGTACTTAATGCAGTAATTGAACTTAGACCTTCGGGCCATCCACCTCTGCTCCAAAGCCCCGAGCCTAGCATTTTCCATGGGAGCTAATGGGTTATTGTCAGTCAGTACTAAGACTTAGGCCCCGGTCAAATATTCTGAGAACTTTTCAGTCATAGCCCATACCAGCGCTAAGAGTTCTGACTTGAATGAACTGTAATTTTCTGGGTTTCTTTCGGAATCTCGCAAAGACTGGCTAGCATACGCTATAACACGTTCCTGGCCATCCTGAACCTGAGAAAGCACAGCTCCAAGACCATACAGACTTGCATCTGTATATAGCTGAAATGGCAATCTATAGTCAGCATATGCTAAGATTGGTGCTGTTGTCAAAGCATCCTTCAATGCCCAGAGGGCTTATTCTTGTTCAGGTCCCCATTTCAGAGACCGGCTCTTCGGACCGCCAGATGTGCCTCGCAGGAGAGCATTAAGTGGTGCTGCTATCCTAGCGAAATCCTTAATAAACCGTCGATAGTAACCGGCCAATCCAAGGAATGCCCTCACTTCTCGCAGGGTAGTTGGTGTTGGCCAATCTTGAACAGCCCCTATCTTATCCCTCGACGACCCCTTCTCCTGCCACACGATGACCCAGGTAATCAAGTTCAGATTGAAACAACCGACACTTACTGGGTTTCAATTTGAGCCCGTGGTTCCCCAATCATTGAAATACTTGTCCCAACTGAGAGAGATGATTTTCAAAAGTTGCAGAGTACACTATAATGTCATCCAGATAGATGAGAGTAAAGTCAAAGTTAAAATCACCAAGACATTTCTTCATCAATCGTTGAAAAGTTCCAGGCGCATTCGTCAGCCCAAAGGGCATACGGTTAAATTCATATAGCCCCATGGGCAAGATGAAAGCGGTCTTCTCCTTATCCTTCTCAGCCATCGGTACCTGCCAATACCCACTAGCCAGGTCTAGTGAGGAGAAGTAGCAAGCTCTTCTTAGTGCCGAGAGGGACTCCTCAATCCGGGGTAAGGGGTAGGAGTCTCGCACACTGCAGGCATTTAACTTCCTGTAGTCCACGCAAAACCGAATGGACCCATCCTTTTTCTTAAACAATACCACCAGAGCCGCCCATGGGCTTTGGCTTTCTTGAATGATCCCACACTGCAACATCTGTGTCAACAGTTCTTTCACCTCCTGATACATCTTCGGAGGAATTTGTCTATAGCGTTCCATAATCGGAGGAGCGCCCCTGGTGGGTATCTCATGATAGATTCCTGTGGTACATCCAAAGTCTTCAGCATGATGTGCAAAGACTGCGCGGTCCTTCCATAACAATTCGTCTATTTTTCGGACCTGTTCTAGAGAGAATGAAGAAGTTTCAACCTTTATCTGCTCCCGAATCGCACCGCCATTCCATTCAGGAGAAGAGCTCCCATCTCCCCTCATAGACACGGTTAGCGACCACTCATCTCCTTCAGCAGGCTCCAACTGCATCTGGGTCACTTTCCTTACTTGTTCTGGAGTCACATTAAGATTAGCCAGCAACCTCCCTGGGGCTAGATTGACACTCTTGTTCTGGGTGTTCACACAATGGAGTAGTACTCTCCCAATGGCAGACTACTGCCAATGACCTGGCTACTAGTGGATCAACACCCCCATCGGCTATCTTCACTGGCTCTATCAATACAGCTATACCTTCTAATTTCCGGAAAGTGCCTACAGGCATGGACATTATCGTCTCCCGACTGGGTGGCAGTGTAACTTTGGTATGCCAAGGAACCGAAATTCGAGCCAGAGGGCGTTGTGCATCTTGGCTTTTCTGTAAGCCACATGTCCAGACCAGCTGCTGGAATGCTATCTGAGATGGCTGGTGGTTTCTTTCCAATAACCATGACCTCTCTTTTCAAAGAGAATCCGATCCAATTCTTTTAACACATTCATCCCCAAAATGACAGGGGCCTTTACTACATGTGTTTCCTGTACCACAACAATACCTTTCTTGCCTAAATCTTGACCACATAACTGGACATTCATCCAGGCCACACCCACCATGGGCACTGGTAACTGATTAGCTGCAATCACTCATACAAATGTATGGGTATCGTATTTCACATGCCGCTGGAAATACTGTTCATAACAGTCTTTGCTCAGGGTCGTCACTTGGGAACCCGTATCAACCACTGCGGTAACCGGAATACCTTCCAATTCCATCTGTATGATGGAACTTTCAGCGATTAGGTCCTCATCAGGGCATCTTCCTCTCGCAGTTTCCTTTTTCATTTCCCCTACTATGTGCCCTACAGCAGTAGGGGACTTTAGTTTAACGGCGGCCTCTCATAAACTCATCGCTGCCCTGAACATCTAGCTGCAATGTGGCCCATACGTCCACACTCCCAGCAACGTGTCTCCCGGCGGTCAGGCCTTTGGTTAGGGCCCCTTCGGTAAGCCCTGTCAGTCTCTCCTGAGGGTTGTACTGAATTATTCAGACCTCTTTGGTAAGTTCTATCCTCCTCCTTCCAGCAGGGCTGTGGGGGATTCTGACTTTCTTGATGGGAACGACCCTCCCTGTCTTCCCTGGTCTGCTGGAGGCTTGCAATTCTGATTGAGTTCTCATTACAACTGGTCTGTAGGCGTTCCATTTGCTCTTGCAATTTCTGCATTACAGTAAGTATCTCTTTAACCGTCCCTTTTTCTACTGTTTCTGGGCCAGAGCTAACTCCCTGCGACAGAGTGACTCAAAATATAGCGTGCGGTTTTAAGAACATACTATTGGCACGTGAGATGGCTTCTACCTGTACATCATGAAATTTAGCATCGGTTTCCCGTCGTATGAAAGTCTGCATGGCAATAGTCAAACTGCCGTCACGAATCTCCAAAACAAACTAGTCACGAAGAGTCCTATCAGGGTTAGAGAAGGCTGGTGGACCCGCTCTCTCCTTCCCTTGGATATCTCGGAGCAGTTCTTGTAGAGCATTTGCATATTGGGGGAGACTTTCATGTTCTTGTTGTACCCTTTGGAAAAACCGAGCCTGCAGAGACCCCAGCAATGCAGTTTCACCATAAATGGTTTCTAGAATCTGTACCACCTGATCAAATGTCTTTCTTTGTTCTAATGGCCGTAATATCACTGTGGTCTCGGCATCTCCTTGCAACATCAATATGGCTAACTCTACTAGTACCTCTGGTGTAGTCTGGTACATGCGCTGTACCATTCGCATCTGTTCTGCCCACACACTCACAGACATGTTATTGCCATCAAATTTAACTAACTGACTCATTACAGCCCCTGCTGGCATTTTTCCTTCAGCACCTTCCCTTCTACCAGGCGTGTTGCCGTCCATTCTGGCTCACGGAATCCTGCCGACTACGCCAATTGGTAAACCGAGGGCAAGGCAGGTGGTTTGATTCCGTTACCAGAAAAGAATGCGCACACGATACTCAAATTTAAGAAAATTGCATTTACTCAGAAATGAAGAAGGCAGGTTAATGGTGGTATAACAGTGAGAAAGATAGGCAAAAATGTAAATATAACACAAACAGTATCAGACCGGTTTTATAATAATGTTTTCCTTTTTCGTTTCCTTATGTTCGTATTTACAGTGCGGACACTTGATGATCACCAGTACAAAATGACCCTAACTGACCCTATCTTAACAATTGGGTGCGCACCCCCCTCATTTCCCAGCGATCCAAGTGGACCACTTACAAATGGTAGCAGCGTGCGGTGGTGCCCGTTGTCGTCTCCTTCTTCGGTGAACACAAGGCCTGTAACCATGAAACCTTAATCAGCAGGTTGGGAACCGGATGGGTTGTGAAGAAGTTCAATGGCAGATATCCTTTGATATTCTAGTCCTCCTGTGGAATGTTTATGTTGGGGTGTGAGATACTCCAGGATTTTACAGTTACTGTCCGGTACCTCAACAGCACTGTGAGTCTCTTACTATTAGCAGCAATCCACACAGTTCTCGTCCAATCAGCTACTACACACAGTCCCTTTTTAGCTTGGCTCTTCCTGAATACACAGTCACTTTTTAACTCTGTTCTGCTGTCTCCTTTATTGGCAATCCATAGAGCTCATACACAGCGCATAAAAACCTTTCCTGACTCTGCCAAAACAACAATGGCCCCTGTCTCTCTCTACTTCCTCTATATCCCCCCACCCACACTGAGCACACCTGGGGGCATGTCACTTCAGCCCTTTGGCTGATCTCTTAAAGGGGCTATCATCAGAACAATATAGACACACATTTACCTTACATTTAACACTGTTTAGAACAGGATAACATTTAACAGAATTATATAATTGTTTATTACGCTAGAGAAAAAGTGCTTATGTGGGGATATTATTACTCTGTATAAATACATTAACGGCCATATAATAAACTATCTGGGGCAGTGTTTCACCAATAAAACAACATCCATGGAACTGTCTTCCAGTGGACGTTGTTATGGCAGGTTCATTGGTCAGTTTAAAAAAAAAGCTGGATAAGTTTCTGCAAACAAGAGTTTCTGTTACTGGTCTTGATACGTAAAGAGTTGATCCAGGTAAATTTCCGATTGCCACTTGGAGTCAGGATGGAATTTTTTCCCCTTCATATATTTGGTGTTTGTTTTTTTTTTGCCTTTCGCTGGATCAACAGTTAATAATCAATCTTAATATTCTTTCATTTTATCCCCCAATATCCCCTCCCCAATCACCCAATTATCTTGTATTTCTCTCCCAAACACTTATTTATTAGTTAGTGTCACATTTCCCAGAATCCCCTCTGAAATTCACCTATAAACAGTTAGGCACACAAAAGTTCCTCTTGCCTTTGTCACAGTAATGTTTTAACCTTTCCTCCAGTCTCTCTCTGCATGATCAGCTGTAAAAAACGATCTTGCAGAGATAGGGTGGAAAGGCTTTGTTTACTGCAGCCATCACTGGGGTCAAGTGGGTGCGCCTGCTAGCATGATGATGGACATTGTTTGACAGCATGCCCAGCACAGAATAAGACACGCACCCAGGAACCAGCACAGCTTCCCCAGGCTACTGCAAAGAAACTAAGGAGAATTTTGAAGAAAAAAAAAAGGTAGGAGGAGGGTTGGAGAATTGTGAACTTTCAAACAACACAAACACAAAAAAAGTTTTATTTATCAATGGAGTTACCATTTAATAACAGGTCCACACAAACAATGACAAATATTTTCTAGTATTAGTAAACAATCACCTTGTATTTATAATTGGGAATTTCCCTTTTGGCTGCAAAGGTGTCACCAATGTCATTGGTTAATTTATCAATGGCTCGAATTATCCCTTCCATAGCAACAATCACTGAAGCAGCATGTGCTTCAGTATCATCATCATCACTCTCACTATTAAACCAACGGAACGCGTTTAATGCAGTCGTCTCTTCAGTGCAGTTGCGGAAAGGAAGTTCATAAAGATATTTATACAACTCATTTTTCATTTGGTCTTTTGACCAACACCATAAAAAAAATAAAAAAGCATCTTCCAGTAATTTGTCTTCTGGATATTTTGAGGGTCGGAGATCACTAAGATAGTTTTTCCTTTCCTTGAAATTTACAGGTAATGGGTACTGTGGTTGAAACAAAAAACTGTTATTAAATACTACATTAAATGCATTAAAAACCTTCTCATTATTCCCCCAAGTAGGGGAAAGGACAAGGGTTTTATTTTTTAGCTCATGGAATTTATCCAGTATTAGTGGAACAGAAAGAACCATCTTTCCACATAGAATGATAATATCACTGATAGAGTTCTGAAGGATTTCTCTTGGATTCCTGTCTTTGTCATATGGATTATATGGGTCGGTATTTATTGTTATTATAAACTCAGTGCAGATGTTCTCTCCGTACAGATATTTTACAATGTGTTGTTGTTCTTCCCATCCAACAATATCATTAGTTGTAATTATTCCAACCCAGGTCCAGCCAAAATAGTTCAGTAATTTCCCTAATGGAAATAAAAATCCTTCATCACTCGGTACCGTCCGATAGAAATATGGGAAGGTGGATCTGTCACTGAGTGTAGGGTCTGTAGCCCCATAGCTGATCTGGAAATAGAATTTCAAGGTTAAGCACTGGCCTTTAATGGTTTTGCATTTTTTACTGGGGATTCACATTCACTAATACTTCTAAAAAATCCAAATGTGCTCCCACGTCCTCCAGGGGAGAACACTGGGATATGTTGGGGATTTTATTAAAGGAAAATTGTATTCTCCTTATCTTGGCACTTTTTCCTTCTTAGCTGCATAGTACCCAGGCTGAGGTCCTAAATTGCAAATTCCTCACCCCGGGTACTTTGACTCCAGCAAAACTTTGGCGCTCCACTCCGTTTCTCCTCTTTTCCACTGTGTGTGTGACAGTCCAAGATACAGCCAATGGGAAGAAACGCTCTGCAAGGAGGTGTATCTGCAGACTGTCATAGGAAGATTCTCCTCGTACTCCTTGATGCTTGGGCTTTTATGTGGTGCAAGGTCCTTAAGGCTGCTTAACCACCAGCAGGCAAATAGAATGACAGGAAATGTGAGGACCGCACAAACTTTTATTGTGACATAGACAAGTGCACGATGTTTTGGGGTTTCCCCCTTCCTCAGGTGCATAACATGTCACTGACAGTGGAAAAGAGGAGGGACAAAGCTAAGCACTGAGGGAGACTTTAAATACTGCAGGAGTTATGTAAAGTACCCAGAGGTCAGGAATAAACAATTTGGGTCCTTACCCTGGGTACTATGCAGCTATGGATCGGGGAAAAGTTGAGTATAATTGTCCTTTACAAGGACTTGTGGACATCATTTCAGATTAGAAGAAAAGAAGTTTCATCTTGAGGTAAGGAAAGTTTTCTTTATAGTGAGAAGGGTGAAACTACCATAAATATATCCCATTGCTAATATCTACTTCATACGGGTATGGCCACACTCTGCAGTTGCAGTGCTAACAAAGATCAAGAAATTGCAATAATATAGCAATATAGTACATAGGCGCAAACCTTGTACATATAAGAGAAAGTGTATAATATCAATCTTTATTGCCTATTACCCACAGTTCTGCCCCATTGGGAGTTTAAATTAAATTTTCTGCGTTATAGTGCCACCTAGTGCTGCTATGCTTACGTACAAGTTATTTTAATTAGCAGCCGACTCCTGGCATGTGACCCAGCCTAAAGGAGAGGAGGGTTTTCCTCCTTAGCTTGCTGCGTTGAAGGATTGTTGAGTCTTTTTTACCTTCAAGTTTTGTCTTTGGATTAAATTTCCTGCATTCTATCACAATAAAGAACTGGAAGTTTACCTTCTAATGGACTGACTTTGTGAGTTGAAGCTCTCTGCACCCTACACTTCTCATACATTACCTGCGTTGCTTATTTTCAAGCACAAGGGGCAGAACACCCATATATATCAGAGAGCACTCAAAGATCTTTTTATTCCTTTATTCTTTACAAGTGCAAGTGTAACAACAGTGAAAACAGTGCAATCAGCAACTTTCCGGTCTTTCTTCGACGTATATCAAGCTCTAATAAAGGTCCAATAAACAGACCAAAACATTGCTGATTGCACTGTTTGTACTGTTGTTGCACTTGCAAAGAATAAAGGAATAAAAAGATACATTTATCCTATTCTATTCTCTACACAGGTAAGTAAAAGGTAAACAGCTGCTTCTCCTGGACACAAAGGTATGCTAATATTACCGGTTTCGTAAAAGGTACATCTTTATTATTCTATTATTTGGTCCATGAGAATACAGTACACACAAACAGCCTTACGCGTTTCAGACGTAATACATACACATCTTGTAGCGTAAGTGTATGTTTTTAGTACACAAAATGCACAAAGGAAAAAAAAGTCGATAGTAAAATGGTGTACTGAATTTGCTCCAGAGACTGTCAGCCTTATCCAGATTCTATGCACAAGACTCTTATTTATCAGGAGTGGCCCTCGCATATGTTGGAGGCAGGGTGTTGCTGAACTACCACTCTAGATAGACTACAATAAATAAGTGCCAGTGGTTCTGGAACTTAAACAGTATCTTATTTATTCACAGAACAATATTAATGAGGCATTGCAATTAACACAATAGAGGTGACATAGCATGGCACATATATCATATAAATACTCACAAACCAGACAAATCAGAAACAGCATAAATAACAATCGTCTTGTTAGTGCCACCCCAGCTCTCGGATCACTGTAGTGGAATCTTCTACCCCTATGTCTGGCACTATGTCCCTATTCTTGGGTGGTATACCCAGGAAGTTTTAAGAGCAATGTATAAGTAATGTTTTAAAGTGAATGTACCTTTAAAGATATTCAGTTTTACACAAACACGTATTTGCACACACACCCTAGGGGGAGGAGTGAAGTGTATTTAAGGAAGCAAATGGTATGTTGATTTATGCATCCGAGGAAGGGGGAAACCCCCAAATCGTTGTGCACTGCAAGTCACAATAAAGAAATAGTTCATATCCCCTGCTAATTCGTTCCAGATGTATGGAGTCCACTACCAGTGGTTAAGCAGATTGGGGAGGCAGCACCATTGGTGATTAATAGTGAAGGTGTGCGGGGAGACACATACGTTTATATAAAGCTACTCCAGGATTGCTTAGCTGAAGCAGAGAGGGTACCCAGTATATCTAACAGAGTCCGGTTAAAATGCTCAGTAAGGGCATCTCCCTCAGGATGGTAGGGAGTAGTGCGACTTGCCGATGCTCAGCATATTTAACAATCCCTTTATCAATTTGCTCTAAAAGTCTCACTCATGATCAAAGGTGATTCGGTTGGGAAGCCCATGATGCACAAATAATCTTTCCCATAACATTTTAGCCACAGTAACAGCTTTTTGGTTTCTCATGGGACACAATAAAAAACATTACCTAGCCCACTAGTGTCATTGTCAATGCACAAGAAATCTACAGTATGCACATGGGCAGAGGGTGACTTTAAGAATAGGGTAGTCTGATTGCCGCGCAAAATTTTTCTAGGCCACACCCCTTTCCACGCCCAGGTCACACCCCTTTCCACGCCCCAGGTCACACCCACTTTGTATTTTACACAACATAAAGTGTTAGTTTTACATTTTATACAGAGACAGAAAGAGACATGGATTGATAGATAGATAGATAGATAGATAGATAGACGATAGATAGATAAAGATAGATAGATAGATAGATAGATATATAGATAGATAGATAGATAGATAGATAGATAGACGATAGATAAAGATAGATAGATAGATAGATAGATAGATAGATAGATAGATAAAGATAGATAATAGATAGATAGAGATGATAGATAGATAGATAGATAGATAGATGTATAGATAAATAGATAGTAGAAGATTAAATAGAGAGAGAGATAGATAGATAGATAGATAGATAGATTAATAGATAGATAGATAGATAGATAAAAAGATAGATGGATGGATAGATAGATAGAGATGATAGATAGATGATAGATCGATAGATAGATGATAGATAGATAATAGATAGATGTATAGATAGATGATAGATAGATAAAGATAGATAGAGGTGATAGATGATAGATAGATAGATAGATAGATACTAACCTCCTCCAGGCAGAGATCACATCCAGGAACCTGCAGGACATTGCTGCACACACCTTTTGGCCAGTGTCAGTAAAGTTTAAAAAAAAAAAAGGAACTTTTTTTTGAATAAACTTTATTCATACTGACACTGACCGGCCAGTACAAATAGAGTTTAGGAAGGGGAGCCCCGACATCGAGCGGTGTTGGGAGGTATGTTTGGGAGAGGGAGCTGCTACTGGCACCAGCACTCCCACCCCACACCCGGAAATGAGGGGGGGGGGGGGGGGCCAGGGGATTAAAGGTACATTACTTTTTTTTTTTCCCAGCCTTCCTAAGCCTTATGGAAAATCCGCCTATGAGTATGCACACTAGATCCAAGGGCCCATTACTTTTTAAATGTTCCATAGGAGCAGCTCTAGTAGGCAAAGTCTTTCTCCGCAAACGGTATACATCTCCTGCAGTAATCTGCAACCGCTTCACTCATCCGAGGCCAGAAGAAGCGACTTTTGACTAGGCCACATTTTCAGTTCCAAGATGTCCATGTTGATCATGCAAACTTCTCAAAACAGTCTTTCAGTAAACTTGGGGAAGTGCTAATTGTCTTCTCCCTAGATGATCATGAAATAGATGAACCCTATAAAGGAGCCCATGGATAATTTTCAGTTTATCCTATTCCCTTAGGAAAAGGGTACTCTATTTGGGTAGAATATTTTTCATATAATCAGGGTCTTGTTAAATGACAGCCTCCCTGACATGACTAACTATGGGATCACTCTTTTGCAAACAAATCATATCTTGGGTTCTTAGTTGGAAATCCTTACACTGTCCTCTCCGCCTCCAAGTGAGTCCACCAGGTGAAACTTAGAGAAAGCAATACAGTGTCCTTGTACAGCTGCTATGGCTTAATAAGCAGCTACTGCTGAATCTGGGATTTCCTCCCACTTGGTCTCCTACTGCTGAGGAGGTCTACTTTGGCAGTGGTTAAAATACATGTTAAAGGATTATTATCTCTTCTTACCTCAAATTGGGCCTCATAAAGATAATCATGTAGCTTTTCCATTACAGCCCATTTTAAAGCCAAATGTTCTAGTTTGTGTTTAGGATCATTTCTTTCAGTTTGGCTCAGACTCTGACTGACATATGCAAATAGTTTTAATCCCCCCGGATATTCTTGATGAAAGATGCCTCCCAATCCTTCATAACTAGCATCTACATACAAAACATAAGGCTTTTGTGGATCAGCATAGACAAGTACAAGGGCTTCTGTTAGTTTTTGCTTAAATGTAAAAGCTTCCTCACAAGCAGAGGTCCATTTGTCTTTAAAGAGAGTATCTTTAATATTGTCCCCTTTCAACAATTCATCTAGTGGATAGGCAATTTTAGAGTAACCCTCCATAAACCTCTGATAATAACTACAAAATCCCAAGAAGGATCTCATCTCAGTTAGAGGCTTGATAAAGGGTGCCAGAGACTCTCACACTGATGGGTGAATAAAACAGCACTTTTTGCAACTCAAATTTCTTTGGAATGTCCTGTTGCACATTTTTGATGGTATAATTTCATGTGGACCGGAGAGCAGTACGATTGGCAGCAGACAGAGTGGTTTTAATTAGTTGTGAGTTGATATAGTATTGAATGCTCCCTACAATCTGTGCCACACCAGGTAAGTATCAGCCATATAATATATATTAGAAGGGAGGCACACTAAAAAAAAAAAAATGCTTTCAAATGGTAATTTGTTAAGTGCTGAAGACCATATACACAATGTTTCTGGAGGTCAAAAGCCCCCTTCCTCAGGTGTAACCAAACACTACAAAGTGCAGACTATTGAACTTGAAACCAAAATAGGACACTTAAGTGCAGAATTAGCCCAAAAGAAGCTGCAGAAGTTTTGCTGGAATACTCATGACTACAAGATCAAGCAGTTATACCAGTGAGCCAAGGAAAGAAGGAAAAAACATATGGTGCTGCAAAGCAAGGAGTTCAGTAGCGGCGACAGTAGTGCGACCTCCATCTAGCAGAGGACGACGCTAGCCAAGGGATCAATCCTCCGCAAGTGAAACTAGCACGTCTGGTGCCCACTCAGAGGTCATCGCAAGTACCCTGACTGTTTCTTTTCTTTTTTAGGGGATCGTTACCCCAACCAGGACCACCAGAAAAAAAAACAAGGAGAATGGGGAAGAAAAGGCTTGCCAGTTGCACCAAGGAGGGACAACAATCATTGCTGGTGGGTGAGCTTTGATAGACAATTCCCTACAGACTATACCCAGTTCATTTTTTTCCTCTGATAGTGAATCTATCAGAAATGGACTTTACCAAAGAAAACCAACAAACCGTTGTATAGTGTCTAGAGAACCTTTCTTTGAGAAAGAAACAAACAGCATGTAGATCAAGATCATGTCTAATGATCAAATATAGAGACTTAACATCCAATGTTAACCAGGTAAAGTCAGATTCCCATTTTATATTCACCAATCTTTGTAAGACTTGTTTAGTGTCCTTAATATATGATTTTTTACTATGGGTTGCAGATAAGTCTATAAGCAGAAACAGAGGTCATTCTGAGAGATGGCTTTAGGAGAGCAGCAAGAAGGGGTAGAACTATAGGTGATAGCGTAGCCCCTAGCCTTTGTTGGAAAGATAAGAAAACCTGGCTATCCTTTATGGGAACTTTTAAATATGGCTCAATACAATGCAAGACATGTACCGCTATAGAGACCAGGAATACTATAATCTCAACTAGTACAGGTAAACAATATGTGATACGTGATTTTATAAATTGCAATACAAAGAAAGTTGTGTACCTTTTAACATGTTCTAAATGCAGCAAACAGTATGTGGGGTGGACCCTGTGCCCTTTGAAGGAGCGCATTAGAGAGCACCCTAACAGTATACAAAAAGGTGACATCCCCAGTGGGACATCACTTTAGGGACTGTACTAACTGTGATATAACATTCTGTAAGGTTCAAGATATAGAATCGGTTAGAAGGGATTTAAGAGTAGGAGATATATTTGGAGCCCTTAAAAAGAGAAGCCCATTTGATAATGGAATTGAAAACAAGATCCTCGTTAGGTTTAAACCATAGATGGGATATTTCCCTATTAACATGTGTATATGTATTGGTTTTCAATTCTCCTTTATTGCAAAGTTTTGTAACTTTAATTGTAATATTATATTAAGCTTGCAATGATTACATGAAGTTTGTATCTCGATTTTATTAATGTATCGCCTATTTTGGTGTAATCATATCAGCTTTGTAACACTGTAACAACAAGTTGGGTAACAGTGGGTAAAAATTGACTCATCTCAGGTTCAATGTATATTTTTTAGCAATCTGATATTAGTACAATTGGAACTATATATCCCATATACAAAAAAAGGAGGTATTGGGGATATACAATACTATGGATAGTATATTGTTTAATACATTTAATACATTTAGATAATACTGGGTTAATGATCCGAGTCTTTATGAGGTTGAATAATGAGTTAATGGTCAGTCATTACGTAAGCTAATCTCCAGCTACATTTTAATTGGTTATCTTAACTTTAAAAAGGTGGGACCATATACTGGCTATTTAGTCTATGATTAAGGGTTCTTTGAACATTAAACGCGCCAAACATTTGTCCACTTTTTCCCCTGCAACAAACTCTGGCCAATATGGCTTTTTAAATGTGTGGATTTAATAAAATGAACTTTTAACTGCAATCATATGGGGTGAGTTGCCTGCTTAATGTTAAAGCTCCTTTCTCTTTTCCAGCGTATCTTTATTGTGGAAGCCTTAGAATTTCTATTAACTCACAACTATTTTCTCTTCAAACATAAGTTCTATATCCAAACACAGGGGGCAGTGATGGGGGCGAAATTTGCCCCCATGTATGCTAGCCTGTACGTTGGGTGTTGGGAATAGACTTGTCTGTGTGGTAATTGGTTCATTAATTGTGATACTCTATTATGTAATAAATCTAATTCTAATAAGAATTGTAACAGTTTAAATATGACTCAAATATCCAATACTAAAAATAATAACCAGTGTACACCTATTATCTTCTCTACCCATTTCAGTCTTCAGTTTAGGGAAATGACTCGTATCATCAAAAAACATACCTATTCTATATGGCAATACATTTCTCCAATAGCTAGTGGCTATAAAATGATACCTAAGAGAGCAAATAATTTGCATTTACATGACATGTTAGCCCCTAGGGCTTTTCACGCTTTTCACGCTACAAAGGCCAATACTGGGTGGTTTAATACCCTAGGTACTTTTAGATGTAGAAGCAATCGCTGCACAGTTTGCCCTTTTTTACTTGTGGGTTCCACATTCCGTAGTAGTGTGACCCAAAAAGAATACCAGATCAAACAATATATCAGCTGTAATAGTAATTTTATATTGTATCTTATTTCATGTAAAAAGCTTTAATAGCTTCATAACTATTCGCTTTCTCTATGAATGGCATGCTCATTAGTCTGTCTCCTTTATTTGTGTGTAGTTGGTGTACGTTTCTGTGTCTTGTTTTGTACCTATATGTCTAGCTTGCATATACATTAATTTAGGGTATAGAGGGTTAGGGACATTTGTGATTTTTGTTACACCTGCTTGAGGGCGTCATATATTCAAAGTCAGTAATATGATGATACGGTGCCATTTTACAGTGTTTGAACACACTGTGTAGGTACCACCCTAAAGATATTACTATATCACCAGGGTGAGGTATCTGAACTGATGATATACAACATAAGGAGTGCTGGATTATCATGATATGTATATCAAGTGGTGCTTTAAATACACATTAAATTTAAATTGAATTAAATTTAATCCAAAGAATCAATGTATAGTGTTCCTGGCTTGATTTTCTGTGCACATTCTTAGTATTATGTTCTCTACCTGTCTCCCCTTTCCCCTCATCTCTTCCTCAACCCTCTTTCTATATTTGGTCTCTTTTTTTAAAGGGCATCTATAGTGGAAAAACAAACTTTTTTTCTTTCTTTCCATGTGTTCTATAATTCCCCACCACCCTCAGAGTGTCTTCACTTTGTTCAGTTTCCCTCTCTGTCCTGGGATACACTAATTAGAAGTTGACGTGATTGCATTCCTCTACTCCTACTTGTACTGTCTATCAAATCCCTGTGATGTGACCCTCTTCCCTGCTCTGTTACAAACAATTAGCAGGGGGAGAGAGGTAGCTTTGACTGCAGAGATAAGGCTGTACTTGACTCCCCTTTTTGATAGCTTTCACTGATTGATGATGGGTCACAAAAAGAGAGATTGTATTGCAGCAGCAAACTACTGTTCTCCCTTCTCTTCCGTGTCTCCAGGACAGCTTGCTTTCTATTGGCCACTGTGCGTGGGTGTGTTTTTCAGGATGTTGAACTTTTAACTCCTAATGCACATGATAAGCTTGTTGGGAAGCCAGTGTTTAGGAGGTAACAGAGGGGAGGGGGAAGGGGGGAGTGCTGCAGAGAGATCTGACACCATGAAAAAACTGACAGATGTAGGAGAAAGTCAGCACAGAGTACATTATTTAACTTTGCAATGGGGCAATGTGTTTTTTTCACTATAGATGCCTATTAAGATTATCCCTCTTTCCATATTTAAAGATCCGTGGGTTACTTATATAAAAAAAATGGTGTTTGTGCTAAATGATTTAGATTGGGACAGACATGATGTTTTTAGTTCCAGCAGTAGCTTAATGCAATTAGGGGATAATGATAAATGGAAGGTTAATACTAAAAAATATAAAAATATATATGAGAAAAAAAAAAACTCATGCTGAGGCAGTTTAGAATAAAATTGGAGGTTTCAAGTCTGAAAAATTCCTAGCAAGTGAAGATGATTACCAGGGGTTTAAGAATAAAACTTAAGCCAGGCAAGAACATTCTAGATCAGGATGATGGAAAATTCTTCAGGGAGTGGGATGACACTCTGAGTGAATATTCCCTCAAACTGATGGGTGTGATAAAAGCCAAAAATGAAACTATGTTTGAGAAAGTAGGATAAGAAATAGAAGAAATAAAAGAACTGCTTAATAAAGAAAGTCATCTGGAAAAAAATTGCCTATTTAATGAAAGAATCAAAAAAGACATGGATAAACTGCAGAAAGAGATTAAAATGAGGAAAATTAGGAATTTAAAAGAGATAAATCTGATTATGAAAATGGAAAGGTATATGAGTTCAGGGATCTGGCTTTTTTAGACAAAGAGGAGGGAAACAAAGAGGAATCATATACCCTGACAGATCTCCAAAAAAGAAAAGAAGGGGAGGGACAAAGAGACATAGGAAGAGGATAAGTGAGATTGAGGGACAGAGAATGTTGGGGATACAAGAAGAGGGGTAGAGACAAAAGGGATGCCCACAAATAAGTGATAGAGATTTGCAGGTCATTAATCTTTCCGGAGAGACCCCAAATAGTACAGAAACTAAGGGCATGTATTTAGGGCAAATTTGAGGATGTGAATCTTTTTGCTAGAAAACTGACTTTAAACAAAATGTTTAAGGATAACCCTCAGAAAATAAAATAAATTATACACAACAACCTTATCCACATTGGAGGAATTAATGGAAGAAAAACAAGACAGACATTAAGAACACAATGACAGACATATAGGCTTTACCCATCTTATACCAAAGTCAGAGTTTTTTCCTCCTATGCAACAATATGCTAACATTAAAATGTTTGTAAAAAGAGTGGAATTGGAAGTCATGAGAATGCAAAAAATTTTAAAAAAGTCCAGATAATCTTACAGAGGAAGATTATCACATTTTGGCCTACTAAAAAGAAAGGTCTTAGAAATTAAAATTGCAGAGAAAGGGGGAAACGTAGTGGTAAGAAATATAAAAATTAAGCCTTACGTCAATTATAAAATACCCAACAATATCGAAAATTGGATTCCAACCCTCTATAAAGAGTACAACACCAGATAAAATTTTTAGTGTAAAGAGATAAAGCAAAGGATTGGTTAACCAGCATGAATATGAGTTTATTTTAAACAAAACTCCAAAAATATCTATACTATAACACATTCCTAAATTCATAAAAACAAGCAGATGCCCCTATTCAGACCAATAACATCGGGGATGAGAGGACCAACAGAAGGTGCAAGTAAGTTTATTGACTACATTCTAAGACCTTTTCTATTTATTTTACCATCATACATGTAAAAGATAAAAGAGATGACTTGTCTAGATTGAATGGAATTAGTGTTCCCGAGGATACCCTTTTAATGACAATGGATGTGGAAGGATTGTATCCATCAATACCACATGAAGAAGGAATAAGGGCAGCAAGATTCTTCCTGGATTCAAGAGGCATTCAATATAAAAGGCACATTGAATTTGTTTGTGATCTTCTGAAAGTAGCTCTTGAAAAGAATGTGTTTGTCTTTAATAGGACCTTTTACCAACAAATAAGGGTTCAGAAGAAGAAGCAAAAGACTTCCTGAGAGATCTTAATAATAACACCCTCAACGTATATCTAACAATAAATATACAGAAAAGTCAGATTGAATTCCTGCACCGAAGATTAAAACAGAAACATACATCAAACCAACAGCAGTTAATGCAGTTTTGCATGCCACAAGCCATCACCCTGCTTTAACAAAAAAAGCCATACCAGCAGGTCAGCTGCTTAGGATAAAAAACTGCTCACAAGAAGAAGATTTTGCAAGGCAGGTCAAAAATATGTGTGACGATTTTAAAAAAAGAGGGTATTCAAAATCACTATTGAGGAAATCCATGAGAAAGGTAAAGAAAATAAACAGAGAATCACTAATTCAGGAAAGTGTCAACAAAAGAAAAGGGATAGATGATATTAGGTTAATTACAGAATATAACAACCAATGGAAAGAAATGATAAAAATCTTGTGCAAACACTGGTACCTCCTATCTGAAGATGTTGATCTAAAGGTAGGTCATCAACCACAAATGATAGCAAGGAGAGCTCCCAATTTGAAGGACATCTTGTAACGCTCTGGATTCCCCAGTATTCCTTCAGTCCGAATACCCCAATCTACAACCACTATCTTCACCAATAGACAAGCCCCTGTTTGCCGGGAGGCTAGATGACCCATCACCGAACACAGTTGCCCCCTGGACTTAGAGTGCCAGGTATCTGAACTGAGGCTGGGAATACTGGAAAAGTCCGAAGTGAAACAGATAGGAAAGGCACAAGGATAAAGTGAAAAAGGTCAAAGACCAAAATACGAGGTACAGACTAGGAGCAGGCAAGAGCAGAGTCAAAAACAGAGCAAGAGGTCAAAAACAGGAATCAGTCCACCAGGCACGGTACAGAGGGTTGAGCAAGAAGCGTAGTCAGGAACAAGCAGAGGTCAGGGCAGGCAGTTATGATTTAAGGTCCAAAAAACAGGCAAGGATCAATAACAGAGAATATACGAAGAAAAGCACACCACCAGCAAGATAGATAAACTAACCACTATATTGTGCAAGGACCAATGGGCTAAGGGGTTTAAAAAGACTAAAGGGACCAATAGGAGGACAGCCAATAAGAAGAAGAGAGCAGATTGGATAATGGGAAGATTTTGAATAAAAAAGCGAACTGTCACTTTAAAGGTGGAACACGCTTCTGCAGAGTATAAGAAGGCTAAGAAAAAAGGATTTCCGTATCGGAAGTCGCGAACAAAGCGTGAACGCGGCTGAAGGCCGAGGAGTACTGGAAGCCGCCGGAGAAAGCCGAACGTGCTCAGACGTGGAGGATGTGCCGCCGGATCCCCGAGCAGGTATGGTTTTCTTTACTTTACCTCTGGAACCTTACTATTAGGTTTTTCAGGAAAGTCATCATGAAACTTTTTGATCAACTCTTTAGCATGAACACTACAAACAGGAACCCAAGATCTTTCTTCGGGACCATAGCCCTTCCAGTCAACAAGGTACTGAAGAGAGTTTTGAACAAATTGAGAATCCAAAATCCTGTCAATTTCGTATTCTGCTTCACCTTGCACTTCCACAGAGGGTGGAGGAACATCCAGAAGATCAGTATTATTGGCTGGTTTGAGTAAAGATGCATGAAAAGTGCCAATATTTTTAAAGACTTTAGGTAACATTACCTTATAGGTCACCCTATTGATCTGTTGTTCAATAGGGTAAGGGCCAATAAATTTAGGACCTAGTTTAGAGGAAGCTTGGCGTAAAGGAATATTTCGGGTGGACACCCAGACCAGATCTCCAGGAACAAAACTAGGTTCTACAGAACGGCGGTGGTCCAAAAAAAGTTTTCTGATGATTGGTTGCTTGTCTGAGACTAGAAAATACTTGGGTCCACATTACTGTTATCTGGTTGAGCCAATCCTCTAGAACTGGTCAATCTGAAGATGAATTTGAGAAAGAAAAAAATTTAGGATTCATGCCATAATTACAAAAGAAGGGTGAAAATTTATATGATGAATGAACAGCATTGTTAAGAGCGAATTCAGCAAAGGGTAAAAACTCTGACCACTTTTCTTGTTGTTCGGCAATGAAACACCTGAGTTACTGTTCTAATGATTGGTTTGTTCTTTTGGTTTGACCATTAGTTTCTAGATGGAAACCAGAGGAGAAGGAAAGAGAAATCCCTAACTGGGCACAAAAAGATTGCCAAAATCGTGTAATGAACTGGACTTTCCTATCAGAAACAATACTTTCTGGAATACCATGTAATCGGAATATGTGAAGAATAAATAGCTGGGACAGTTCTTTAGCTGAGGGCAGTTTAGTTAATGTAATGAAGTGTGACATTTTACTGAATCTATCAACCACCACCCAAATTACAGTATACCCGTTGGACCTGGGCAGATCTACAATAAAATCCATGGATATATGGGTCCAAGGCTTTTCAGGAATAGGAAGAGATAAAAGAGTACCAGAAGGAGCATTACGAGAAGATTTACTACGGGCACAAACAGGACAAGCCTTGACGTAAGCTTTAGAATCATCAGAAATAGAAGGCCACCACACATGCCTTAATAACAAAGATAAAGATTTAGTTTCCCCCGGATGGCCAGCCAGAGGAGGAGGCAAGGATGGATGAGTACGAAAGGTACATATATGTGTGGGGTCACCAGATGTATTTCAAAAGCACAGTTACAGGCAAAATATACATAAGTAAACAGTATATTTTTTATACTATATTATATTAACTGTAACATGATGCATGCAGTCTATTTACTTACCTGTACAACCTGTGAAATACAATAGAACTACATTAGTAGGAGTTTGGAGCTCACTAAATTATAACCTCACAATTTTATTGAGGTTATTTCAAAGTACCAACAACCTTTTAAAAAAAGGTGGTGCTTAGGGTATATATGGTACATATGTAATACATGAAAATGGCTAGAACACCTAGTACCCCGTATAGCACATGTGGTGTTCTAATCATGTAGTTTAGACCCCCCCTATTTGTGTGGGGAGTCAATAATCATTATAACGCCTATATTGATAGGTGCATAGTTGTATTAGTCAATAATAATACAACATATAGACACTTCCCAAAAACCCTAGAACCTTCTAACATAGACATACTGTAATAATCCTTTTGCTAGAATGCATACACCTTAAAAAGTATTGTTAAAGGTAAAGATAAAAACATTTATACATTAACATATGTACTGAGATGATACGTTCCAGGTCCATCCATATTGCACTTTTATCCGTATTTATTGAACCTATGTCCCGAATCAATGTTGGTAAAGTGTTTTAGTGCTTTCAATTTGGGTTGCATAAAATAGGTCCCAATGTGCATCTAGGGTAGTAACAGTTTTTATATATATACTGCTCCCAGGCCGGGACTGATAACCGAGGCTACTAGGATGTATGTGTATACTGGTAGGTGCTCAGGACAGTGTATGCCGCTCATACCTGTTTCTAGTTGGCTGACTGCCCCCACAAGCCTTTACGCTGGATGGAGAGGGTTTCTCCGGTCGCCCCTACGGTACTGTTGTCTTTGCGCTGTATCTCCACTCCGGATGCCAAGCCACATGGTCCGCTCAATACTCCCTCTCTCTCTCTCTCTCGCTCGTTCCCTCTCCTCTGTGTACACCGCATGTGGAATACAATATGTGGGGAGCAGTTCACGAAAATGAAAGGATAGAATCTGGGAGCATATTAGGGACATCAGACTGAGTAACAATAAAAGTCCTGTAGCAAGACATTTTTTGAACTGTAATGGAAGTCAGGTCAACCGACTGGGAGTTCAGGCTATTCAGCGGATACCAAAAGATAGTAGAAATAAAGATAGGGTCAAATGGCTGCTGAAGAAAGAGGTGATGTGGATCTTTAATATGAAAACCAGAACACCTGAGGGACTAAATTCCATATGCGATATTAATTGTTATATGGGATAGTGAGTGCCATTGATTCCTAAGAGAGTATCCGACAATATTAATAAATATCCATTAGGAGAGGATTAGTGCTATTTAGACTAATAAAAAGGGAATGTACTTGATTTACTATAGTAATTATCGCTTTAGATATCTTGCTGTTAGCTTTGGGAATGTTCATGTTTTATAGTACCTTGGAATAGACGAAGGTTGCAAATGTTTGTAATATTAAGGTCTTACCAGATTTAGCTAGAATGGTTTTTGTATTTAATAGATACAGAGTTGAGTAATAATGATTTTATTTGATATAGCACATATTTTATTTATTTTGTGTATTAAAGGACAATTATACTCACCTCATCCTCACTCCTCTTCCTCCATAGCTGCATAGTACCCAGGGTGAGGACCTAAAAAAAAATGGAGCCGATCGCTCCATTCCTCCGCTCTTCCTGCTTCAGTGACAGATCGCGATTACAGCCAATAGGAAGATACGCTCTGCAAGGAGGTGTGTCTTCCAATTGGCTGCCTCACGACTGTCACTGACAGTAGAAGAGAGGTGGAACAGTGTGGATCGCCGAAGCAGATTTGCAGTAAGTAGTGCAGGAGTTAGGGAAAGTACCCAGGGTGAGGACTTAGCGATTTTAGGTCCTCACCCTGGGTACTATGCTGCAGTGGATCGGGGAAAAGGTGAGTATAATTGTCCTTTAAATGAATGATTACATCATTCTGGGCCCTGCAGACATACTGTTAGAAAGTTTGCAATATTGTAACAGCATTGGATAATAAGTTTCACCTTAAGAGGGCAGTGTGTTACAAATTGCTACAAATAGCTCACACGGATGTTACGTAATAGAGCGGGTGAGGATGCTCGAAATGCGTCAGGCATTTTGTCTGTTTATCTATTTTAAATGCAATACCAATAAAGTACAGAGTTTTATATAGCCGAATGATCGAGTCTTTTGTCCGGAGATCAAGGAGTGTGGACCACTATTCCCATGCAGCACGGGTGATATATCTTCTCAATTGCCCCTGTGGTTCAGAATACATAGGACAAACTAAAAGGGAGGTACAAATAAGGCTAAGTGAACACAAAAGAGATAAAACATTTTACAGTAAATCAGAAGAAGAGTGTAGACATGACACTCCTGTTGCACGACACTTATGTTTAAACATAATGCTATGCAACTATGATGACAGGTCCTAAAAGTGGTTAAACAGCCACTTAGAGGTGGTAATTTTCCACAACTATTACTGAAGCGTGAACATTGGTGGATAGATCACTTACAGACTTTGGCATCTAAGGGTTTAAATGAAGCTTTTATTCTGACTGAAAAAAATGACTTTGCCTCATCTTAATCTATAATTGAATACTTGTAAGTAGCACTTACTCTGATTTGTGTCTGTTGCTGCATACCATTCCCACTTCCATTTGACCTGATTTTTTTCCCACAAACCAACCGTCAAACCTGCATACAGCATATAGTATTCCTACTGTCAAAACTCTGTCACCATTCCAGCTACAGCAAAACTACTCACAGAATAGTTTTTGAGAGCAAGGAACTTGATTGACAACTGAAATATAAGACGTTTTAGATTGGATATCTAAAGAAATAGGGGACAGATCAACAAAAAAAATGATACGGTGGTGGTTGGGAAGAATTATAGTTTCCCGTTATGGTCAATTTAAAATAACCTATTTTTCGGTATAGATGCCCTTATACTTTGTGTCCTAAATATGGTTAAAATATGCTTCAATATGTTATTAGTTAGCATTGTTTGCCAGTATTATCATTTGTCTTTAAAGGAGAATATATGCCATCTAGTGGATCTTTTTATGAAACAATGATAAGGCTTACCAAAGAGATGTTTGCCCTCAAGAACGTATTTGCACAAACAATTTTAAAGTTAAGCTTTAACTTTTGACACAATTGTTAACATGTGATCATATTTGTATGTATGTATATATAATTTTATTTATAAAGCACCACTTGGGTACGCATGTATTTGTTTATATTTTACACTAAAGATTTTAATATTGCATGCAGGATTATGCTGTAATTATGATAATACTTTTAATATTCATACAGAATCACAGTTTTTATTAGCACTGGCTACCACTCTGTGGTAGAGGGCGGAGTTGTGAACTAATGATTGGAGTGATGTCATTATAAATAGTCTGCACTTTGTAGTGTTTGGTTACACCTGAGGAAGGGGGTTTTGACCTCTCGAAACATTGGGTATATGGTCTTCAGCACTTAATAAATAACTGTTTTCAACATTTTTTTGAGTGTGCCTCCCTTCTAATATATATAGTCTGCTCTCCAGCTTCTGTCGGTGTTCTGCGGGGTCATCAGAATCATCAAGATTAAAATTTAGCTAAGTCTCTGACACTCCCAATTTGACAGGTAAATAGTCTAAAAAGTAAAGAGTAGCAGTGGACTACTGTCTGCCAGGCTGGAAATACTATGGAATGAGAGGTGATGTTTTTTACAGTGACCACATCAGTTCTAGGGCATTTGTAACGGTAGTCCTTCCTCTCCAGAACTATCTCCCAGCCATTCTTTGAAGCCTCTTCAGAATCAGTTTCTTACAGAAAAAACTTTCACTTAAAACAGGTACAATATCCACATAGACCCGAAGGATTTTCAACCCCCCTGGTGGAAGCTCTACTGGATGCCAAGGGTTTCCAACATAACCCCCAGGAGATTCAGGAGCAAATGTCTGGCAAATCTCCTGCATCTCTGGAGCTACTGGCAATACAGTCAGGGGGTACCTTCTCACGGCTGTAGAAACTTAATAAAATCATCCTCAACAGCTTTTACATTAGAGCCAACAATCATAGGTGTAGACTTTTTCCTGCCTGGAGAGGGGCTCACATAAACAATGACTTGTGAGGGATCATTGTCTCCAACAAAACCAGGGAAGCTCTGAGGAGTGAAACGCGTAGTGGTGATGTTCTAAGTGTCTTCACTTTATACAAGTCACGTGATGACTAATTGTATACCATGCTCAGATTGAAAGGACTGGTGGACCCTACGCTATGAAGTTAAAGTGGAACATCCGACTGTTGCATGGATCCCAAGATCCAAGGCCATGGGCAGGTGTTTATTTCACTGTCTGGGGGACCATTGGAATGCCAGCAGAAGTTCCCATGCTAGCAAAGCAGGAGCAGTGATGTATATGTCTTAACCTTTAACTGCTATCTATAACGACTTGTGTGCACACAAACTAACTGAATGATGTCTATTGTGAACTAAGCAGGAAGCTTCTGTGGTTCCTCGGAAGAAAAAAGACAATTGAGGGTCGCACTCCAAGAAATTAGAATACTTTTATTGTGATCCACACATCACACGTCACAACGTTTCGGGGGAATGCCCCCTTCTTCAGGTGATAAAGTGCAACTGTGCTCAGGGAAAATTTAAAGACTGTGACTCCATTTGGTCCCACCCACCAATCTGGGGGAACCAATAGCAGGTGTCTGTACAATCAATACATTTTGTGTCATAAATAATATGTAATTAAAACCATACATTAAGCATCTCTAGTGTCACAATGTGTACAATAAAAAACAATCCTTCAGTATACACTCTATATAAGTGCTATATGACTAAATAAATAAATAAATATAATACTTATATATATAAAAAATCCCTAGGGTAACACTGTGTATAAAGTGCTTAACAAGTGCATATAAAGTGCTGATTAAGAACCCTGTCTTCCATCCTGATCTATAAAATAGTGTGTGATATAAATATATGTGAAAGAAGAATAAAAAGAGTAATAATACAGAATAAGTCATAATAAAATATGGGCCTGGCGATAATCTTCACAAAAGAGTATTTTCTTATCTATATATCGAGGAAACACGTGTTTCAGTCAATCCAGTCACGTTCCTTCGCCAGTATGTTAACATTACAATCTTCAAAGGTATGTAAGGATAAAGGACATACCTTTGAAGATTGTAATGTTAACATACTGGCGAAGGAACGTGACTGGTTCAAGAGAGGTGTTAAGGAGGCCATTTATGTGAAAATAAAGAAACCAAGCCTAAATAGAGGTGGGGGGTTCGACACCAACTGTCTGCCATGTACAATGCTGTTTTAACACCTTACTCTGGGCGTTCCTATAACACCTCTTAGCCACTATCTAATCACACCCTTAACACCTGGGTGTGATATGCTAATTGGGATTTTCCAGTGTACATAATTGCCACAGATTCTTGTACAAGTCATTCTGAATTGAGAAAGCCAGTCGGGTGACTAGCGAAACGTCTTCAAGAACTACATTTCAAGTCCAGTTGATCTAATTGAATACAACAGATAAAAGGTATAACATTAATTAGTTTACTAATCTGTTCTAAATAAAGATATATAAGTGTGTAACAGTGTGTAAATGGAATATGAAATAAAAAATAAAAAAGTACTAACATACAGAATCTCCCCATGTTTGAATGGACTGGTCAAAATGGGAGCTATAGACACACCTCTCAAATTGATTAAATACTGCATGGAAGTTTGCTGTTATTTCCTTATTGTCCTTATTATCCAATAGGTGTGCTTCTTGTAGCTGCTGTAGCACTACATCACATCCTGACGCAATGCATGCTTTACAGTAACATCCTTTAGCTTTGCATTGTGGTAGAGACTTACTGAGCATGTGCGAGTTAATGGCCAATCAAAAGAAAGTTTGCTTTCCCAGTAAGTGTAGATGATATCCAGCTGTATTGCATTGTGGGAGAGACTTACTGAGCATGTGCGAGTTAATGGCCAATCAAAAGAAAGTTTGCTTTCCCAGTAAGTGTAGATGATATCCAGCTGTATTGCATTGTGGGAGAGAGCTTCACATCCTTCTGTCTGTCTGTCTCTCTCTGTTTGTCTCTCTCTCTCCCCCCTCTGTCTCTCCCTCTCTCTGTCTGTCTGTCTGTCTCTCTCTGTCTGTCTGTCTCTCTCTGTCTGTCTGTCTCTCTCTGTCTGTCTCTCTCTCTCTCTCTCTCTTTCTCCTGTCCTGTTAGCAGCAGTGCTCACAATGATCAGCTTCCAGGTTGGTACTATTATTATAAATTGTCACATTACTGTAATAGTGGCCGACTGTATTCTAGCAGCCAATAGCAATATCCCATATTAAACAAGCACCAGGTTCCTCCTTACTGCCACATGTGTGTAAACTACAGCATCTAACAAAGCCCTTCCACATTGGTCGTAATCCAGGTAAAAGCCAATAGTGTTCCGTTTAACTGGGAGAGAAGGCATTGCCTATAGAAATGGTGGGCGATCCCTGCTGTTGCTAGGTATTGAGACGCTGCCTGTTCCTGCTTGAGAGCCCTGGGGATTAGCTGGAGGAGGGAGTTAATGTGCGTACAGTATTGTATGTATACAACTTGACAGCACCTGGTCTGGGGCTCCAAGTGCTGTTGGAAGCCCCGCGGAGCCTCCCAACACTCGCGGAGCCTGGTTTTCGGCCGCGAACAACCGCAAACACCCTCTGGAAGTTGGAACTACTAGAAGAGCTCCAAGTGCCGCGGGAAGTCCTGCGGAGCCTCCCAACACTCGCGGCGGGGCCTGGGAGCCTGGTTTTCAGCCGCAACCTACCCCTGGAAGACGGAACTACCGGGAAAGGCTCCAAGTGCCGCGGAGCCGCCAAACACTCGCGGCGGTGCCTGGGAGTCTGGTTTTCGGCCGCGAACTACCGCAAACACCCCCTGGAAGTTGGAACTACCAGGAAGAGCTCCAAGTGCCGTGGGAAGTCCCGCGGAGCCTCCCAACACTCGCGGCGGGGCCTGGTTTTCAGCCACAACCAGCCGCAAACTACCCCTGGAAGACGGAACTACCGGGAAAGGCTCCAAGTGCCGCGGGAAGTTATCATTAGGTAAAAACGTATCTTAAACATAATAATTACACTACTACTATATGTCATTCTTAGATAGGACTACCCTAATATGGAGGGCCTTGTAAGTGGCGGGTAGCTTACACATATATTTTAATAAATATATGTAACTAACACTCCAGCAAATTAAACTATATAAAATTAACACATAAAAAACCTACTTGTGCAACAACGGCACACTTTTGCTATATATATATATATATATATATATATATATATATATATATTATATATTATATATCCTATATTATATAAATAAATTTATATTTTACGGAGATTGCATTGAGTTTTTAGGAGCAACCAATTAGATGGGTGTATATAACACTATTACACAAAGGAAAGGTCTATATGTACAGTATGCGTGTAATTATCACTATTTAATCAAAATCACCATAAGAAATAACACCATACAAAGTATAGCACTACTACTTACTACTGAATTACAAAACAATTTATATACAATTAATAAACTAAACTTACTTTACTGGACACCCCTAAGTTTGAATGGAAAACTCAAAATGGTTTAAGCCACACCTTCAGGATTTCTACAGGGTCTCCATGTAGACACTAAAAGGAAGTGGAATTTTACAAACATCCAATGAGAGGTTCTCATCTTACACTGTTAGCAAATCAAAAAATTATCTTAGGCACTGTCCATGACAAGACAGGAAGTGTAAGGAACTTCCTGTATTACACCCAGTTATGTGTTGTTTGTAAAAAAAATCAGCCCTCCAGACAGTTTTTCAAACACCCCTTCAGCCAGCATTAGTCAGTTCTCAGCCAGTATAACATTTAGCCCTGAAGCCAATGTTAAAACCAACTCTCCAGTCAGTGTTACAGTTAACCCTCCAGCCAGTGTTACCCTTCCAACCAGCATTAAAGCCATCTATCCTGTGTTAAAACCAGCCCTCCAGCTAGTGTTACAATCATTCAGCCAGTGTTAAAAGCAGCCATCAAGACAGTGTTCAAATCATCCCTATAGCCAGTGTTAAAACCAGACACCAAGATAGTGTTCCAATCATCCCTCTAGACAGTGTTACATTTAGCTCTCCAGCCAGTATTACAACCATTCTTCCAGACAGTTTTACAATCATCCCTCCAGCTAGAATTTAAATCAGTCCTCCAGCTAGTAATACAACCAGCCTTCATGCCAGTGTTGCAGTCAGCCCTCCAGCCAGTGGTTCAGTCAGACCTCCAGACAGTGTTATATTTAGTCCTCTAGCCATTGTAACAATAAGCCTTACAGCTAGTCAAATAAAATAATATGCATCTCCCACACACCACCTATTTGATCACAGACCAATTTGGCCACACTCTGTGAGCCACTTCTATATTGTTTGTTCCTCTTTGGTACTTTCCAATTTTGGGAGGTATGACACCGGAGCAGTCAGGAGCAAGGGTCCATTCCTTATCAGTGATTTAAATGTGTGCGCTGCCTGCTTCTGTCTATATTAGGCATAGAAACCATCAGGAAATTCTTATAAATTTAGGCATATGTTTATTTATATAGCACGACTTGTGGACTTGGCACAGTACAATATAACAATACAAGGGGGACAAAAATATAAATTTACAAATAAGTAATTGCATTAATAAATATATAATAAGTACTGCCCCATTGAGCTTCCAATCTAGTAACAATCTAAAATCTATTTTATCACACAGTAGTTCCAATCTATTACACTGTGAATTATCCATTATATAAAGTTCTGAACGTATTGCACATTGCTATTTGCTTAGAAAGCAATCAAATACATGAATTCACAAACAAACTATGGAATAATCTGTGAGTACCTGGGAATATCCATAGAGATTCAGTATCTGGGCTATGGGGATTGTTGTCTCTGAGGTGAGATCCCCAATAAATCCAGCAATGTTTCTGTTTCCCACACAGGAGTAATTAGGAACCGGTTCCCTGGTACCGGATAATATCTGGAACACGCTCTTCACTGCCTTCCCAGCATCCCCACAGGAATCGTATATATGGTATCCCAGGGTCAGGTTGGGTAACAGATCTGGATCCTTATTGGTTTGGTCAATAACAAATCGAAAATTCCAAATCTGATTTGCTTGCTGTATACCTAGACTGAGACAATAAATAACTCGGATTAGATTATATGCAGAGAACCATGTCATAATAAATAAATAAATAAATAATACACACACACACACAGGGTGTCCAGGCGGTGAATCCATTTGACCTCTTGACGTTTAAGCAAGAGTTCCCTATCTCCACCCCTAGAGGGATGTCTAATCTGTTCTATTAGATGAGTGTCCAAATTTCAAAAAATGGGTGGGGACTGGCAACTTATAATTTTTAAGTTGAATACTGGAGCGATGCTACGTGATTCTTGCTTTGAGGCACTGGGTGGTTTCCCCTATATAGAGGAGATTGCACAGGCAAATCATACAATATACTACAAATTTGCTTTCACAGTTGTTATAACCTCTAATGGAGTATTTATCACCCGTATGGGGATTAGAAAAAAATGTGCATTTATTAACAAGTTTACAGTGAATGCAATTATGACAAGGGAATATCCCCTGTGGTAATATGCGTTGGCTGAATGGTGTAACATCTAATTTCCCAGAGTTCAGCAGATACGAGGGAGTTATATAAGTTCGGTCCTCTACGATAAGAGGTAAGAGGGGGAACTGAAAATTCTGAAATTTGAGCATACGCTTATGACAATATATAAAATACTTATGAATTATCTGGCTGATGCCTTCAGTTCCAAGTGCATATCTGGAAACAAAAGGAATACGATTGGGTTTGGACGTTTCTTGAAATTGGGGTGTTCTAAACCGATCAAAGGCCTTAAGTAAAATATTTTCTGGATACCCTTGAAGTGGAATTTTTCCAACATAGTCTTGAGAGACACTCTGCGCTTATTTGGGTCACTGACAATCCGTTCAACCCACTTAAGTTGACTAATTGGCAGTGACTCACGTAAGTTTCTAGGATGACAACTGTTGAATCTTAACAATCAGTACTTTTTACATATAGTTCAGTAGATAACGTATTTCCCTTAATAACATATACATCAAAAAATGAGATTTTATCATTACTGTAGTTTAAAGAATATTTTATATTCTCATGTATACCATTAAGGGCTGTGTGGAACTGCCCCAGGTCCTTAACATCACCCCCCCATAATGCAAAGACGTCATCTATAAAATGCCACCAGACAATACAGCGTCTGGTGAAAGATGGAAGTCTATAGATGAACGTGTCCTCCTGCCATAGCATGAAGGCATTTGCATATGAGGGGGCCACGTTGGACCCCATGTCAGTCCCACATAGCTGCAGGTAGAAATCCTTCCCAACTAAAAATAGTTGTTAGTAAGTAATATTTCTAAGGCTGTCACAAAAAAATCTATTTGAGTAGCATTATATTTATCTCAGTGTATCAATAATCTTTTACAGGAATCAATGCCATGTTGATGCGGTATTGATGTGTACAATGCATTAACATCAAAGGTGACAAGTATAACCTTAGAAAAATCATACATTTTCACCTGTGATAATTTCTGCAAAAAGTCTTGTGTATCCTTTAAAAAGCAATCATGGTTACATATTAAAGGTGCAAGGACCCTGTCCAACAGAACTGCCAAGGGGCCAAAAGCCGAGCCAATGTCCGCAACAATCGGCTGACCTGGAGGGTGGACAGGGTCCTTGTGAACCTTAATGTATAAAAAATAGGGGTCACTGGATGGGGTACAAACAAGTTATTTTTCAATTCTGTAGATATAATACCTTTTTTGTAATACTTTGACAAAAATATTATTTATTATTAATGCCCTAAACTGGATCACCTGTTAAGAGTGAGTATACATAAGAGTCTGATAGTTGTCTGTTAATTTCATTACAATAATCCGTAGTGTTCATTACAACTAGGCCTCCCCCTTTATCTGATAGTTTTGGGGTTAACTCGGACCTAGATTTTAACCCCTTAAGGGCCTAACGTTCTCCCAAGGACAAGTTATGTTTTTTTGTTTAGCGTACTTAATCAAATAGGGTTTAACTTCACTTATAACATATCTGTTGTATTCAATTAGATCAACTGGACTTGAAGTTAAGTTCTTGAAGACGTTTCGCTAGTCACCCGACTGGATCTCTCAATTCAGAATGACTTGTACAAGAATCTGTGGCAATTATGTACCCCGGAAAATCCCAATTAGCATATCACAGCCAAGTGTTAAGGGCGGGCTTGCATAGGGCTAAGAGGTGTTATAGGAACGCCCAGAGTAAGGTGTCAAAACAGCATTGTACATGGCAGACAGATGGTGTCGAACCCCCCCCCCACCTCTATTTAGGCTTGGTTCACTTTTAACCTTATTTATATAGGTCTCTACAGGTACAAAAGTGGATGGAGGAATGAATTTTCTCCGCTGGTAAAGTCCTTTAAACTCAGTAAATGTCCATTTGTATCCTGTGTTCCATTCAAATTAAAGACCTCATGTGGTTTTAAGGAAAAGTGTGTAGTAAGTCTTAACCTGCAAATAAAGCGTATAAGTCAGTGTCCACATCAAAAGAATTAACTTTATTAGACGGACAATATCCCTTACCCAAAATGGATAACTCATTGGGGGACAACACATGCTGTGATAGATTGATTACCGGCATCTGCGGGGTCTCAGGCGGCATATTCTACGAATAGTAGAATATGCCGCACTCCCACTCCAACTGGTAATCATCGGGTGCTGGTGTTCAGTGGAACATCAGCCGAACGTCCCTAATAGACAAAAGGAATAGAATACACCGCACTCCAAATCTTCATGCAAGCAGGGGTGCCCCTACCATGAAGCAAACTGAAACCTTTGCTCAGGGCGCACCCCTGCGGAACAATCAAAAGGCGGCAGTTTTGTCCTGCAATACTGCATTTCAGTACCATTCAACCAATCAGTGTTAAGTGAGCCCTCCAGTCCACCAATCTGTGTTAGTCAGCCCACCACACCCACTTCCACAAGCCACGTCTTTGTTCCCTGATAAAGCCACACCTACTTCACGTGCCACCACCCGTCTGCCAATAGGCGGCATTTAAAATTGTTTCAGGTGTCAAAAACCCTAGGAACACCCCTGCATGCAAGGTAACTTTTATTATGTGGCTCACTGCATCAGGCTACGTTTCAGGAACCTCAGGTCCCCTTTGTCAAGCCAGCAGCATGACAGCCATATAATAATACAGAAACAGGATAATTAACCACAATGTTATACCACTCTTATACCCCTCCCAGCACACTTGCCCCATTCATTATACAATTACACAATCAAGTGGTTTTAGACAGTTTTAAAGGCAGGTATACACATCAAATCCAAAAGGTATCCGAACATGGCAAAAGCAAGACCCCAAGGCACGACATAATAAGGCCTGGAAACCAATATAACCAGGAATATTATATTCTAAATCATAATAAAAATGTAAATCATAATCACAATTAAGTCCAAGTGGATCAAGTGGCTTTAAACAATGAACCCACCAGACCTCTCTCTCTAGGAACACACTCCAAAACCAAACAGTCAGATTCACTATGGTGGGCTTCATTAAAGTGAATGGGGACTGGTAATTTGGAATTTTTTCATTTAATACTTGATTTATGTTGTGAAATTCTATTTTTAGATATAGATATTTTCCATTTTGTGGAGATTGCATTGAATATTTAGACTGTACTATGTAGGTGGGGGTAGGCTAAAATAATATTATACATAGTTACAGTGTATATTGTAATGTAAAAGGTATAACATGAATTAGTTTATTAATATGTACAAAATAAAGATATATAAGTGTGTAACAGTGTGTAAATGGCATATGAAATAAAAAATAAAAAAGTACTAACCTACAGAATCTCCCCACGTTTGAATGGACTGGTCAAAATGGGAGCTATAGACACACCTCTCAAATTTATCAAATTCTGCATGGAAGTTTGCTGTCATTTCCTTATTGTCCTTATTATCCAATAGGTGTGCTTCTCGTAGCTGCTGTAGCACTACATCACATCCTGACGCAATGCATGCTTTACAGTAACATCCTTTAGCTTTGCATTGTGGGAGAGACTTACTGAGCATGTGCGAGTTAATGGTCAATCAAAAAAAAGTTTGCTTTCCCAGTAAGTGTAGATGATATCCAGCTGTATTGCATTGTGGGAGAGAGTATCAGGATGCTTTAGAGTTATATCCTGCTGTATTGCATTGTGGGAGAAAGCTTCACATCCTGATGCAATGTGTAGTGGGAGCGAAATGGCGTGGCCAAACGGCACTGCTTTACTGAAGACTTCTTTCTCCTACAGGCTGCTTTACTAAAGGATCCCTTTGTTCACAAGCCTCTTTGGCTGCTTCCCTTAAGGGAAGTTTCCTTCTTATGCTGGTAAGTGTCTAAATGATATTAGTTTTTTGCTTTAGTGTACAGTGTTTTTCTCTCTCTCTCTGCTATCCTCCTGGTGGTTAGTTTTGGGACTTTGGGGGGGGGGGGGGTTACAGGAGAACCCTATGGAGCTGGGATGTGAGGTAAGGATTAAACTACACTACATGGTGGGGCCAGTAGTTGGGGGATTATAGTTTTGGGGGTGGACATGCCCTTTAATTATACAAGAGAGAGTTTTCAAAATTATATGTCACAAAATAGTATATTTGGAGGTCATCCTCCATTAGTATCATTAGGAAAAAACTTATCTAATACATAATAATTACACTACAACAATATAACAGCATTATTACTTAATATATGTCATTCTTAGATAGGACTACCCTAATAAGGAGGGCCTTGTAAGTGGTGGGTAGCTTACACATATATTTGAATCAATATATGTAACTAACACTCCAGCATATTAAACTATATAAAATTAACACATAAAAAAACCCACTGTGCACCAACGGGCACACTTTTGCTAGTATATCTATATATATATATATATATAGATAGACAGACAGACAGATAGACAGATAATAAGATAGGTAGATATCTAGATAGATAGATAGGCAGATAGATAGATAGATAGATAGATAGATAGATCTTTCTCTGTCTGTCTATATCTATCTATCTATCTATTTACGGTATCTTATTATTTATCAGATAGATAGGCAGATTGAAACATTGATAATAAGATAGACAGATATATGTTATTATGAGATAGATAGGTAATCTATCTGTGTATCTATCTTATTATCAATAAATATAATCTATATCTATCTCATAAGATATATCTTTCTATCTTACGATCAATTTTTCTATCTGCCTATCTATCTGATAAATAATAAGATACCGTAGATAGATAGACAGACAGACAGACATACAGATATATAGATAGATAGATAGATAGATAGATAGATAGATAGATAGATAGATAGATGACTGACTGACACTGGCTAATGAACTGGAGGACTGACTAACACCGGGCTGGCTAATGAAGTAGAGGGCTGGTTAACGAACTAAAGGGCTTGTTAATGAACTGGAGGGCTGGTTAATGAACTGGAGGACTAACACTGGGGTGGCTAATGAACTGAGGGCTGGCTAATGAATTGGAGGGCTGGCTAATGAACTGGAGGGCTGGTTAATGAACTGGAGGAATAAGACTGGGCTGGCTAATGAATTGAGGGCTGGCTAATGAATTGGAGGGCTGGCTGATGAACTGGAGGGCTGGCTAATGAACGGTAGAAGGGTTGAGTGATGAGTCAAATTGCTAATAACACTGATTATATTTATTATTATTCCTGAGACCCCCATACATTGATTTCAGCTTCCTTCTTAGTGTTGCTCAGACTATCAGACAGTAATAAACTGTAAGTTACATCCTGAGCAGGAATTTGAAGGAAGCTGAAATCAATGTATGGGGGTCTCATATACAGAACAGCAGCTAATCCTCCCTTCTCCCAGGCAGCACAGAAACTAACTGAGCAGGTGAGTGTCTCCCAAACCAGACACAGTACTGACCTCTCAGCACAGCAGGTTTCTGTAGCAGGATTAGTAAATTTGTGAATGAATCCCATCTGCTATCAAGCAGCACATCATCTGTTCAATGGTCGACAAAGCCAAGGGAAAGATGATTTCTTACCCAAAATACAATTAAATTGGTTTTATATTTGTGCTTTAAAGTTCGCCACTTGAGCTACTGTTCTGAATCTCAAACCCTTGTCTGGTAATGTGGTATTAATGGGTTAATCTATAATCAATTTTATCTACTGTTTCTGTCTGTGTCTATCTGTCTAAAGGCTCATACACGCACTGGGTTTTAGAGCGAGGCACAACCACCGATGGCAGAGCGTTACACCCGATGAACGGGCGTTTCGGCTGAGAATCATCCGTGTGTATGCGCTCGGTCGGGGGTTGTTCATTGATCCGCCTGGTGGATCGGTGAATGATCGTGTTGGCACTATGCAATAAATAAGTGGGTTTTGGTCCCTGTGGTCCTGCAGATGTTTGAAAACTTTAAATCACAACATTGACCAACAGCAGATGGCTGCCATGGAATGACAGTTGGGATTTGATCACAACTGAAACCTGAGAATGTTCAATAAAGTAAACTTAAAGTAAAGGGAAATGTGTGGATAATGAGGTAAAACTTCCATGGATTCATTAGCTAGGTAATAACTCACTTCTCTTATGTGTCTGAACCATGTAGTGTCTCTAGCTCCAAAATTGTGAGAGGAGAAAGGGAAAATACTGTAACATGATTTAATATTTATCACTCTACTGTAATGAGATATAAGAGATTTTACTTACAAGGAACATATCTTTAATGGCTTGTTATTCCTTGTATGTGTTATCTCAAGGTGACACGTCATCACTCCTGCCATTATAATGTCTCCGTCATGGAAATATTCATATTCTGCAAGAAGTTTTTCACTCTCCAGGTGACAAGCAGGATTAATGGGCTGAGCCCAAATTCTGACATGGCCCACAAAGTATATTACCAGCCATATCAGCACATTCCAGTGATTAAAATCAGTCACAGCTTCCAGAACTGAACGTAAAGGGAGCACAATGATTCTCAGTGTAAGACATAAAATAAAAGCATTTCCCCAGCAGTGAGAAGTACAGAGTTTCATAGGGACCAGAGAATAAAGATTTATCTCTAGAACAGTGTAAGGGAACTGACTAATGTAACCCTAGTTTTATAGAGAACAGAGAATAAATATATAGACACATTCGCTGGGGATCTGAGGTTGGAGTTTATTCTAGAAATAAATAAATAAATACATAATTACAAACAAAACAACTTTAAAAATAACCCTGCAATTAACTCTACAATTTAATTTATCATCTGGCAAAACTATACAAATGATTAAGGATTATTTATACTGGCCAAAGTCAAACTTTTAAAACACAGAACTGTAAAAGTATGTACCGATAGATATTTTATAGATTAGATTTATACATTTTTGAGATATAGGAGGCTTGTCACTTAAGATTAGAGATGTCCGAACTTCGCAAAATCTGGTCCACTCGAGGATCCGCGGATTTTCGGGAAAATTCGAAAATCCGCGAGCGGGACCCATTAAAATCAAAGTTCGGCAAAATCTGCATTCGAAATTACGAGGATTCTTCGGAAATACGGACCCGAAAATGTGGCTTGCTCTGTCCAAAAATGTGAAAAAGCTGTGAAATTACGAATTTACGAGGATTTCTCGTATTTTCGAAAATACGAGAAATCCTCGTAATTTAGAAAATTTTCGAAAACGCGGTTTGGAAAAGTTCGGAAGGCGGAAATCCGGAAAATCCGCGATATCCGCCATTTGTGAACGAGGCCATCACTACTTCAAATGAATTATCATATCATAGTTACATAGTTATATTAGGTTATAAAAAAATCAGTAGCCCATTATGTTCAACCAATCATACAAAACCAACCAACACCAATTTAATAAAAACATATTTGTACAGAACTTACCATCTTTTCAGCTCCCATGCTGTTCTGTGGCCTTGGTCGGGTATGGTGAAGGCAGATACGGAAATGGTGTCACGATCAACTGCCAGTTCCAGTTACTAGTACCTGTGTCCAGTTCCCAATTCCAGTGTCCAGTTATCAGTTTCTATATCCAGTTCCAGTATCCAACCCCAGTTCCAATATCCAACTACTAGTTCCAGTGTCTAGCTTCCATTTCCATGATCCACCTACCAGTTCCAGCACCCCACTTCCAGTACTAATATACAGCTTCCATTGTCCAAGCTTCCTGTCTTAGTTTAGGTATATAGTTCTAAATCCATCCCAGACTTTTACCCAGACTCTGCCTACACTTGGACTTTAAACTCCTCCTGAAACACACCTAGTAAGTACCCCAGCGCCTTCAGAGCCTCATTTATTACAGTTCAGTCAAGCCATGGAAAGCCTGAGGAGGCTATGTCTTAAATCTGGAAGATGCTTCATGCCTTATCGAGCTGTATGGATGGTTTAAACACTAGCAAACCCAGCTAGACCAGTTCATGGACTCCCTGGCTGCCCACCTTCCAAATGTACCTGCCTCACCACCTGGACCATCTCTTCCCATAGCTCCCACTTCTCCAAGGGAGCCTCATTTTCCTCCACCGTCACGTTATGATGAGGAAGCTCATGCCTGCCTAGGCTTTTTGAATCAGTGGCAGATTCATTTTGAACTTCAACTCTCATTCTGACTGGGCTAAAGTTGATTACATGAGAGCCGCACTTCTAATAGGAAAGACTTGGCTTGGGCATTACTGATTTCAGAGAGAAACAATCCCCTGGTCTATAATATTGTATTTTTTCTGGAGGTTTTTATTAACTTTTTAATGCACCTGGAAGGAAAACTTCAGTGTCTTCCTGTTTACTAAAACTTCTCCAAGGTTCTCAGACTGCAGGTCAATATGCTTCCGGACCTTGGCTGTGGAATCAATGAACAATGAGGGACTAGATAAAAACCGGAAACAGGTGCCGGAACGAAACAAAAAAAATAACAGCTCCATCTATGAAAAGATTGCAAAAATTTTAAAATTTTAAAATTTGCTTAAGACTTAAATAAATTAATGTCTATACCCTGGAAACGCTGTTCTGGATGCTGGAACAGGGGTCTGCATCCTGGGAACTATGTTCTTGTGGCCAGAACAGGGATCTACGTCCTGGGAAATCTGTTCTGGCAGCTGGAACAGAGTTTTGTACCCTGGGAACTCTGTTCTGGTGGCCAGAACGGAGGTTTTCACCCTGGGAACTCTGTTCTGGTGGCTGGATCAGAAGTCTGCACCCTGGGAACTTTGTTCTGATGGCCAGAACGGAGGTTTTCACCCTGGAAACTCTGTTCTGGTGGCCGTAATGGGGGTCCACCCTGGGAACTTTGTTCTGATGGCCAGAACGGAGGTTTTCACCCAGGGAACTCTGTTCTGGTGGCTGGATCAGGAGTCTGCACCCTGGGAACTCTGTTCTGATGTCCGGAAAGGAGATTTTCACCCTGACAGCCCTATTTTGGTTGTCAGAACGGGGTCTGCACCTTGGTAACTCTGTTCTGGTGGCAGGAATAGGAGTTTGCATGCTGGGAACTATATTCTGGTGGCTAGAATGGTGGTTTTCACCCTGGGATCTCTGATCTTTTGGCCAGAATAGGGGTCTGCATCCTGGGAACTCTGCTTTGGTGGCCGGAATGTGTTTCTGCACCTTGGGAACCCAGTTGGTTAGAACGTGGGTCTGAGCCCTGGGAACTCTGTTCTGGTGGCCAGAACCGGAGTTTTCACCCTGGGAACTCTGTTCTGGTGGCCGAAATAGAGACTATAAAGTAATGTCATTCCTTTATACCCTGTGTAATGTCATTCCTTTATACCCTGTGTAATGTCATTCCTTTATACCCCGTGTAACGTCATTCCTTTCTATCCCGTGTAATGTCATTCCTTTATATCCTGTGTTACGTCATTCCTTTATATCCTGTGTAACATCATTCCTTTATACCCTGTGTAACGTCATTCCTTTATACCCTGTGTAACGTCATTCCTTTATATCCTGTGTAATGTCATTCCTTTATATCCTGTGTAACGTCATTCCATTATATCCTGTGTAATGTCATTCCTTTATATCCCGTGTAATGTCATTCCTTTATACCCTGTGTAATGTCATTCCTTTATATCCTGTGTAATGTCATTCCTTTATTCCCTGTGTAATGTCATTCCTTTATACCCTGTGTAAATGTCATTCCTTATATCCCTGTAATGTCATTCCTTTATATCCTGTGTAATGTCATTCCATTATACCCTGTGTAATGTCATTCCTTTATACCCTTGTAATGTCTCCTTTATCCGTGTAATGTCATTCCTTATATCCTGTGTAATGTCATCTTTTCCTGTTAATCTTCCTTTATACCGTGTATGTCATTCCTTTATATCCCGTGTAATGTCATTCCTTTGTATCCTGTGTAATGTCATTCCTTTATACCCTGTGTAACGTCATCCTTTATATCCTGTGTAATGTCATTCCTTTATACCCTGTGTAATGTCATTCCTTAATATCCCGTGAATGTCATTCCTTTATATCCCGTGTAATGTCATTCCTTTATATCCCGTGTAATGTCATTCCTTTATACCCTGTGTAATGTCATTCCTTTATATCCCGTGTAATGTCATCCTATATCCTGTGTAATGTCATTCCATTTATCCTGGTGTATGTCATTCCTTTATATCCCGTGTAATGTCATTCCTTTAATCCTGTGTAATGTCATTCCTTATACCCTGTGTAATGTCATTCCTTTATATCCCTGTGTATGTTCATTCCTTTATACCCTGTGTTAATTCAGTTCTTTTTCCTTTATATCCCTGTGTTAATGTCCTTCCTTTATACCCTGTGTAATGTGCATTCCTTTATACCCTGTGTAATGTCATCCTTTATATCCGTGTAATGTCTCCTTTATATCCTGTGTAATGTCATTCCTTTATATCCCTTGTAATGTCATTCCTTTATATCCCGTGTAATGTCATTCCTTTGTATCCTGTGTAATGTCATTCCTTTATATCCCGTGTAATGTCATTCCTTTTATCCCGTTATGTCATTCCTTATTCCTGTGTATGTCATTCCTTATATCCCTGTATGTCATTCCTTTATATCCCGTTAATGTCTTCCTTGTTCCGGTGTAATGTCATTCCTTTAATCCCGTGTAATGTCATTCCTTTAATCCCGTGTAATGTCATTCCTTATACTCCTGTGTATGTCCATCTTATACCCTGTGTAGTCATTCCTTTATATCCTGTGTAATGTCATTCCTTTATACCCTGTGTAACGTCATTCCTTTATATCCTTTGTAATGTCATTCCTTTATATCCTGTGTAATGTCATTCCTTTATACCCTGTGTAATGTCATTCCTTTATATCCTGTGTAATGTCATTCTTTATCCCTGTGTATGCCATTCCTTTATACCCTGTGTAATGTTCATTCCTTTATACCCTGTGTAAAGTCATTCCTTTATATCCCGTGTAATGTCATTCCTTTATATCCTGTGTAATGTCATTCCTTTATATCCTGTGTAACGTCATTCCTTTATACCCTGTGTATACTTCAACAATTACTACCACCTTATTAAAGCAGTAAGTAGTAAAAAAAAATATAAAATACACTAGTGATTAATATTACACAGGCACCCTCCTAGAATAAATACGTGTTAGGTTAGTACATTATAACTAGGCTGCAACCACAGTTAATAACGCTTATGTTTTTTAACGCTGTCAATTCTCTTAAAAAAACAAAAATCTCTCTTAAAAAGGAAATCGCTCAGAGCTTATCGCTCAGGGAAGTGCCTGTAAATGAGGTTCAAATGTCATTCCTTTATATCCGTGTAATGTCATTCCTTTAATATCCCGTTTAATATCATCCTTTATAATCCCTTGTACATGTAATTTCTTTATACCCTTGTATGTCCATTCCTTTATATCCCGTTTAATATCATTCCTTTATATCCCGTGTAATGTAATTCCTTATACCCTGTGTAATGTCATTCCTTTATACCCTTGTAATGTCATTCCTTTATACCCTGTGTAATGTCATTCCTTTATATCCCGTGTAATGTCATTCCTTATATCCCGTAAATGTTATTCCTTTATATCCTATGTAATGTAACTCCTTAATATCATGTGTAATGTCACCCCTTAATATCATGTAAATGTCATTTCTTTATATCCCGTGTAATGTCATTCCTTTATATCCCGTGTAACGTCATTCCTTTTATATCCGTGTAATGTCATTCCTTTATATCCTGTGTAATGTCATTTCTTTATACCCTGTGTAATGTCATTCCTTTATATCCTGTGTAACGTCATTCCTTATACCCTGTGTAATGTCATTCCTTTATATCCTGGTAATGTCATTCCTTTATATCCCGTGTAATTCATTCCTTTATACCCTGTGTAATGTCATTCCTTTATACCCTGTGTAATGTCATTCCTTTATCCCGTGTAATGTCATTCCTTTATACCCTGTGTAATGTCATTCCTTTCCCTGTGTAATTTCATTCCTTTATACCCTTTGTAGTCCATTCCTTTATATCCCGTTAATGTCATTCCTTTTATCCATTAAATGTTTTTATACCTATGTAATGTATCCTTATACATGTTTATTCCCTTATTCATGTATATGTCATTCCTTTATATCCCGTGTAATGTCATTCCTTATATCCCTGTAGTCTCCTTTATATCTGTGTAATGTCATTCCTTTATAACCTCTGTAATGTTCATTCCTTTTATTACTGCTCTGTAATGTCATTCCTTTATATCTGTGTAATGTCATTCCTTAATATCCTGTGTAATGTCATTCCTTTATATCCCGTGGTAACGGTCTTCCCTTTATATCCTGTGTATGTCATTCCTTTATACCTGTGTAATGTCATTCCTTTTACCTCTTGTAATGCCATTCCTTTATATCCCGTGTAATGTCATTCCTTAATATCCTTTGTAATGTCATTCCTTTATCCTGTGTAATGTCATTCCTTTATACTCTGTGTAATGTCATTCCTTTATACCCTGTGAAATGTCATTCCTTTATCCCTGTGTAATGTCATTCCTTTATACCCTGTGTAATGTCATTCCTTTATACCCGTGTAAGTTTCCTTATACCCTGTGTAACGTCATTCCTTTATATCCTGTGTATGTCATTCCTTTATACCCGTGTAATGTCATCCTTTATATCCCGTGTAATGTCATTCCTTTATATCCTGTGTAATGTCATTCCTTTATATCCCGTGTAATGTCATTCCTTATACCCTGTGTAATGTCATTCCTTTATTCCTGTGTAATGTCATTCCTTAATATCCTGTGTAATGTCATTCCTTTATATCCTGTGTAATGTCATTCCTTTATATCCCGTGTAATGTCATTCCTTTATCCCTGTGTAATGTCATTCCTTTATATCCTGTAATGTCATTCCTTTATCCCTGTGTAATGTCATTCCTTTATATCCTGTGTAATGTCATTCCTTTATATCCCGTGTAATGTCATTCCTTTATACCCTGTGTATGTCATTCCCTTTATATCCTGTGTAATGTCTTCCTTTATACCCTGTGTAATATCATTCTTTATATCCGTGTATGTCATTCCTTTATATCCCGTTAATATTTTCCTTTATATCCTTGTATGCCATTCCTTAATATCATGTGTAATGTCATTCCTTATATCCCTTGTAATGTCATCCTTTATACCCTGTAATGTCATTCCTTTATACCCTGTTGTATTGTTATTCCTTTATACCCTGTGTAATGTCATTCCTTTATACCCCGTGTATTGTCACGCCTTTATACCCTGTGTAATGTCATTCCTTTATACCCCGTGTAATGTCATTCCTTTATATCCCGTGTAATGTCATTCCTTTATATCCCGTGTAATGTCATTCCTTTATAACCTGTGTAATGTCATTCCTTTATATCCCGTGTAATTTCATTCCCTTATACCCCGTGTAATGTCATTCATTTATATCCCGTGTAGTCATTCCTTTATATCCCTGTAACGTCATTTCCTTATACCCCGTGTAAAGTCATTTCTTTATACCCCGTGTAATGTCATTCCTTTATACCCCGTGTAATGTCATTCCTTTATACCCCGTGTAATGTCATTCCTTTGTACCCCGTGTAATGTCATTCCTTTATATCCCGTGTAATGTCATTCCTTTATATCCCGTGTAATGTCATTCCTTTATACCCCGTGTAATGTCATCCTTTATACCCCGTGTAGTCATTCCTTTATACCCCGTGTAATGTCATTCCTTTATATCCGTGTATGTCATTCCATTATCCCTGTGTAATATCATTCCTTTATATCCCGTGTAATGTCATTCCATTATACCCTGTGTAATGTCCTTCCTTATACCCCTTGTAATGTCATTCCTTTATATCCCGTGTAATCTTTCCTTTATATCCCGTGTAATGTAATTCCTTTATACCCTGTGTAATGTCATTCCTTTATACCCTTTGTAATGTCATTCCTTTATATCCCGTTAATGTCATTCCTTTATACCGTTATGTCATTCCTTATATCCCGTGTAAGTCATTCCTTTATATCCCGTGTAATGTCATTCCTTTATATCCGTTGTAATGTCATTCCTTTATATCCCGTGTAATGTCATTCCTTTATATCCCGTGTAATGTCATTCTTTATACCCGTTTAATGTCATCCTTTATACCCCGTGTAATGTCATTCCTTTATATCCCGTGTAATGTCATTCCTTTATATCCCGTGTAATGTCATCCCTTTATATCCCGTGTAATGTCATTCCTTATATCCCGTGTAATGTCATTCCTTTATATCCCGTGTAATGCCTTCCTTTATACCCCGTGTAATGTCATTCCTTATATCCCGTGAATTCATTCCTTTATACCCCGTGTAATGTCATTCCTTTATATCCCGTGTAATGTCATTCCTTATATCCCGTGTAATGTTATTCCTTTATATCCCGTGTAATGTCATTCCTTTATATCCCGTGTAATGTCATTCCTTATTCCCTGTGTAATGTCATTCCTTTATATCACGTGTAATGTCATTCCTTATACCCTGTGTAATGTCATTCCTTTATATCCTGTGTAATGTCATTCCTTTATACCCGTGTAATGTCATTCCTTTATACCCCTTGTAATGTCATTCCTTTATACCCTGTGTAACTGTCATTCCTTTATATCCTGTGTAATATCATTCCTTTATATCCCTGTATGTAATTCCTTTATACCCCTGTGTAATGTCATTCCTTTATCACTGTGTAACGTCATTCCTTTATTCCCGTGTAATGTCATCCTTTATATCCTGTAATCATTCCTTTATACCCTGTGTAATGTCATTCCTTATAATCCCGTGTAATGTCATTCCTTTATATCCCGTGTAAGTCATTCCTTTATCCGTGAATGTCATCCTTATATCCGTGTGTGTCATTCCTTTATATCCGTGTAATGTCATTCCTTTATCCCTGTGTAATGTCATTCCTTTATACTCCGTGTAATGTCATTCCTTTATACCCGTGTAATGTCATTCCTTTATAACCTGTGTATTCATTCCTTATATCCTGTGTAATTCATTCCTTTATATCCTGTAATGTAATTCCTTTATACCTGTGTAACGTCATTCCTTATATACCTGTGTAACGTCATTCCTTTTATCCCGTGTAATGTCATTCCTTTATATCCCATGATGTCCATTCCTTTATATCCCGTGTAATGTCATCCTTTATATCCCTGTATGTCATTCCTTATACCCTGTGTATTGTTATTCCTTTATACCCCGTGTAATGTCATTCCTTATACCCCGTTATTGTCATTCCTATATCCCGTGTAATGTCATTCCTTTATACCCGTGTAATGTCATTCCTTTATATCCCGTGTAATGTCATTCCTTTATATCCCTGTAATGTCATTCCTTTATACCGTGTAATGTCATTCCTTTATATCCCGTGTAATGTCATTCCTTTATACCCGTGTAATGTCATCTTATACCTGTTTGTCTTCCTTTATACCCCGTGTAATGTCATCCCTTTAATCCCTTGTAACGTCATTCCTTTATATCCCTTTAGTCATCCTTTATACCCTGTGTAAGTCATTTCTTTATACCCAGTGTAATGTCATTCCTTTATACCCCGTGTAATGTCATTCCTTTATACCCCGTGTAATGTCATTCCTTTATACCCCGTGTAATGTCATTCCTTTATATCCCTTGTAATGTCATTCCTTTATATCCCGTGTAATGTCATTCCTTTATACCCCGTGTATTGTTCCCTTTTACCCGTGTAAGTCATTCCTTTATATCCTGTGTAATGTCATCCTTTATATCCCGTGTTGTCTTTTATACCCCGTGTAATGTCATTCCTTTATACCCGTGTAATGTCATTCCTTTATATCCTGTGTAATGTCATTCCTTTATTCCCCGTGTAATGTCATTCCTTTATACCCTGTGTAATGTCATTCCTTTATACCCGTGTAATGTCATTCCTTTATACCCCGTGTAATGTCATTCCTTTATATCCGTGTAATGTCATTCCTTATTCCCTGTGTAATATAATTCCTTTATATCCCTTGTAATGTCATTCCATTATACCCGTGTAATGTCATTCCTTTATACCCTTGTAATGTCATTCCTTTATATCCCGTTTAATTCATTCCTTTATATCCCGTGTAATGTAATTCCTTTATACCCTGTGTAATGTCATTCCTTTATACCCTTTGTAATGTCATTCCTTTATACCCTGTGTATGTCATTCCTTTATATCCCTTGTAATGTCATTCCTTTATATCCCGTTTAATATCATTCCTTTATATCGTGTAATTAATTCCTTTATACCCTGTGAATGTCATTCCTTTATACCCATTTAATGTCATTCCTTTATATACCGTGTAATGTCATTCCTTTATATCCTGTGTAATTCATTCCTTTAACCCTGTGAATGTCATCCTTATACCTTTGTAATGTCATTCCTTTATATCCCGTGTATGTCATTCTTTTACCCTGTGTAATGTCATTCCTTTATACCCTTTGTAATGTCATTCCTTTATATCCTGTGTAATGTCATTCCTTTATACCCTGTGTAATGTCATTCCTTTATACCCTTTGTAATGTCATTCCTTTATTCCCGTGTAATGTCATTCCTTTATTTCCTGTGTAATGTCATTCCTTTATACCCTTGTAAGTCCATTCCTTTTAATCCCGTGTAATGTCATTCCTTTATATCCTGTGTAATGTCATTCCTTTATACCCTTTGTAATGTCATTCCTTTATATCCCGTGTAATGTCATTCCTTTATATCCCGTTTAATATCATTCCTTTATATCCCGTGTAATGTCATTCCTTTATACCCCTGTGTAATGTCATTCCTTTATATCCCGTTTAATATCATTCCTTTATATCCCGTGTAATGTAATTCCTTTATACCCTGTGTAATGTCATTCCTTTACTCCCTTTTGTAATGTCATTCCTTTATACCCTGTGTAATGTCATTCCTTTATATCCCGTGTAATGTCATTCCTTTATATCCCGTTAAATGTTTCCTTTATATCCTATGTAATGTAACTCCTTAATATCTGGTATGTCACCCTTAAATCTGTTATGCATTCTTTATATCCCGTTTAATGTCATTCCTTTATATCCCGTGTAACGTCATTCCTTTATATCCTGTGTAATGTCATTCCTTTATACGCTCTGTAATGTCATTCCTTTATATCCTGTGTAATGTCATTCCTTAATATCCTGTGTAATGCCATTCCTTTATATCCTGTGTAATGTCATTCCTTTATATCCTGTGAAATGTCATTCCTTTATATCCTGTGTAATGTCATTCCTTTATACCCTGTGTAATGTCATTCCTTTATACCCTGTGTAATGTCATTCCTTTATATCTGTGTACGTCATTCCTTTAACCCGTGTAATGTCATTCCTTTATATCCTGTGTAACGTCATTCTTTTATCCAGTGTAATGTCATTTCCTTTTAACCCTGTGTAATGTCATTCCTTTATACCCGTGTATGTCATTCCTTTATATCCGTGTAATGTAATTCTTTATATCCCGTGTAATGTCATTCCTTTATACCACCGTGTAATGTCATTCCTTTATACCCTGTGTAATGTCATCCTTTATACCCTTGTAATGTCATTCCTTTATACCCTTTGTAATGTCATTCCTTTATATCCCGTGTAATGTCATTCCTTTATATCCCGTTAAATGTTATTCCTTTATATCCTATGTAATGTAACTCCTTAATATCATGTGTAATGTCACCCTTAATATCATGTATAATGTCATTTCTTTTATATCCCGTGTAATCGTCTCCTTTATATCCCTGTTTAACGTCTCCTTTATTCCTGTGTAAGTTCATTCCTTTATACGCCTGTAATGCCATTCCTTTTATCACCCTGTGTAATGTCATTCCTTAATATCCTGTTAATGTCATTCCTTATACTCCTGTGTAATGTCATTCCTTTTATCCTGTGTATGTCATTCCTTTATATCCTGTGAATGTCCATTCCTTTATATCCTGTGTAATGTCATTCCTTATACCCTGTGTATTCATTCTTTATCCTGTGTAACGTCATTCCTTTATACCCTGTGTAATGTCATTCCTTTATATCCTGTGTAATGTCATTCCTTTATACCCTGTGTAATGTCATTCCTTCATACCCTTTGTAATGTCATTCCTTTATATCCGTGTAATGTCATTCCTTTATTTCCTGTGTAATGTCATTCTTTTATACCCTTTGTAATGTCATTCCTTTATACCCTGGTGTAACGTCATTCCTTTATATCCCGTGTAATGTCATTCCTTTATATCCCATGTAATGTCATTCCTTTATACCCTGTGTAATGTCATTCCTTTATATCCCGTGTAATGTCATTTCTTTATATCCTGTGTAATGTCATTCCTTTATATCCCGTGTAATGTCATTCCTTTATATCCCGTTGATGTCATTCCTTTATATCCCGTGTAATGTCATTCCTTTATTTCCTGTAATGTCATTCCTTATACTCCGTGTAAGTCATTCCTTTATATCCCGTGTAATTCATTCCTTTATAACCTGTGTAATGTCATTCCTTTATATCCTGTGTATATCATTCCTTTATATCCGGTGTAATGTAATTCCTTTATACCCTGTGACGTCATTCCTTTATACCCGTGTAACGTCATTCCTTTATATCCCGTGTAATGTCATTCCTTTATATCCCATGCATGTCATTCCTTTATATCCCGTGTAATGTCATCCCTTTATATCCCGTGTAATGTCATCCTTTATACCCTGTGTATTGTATTCCTTTATACCCCTGTGTAATGTCATTCCTTTATACCCCGTGTATTGTCATCCTTTATCCCCGTGTAATGTCATTCCTTTAATACCCGTGTAATGTCATTCTTATATCCCTGTAATGTCATTCCTTTATATCCCGTGTAATGTCATTCCTTTATACCGTTATACTGTCATTCCTTTATTCCCTCAATGTCATTCCCTTATACCCCGTGTAATGTCATTCTTTATACCCCGTGTATTGTCATTCCTTTATACCCCGTGTAATGTCATCCCTTTATATCCCGTGTAATTCATTCCTTTATATCCCTTGTAACGTCATTCCTTTATACCCCGTGTAACGTCATTTCTTTATACCCAGTGTAATGTCATTCCTTTATACCCCGTGTAATGTCATTCCTTTATACCCGTGTAATTTCTTCCTTGTCCCGTGTAATGTCATTCCTTTATATCCCGTGTAACGTCATTCCTTTATATCCCGTGTAATGTCTTCCTTTATACCCGTTAATGTCATTCCTTTATACCCGTGTATGTCACCTTATATCCCTGTTAATGTCATTCCTTTATACCCGGTGTAATGTCATTCTTTTATACCCCGTGTAATGTCATTCCTTTATATCCTGTGTAGTCATTCCTTTATCCCGTGTAATGTCATTCTTTATACCCTTTGTATGTCCATTCCTTTATAATACCCGTGTAATGTCATTCCTTTATACCCCGTGTATGTCATCCTTTATATCCCGTGTAATGTCATTCCATATTCCCTGTGTATATCATTCCTTTATATCCTTTAATGTCATTCCTTATACCCTGTGTATGTCATTCCTTTATACCCTGGTAATGTCATTCCTTTATTCCCGTTTAATATCATTCCTTTATATCCCGTGTAATGTAATTCCGTTATACCCTGTGTAATGTCATTCCTTTATACCCTTTGGTAATGTCATTCCTTTATACCCTTTGTAATGTCATTCCTTTATATCCCGTGTAATGTCATTCCTTTTATCCCGTTTAATATCATTCCTTATATCCCGTGTAATATAATTCCTTTATACCCTGTGTAATGTCATTCCTTTATACCTTTGTATGTCATTCCTTTATATCCCGTGTAATTCTTCCTTTATATCCCTGTTTAATGTCATTCCTTTATACCCTGTGTAATGTCATTCCTTTATACCCTTTGTAATGTCATTCCTTATATCCCGTGTAATGTCTTCCTTTATACCTGTGTAATGTCATCTTTTATACCCTTTGTAATGTCCATTCCTTTATACCCTTTGTAATGTCATTCCTTTATACCCTGTGTAATGTCATTCCTTCATACCCTTGTAATGTCATTCCTTTTATCCCGTGTAATGTCATTCCTTTATTTCCGTGTAATGTCATTCCTTTATACCCTTTGTAATGTCATTCCTTTATATCCCGTGTAATGTCATTCTTTATATCCTGTGTAATGTCATTCCTTATACCTTGTAATGTCATTCCTTTATATCCCGTGTAATGTCATTCCTTTATATCCGTTTAATATCATTCTTATTCCAGTAAGTAATCCTTTATACCCTGTGTAATGTCATTCCTTTATTCCCTTTAATATCATTCCTTTATATCCCGTGTAATGTAATTCCTTTATACCCTGTGTAATGTCATTCCTTTATACCCTTTGTAATGTCATTCCTTTATACCCTGTTAATGTCATTCCTTTATATCCCGTGTAATGTCATTCCTTTATATCCCGTTAAATGTATTCCTTTATATCCTATGTAATGTAACCCTTAATATCATGTGTAATGTCACCCCTTAATATCATGTATAATGTCATTTCTTTACATCCCGTGTAAGTCATTCCTTTATATCCGTGTAACGTCATTCCTTTATATCCCGTGTAATGTCATTCCTTTATACGCTCTGTAATGCCATTCCTTTATATCCTGTGTAATGTCATTCCTTAATATCCTGTGTAATGCATTCCTTTATATCCTGTGTAATGTCATTCCTTATATCCTGTGTAATGTCATTCCTTTATATCCTGTGTAATGTCATTCCTTTATACCTGTGTAATGTCCTTCCTTTATACCCTGTGTAATGTCATTCCTTTATATCCTGTGTAACGTCATTCCTTTATACCCTGTGTAATGTCATTCCTTTATATCCTCGTAATGTCATTCTTTTTATATCCAGTGTAATGTCATTCCTTTTAACCCCGTGTAATGTCATTCCTTTATACCCTGTGTAATGTCTTCCTTTATATCCCGTGTAATGTATTCTTTATATCCCGTGTAATGTCATTCCTTTTATACCCTGTGTAGTCATTCCTTATCCCTGTGTAATGTCTTCCTTTTACCTTTGTATGTCATTCCTTTATCCCTTTGTAATGTCATCCTTATATCCCGTGTAATGTCATTCCTTTATATCCCGTTAAATGTTATTCCTTTATACTATGTAATGTAACTCCTTAATATCATGTGTAATGTCACCCCTTAATATCATGTATAATGTCATTTCTTTATATCCCGTGTAATGTCATTCCTTTATATCCGTGTAACGTCATTCCTTTATATCCTGTGTAAGTCATTCCTTTATACGCTCTGTAATGCCATTCCTTTATATCCTGTGTAATGTCATTCCTTAATATCCTGTTATCATGTCAAATTCCTTTATATCCTGTGTAATCATTCTTATATCCTGTGTAATGTCATTCTCCTTTATATCCTGTGAATGTCATTCCTTTATTTTTTTATATCCTGTGTAATGTCATTCCTTTATACCCTGTGTAATGTCATTCCTTTATATCCTTGTAATGTCATTCCTTATACCCTGTGTAATGTCATTCCTTTATATCCTGTGTAATGTCATTCCTTTATATCCCTGTGTAATGTCATTCCTTCATACCCTTTGTAATGTCATTCCTTTATATCCCGTGTAATGTCATTCCTTATTTCCTGTGTAATGTCATTCTTTTATACCCTTTGTAATGTCATTCCTTTATATCCCGTGTAATGTCATTCACTTATATCCTGTGTAATGTCATTCCTTTATACCCCTTGTAATGTCATTCCTTTATATCCCTTGTAATGTCATTCCTTTATATCCCGTGTAATATCCTTCCTTTATATCCCGTGTAATGTAATTCCTTTATACCCTGTGTAATGTCATTCCTTTATATCCGTTTAATATCATCCTTTATATCCCGTTATGTAATTCCTTTATACCCTGTGTAATGTCATTCCTTTATACCCTTTGTAATGTCATTCCTTTATACCCTGTGTAATGTCATTCCTTTATATCCGTGTAATGTCATTCTTTATATCCGTTAATGTATTCCTTTATATCCTAGTATGTAACTCCTTAATATCATGTGTAATGTCCCTTAATATCATGTATATGTCATTTCTTTATCTCCGTGTAATGTCATTCCTTTATATCCCGTGTACGTCATTCCTTTATATCCTGTGTAATGTCATTCCTTTATACGCTCTGTAATGCCATTCCTTTATATCCTGTGTAATGTCATTCCTTAATATCCAGTGTAATGTCATTCCTTTTATATCCTGTGTAATGTCATTCCTTTATATCCTGTGTAATGTCATTCCTTTATATCCTGTGAATGTCATTCCTTTATATCCGTGTAATGTCATTCCTTATACCCTGTGTAATGTCATTCCTTTATACCCTGTGTAATGTCATTCCTTATATCCGTGTAACGTCATTCTTTATACCCTTGTAACGTCATTCCTTTATACCCTGTGTAATGTCATTCCTTTATATCCTGTGTAATGTCATTCCTTTATATCCCGTGTAATGTCATTCCGTTATATCCCGTGTAATGTCATTCCTTTATACCGTGTAATGTCATTCCTTTATACCCTGTGTAATGTCATTCCTTTATATCCTGTGTAGTCATTCCTTAATACCCTGTGTAATGTCATTCCTTTATATCCTGTGTAATGTCATTCCTTTATATCCCGTGTAATGTCATTCCTTTATACCTGTGTAATTTCATTCCTTTTATATCTTGTGTAATGTCATTCCTTTATACCTGTGTAATGTCATTCCTTTATATCCGTGTAAGTCATTCCTTTATATCCCGTGTAATGTCATTCCTTTATACCCTGTGTAATGTCATTCCTTATATCCTGTGTAATGTCATTCCTTTATACCCTGTGTAATATCATTTCTTAATATTCCGTGTAATGTCATTCCTTTATACCTGTTAAATATTATTCCTTTATATCCTATGTAATGCTACTTCTATATCATGTGAATTCATTCCTATATATCCCGTGTAATGTCATCCCTTTATATCCCTGTAATGTCATTCCTTTATACCCTGTTTATTGTTATTCCTTTATACCCTTTAATGTCATTCCTTTATACCCCGTGTATTGTCATGCCTTTATACCTGTGTAAGTCATTCCTTTATACCCCGTGTAATGTCATTCCTTTATATCCCGTGTAATGTCATTCCTTTATATCCCGTGTAATGTCATTCCTTTATAACCTGTGTAATGTCATTCCTTTATATCCCGTGTAATGTCATTCCTTATACCCCGTGTAATGCCATTCATTTATACCCCGTGTATTGTCATTCCTTTATACCCCGTGTAATGTCATCCCTTTATATCCCGTGTAAGTCATTCCTTTATATCCGTGTAACGTCATTCCATTATACGGTGTAAAGTCATTTCTTTATACCCGTGTAATGTCATTCCTTTACACCCCGTGTAATGTCATTCCTTTATACCCCGTGTAATGTCATTCCTTTGTATCCCGTGTAATGTCATTCCTTTATATCCCGTGTAATGTCATTCCTTTATCCGTGTAATGTCATTCCTTTATACCCGTGTAATGTCATTCCTTTATACCCCGTTGTAATGTCATTCCTTTATACCCGTGTAATGTCATTCCTTTATATCCCGTGTAATGTCATTTCATTATTCCCTGTGTAATATCATTCCTTTATATCCCGTGTAATGTCATTCCTTATACCCTGTGTAATGTCATTCCTTTATACCCCTTGTAATGTCATTCCTTTATCGCCCGTTAATATCATTCCTTTATATCCCGTGTAATGTAATTCCTTTATCCCTGTGTAATGTCATTCCTTTATACCCTTTGTAATGTCATTCCTTTATATCCCGTGTATTCATTCCGTTATTCCCGTGTAAGTCTTCCTTTTACCCGTTAATGTCATTCCTTTATATCCCTTTTAATGTCATTCCTTTAATCCCGTGTAATGTCATCCCTTTATATCCCGTGTAATGTCATTCCTTATTCCCGTGTAATGTCATTCCTTTATATCCCGTGTAATGTCATCCTTTATATCCCTTGTAAGTCATTCCTTTATACCGTGTAATGTCATTCCTTTATACCCTTGGTAATGTCATTCCTTTATACCCCGTATAATGTCATTCCTTTATATCCCGTGTAATGTCATTCCTTTATACCCGTGTAATGTCATTCCTTTATTCCCGTGTAATGTCATTCCTTTATATCCCGTGTAATGTCATTCCTTTATATCCCGTGTAATGTCATTCCTTTATATCCCGTGTAATGTCATTCCATTATTCCCTGTGTAATGTCATTCCTTTATATCACTGTAATGTCATTCCATTATACCCTGTGTAATGTCATTCCTTTATATCCTGTGTAATGTCATTCCTTTATACCCTGTGTAATATGTCATCTATACCCTGTATGTCTCCTTTATACCCTGTGTAATGTCATTCCTTTATATCCTGTGTAATATCATTCCTTTATATCCCGTTTAATGTAATTCCTTTATTACCTGTGTAATGTCATTCCTTTATACCCTGTGTAACGTCCTTCCTTTATATCCCGTGTAATTCATTCCTTTATATCCCGTGTAATGTCATTCCTTTATACCCTGTGTAATGTCATTTCTTTATATCCCTGTTAATGTCATTTCTTTATATACCGTGTAGTGTATTGTCATTCCTTTATATCCTGTGTAACATCATTCCTTTATACCGTGTAATGTCATTCTTTATATCCGTGTAATGTCATTCCTTTATTTCCATGTAATTCATTCCTTATACCCTGTATGTCATTCCTTTATATCCTGTGTAATGTCATTCCTTTATACCCCGTGTAATGTCATTCCTTTATATTCCGTGTAATGTAATTCCTTTATATCCCGTGGAATGTCATTCCTTTATTCCCGTGTAATGTCTATCCTTTATACTCCCGTGTAATGTCATTCCTTTATATCCCGTGTAATGTCATTCCTTTATACCCTGTGTAATGTCATTCCTTTATATCCCGTGTAATGTCATTCCATTATACCCTGTGTAATGTCATTCCTTTATACCGTGTAATGCCATTCCTTTATATCCCGTGTATGTCATTCCATTATACCCTGTGTAATGTCATTCCTTTATACCCTTGTAATGTCATTCCTTTATATCCCATGTAATATCATTCCTTTTATCCGTGTAATGTATTCCTTATACCTGTGTAATTGTGATTCCTTTATACGCTTTTGTAATGTCATTCCTTTATATCCCGTGTAATGTCATCCTTATATCCCATGTATGTCATTCCTTTATACCCTGTGTAATGTCATTCCTTTATACCCTGTGTAATGTCATTCCTTTATATCCCGTGTAATGTTATTCCTTTATATCCCGTGTAATGTCTCCTTATACCCTGTGTAATGTCATTCCTTTATATCCCGTGTAATGTTATTCCTTTATATCCCGTGTAATGTCATTCCTTTATACCCTGTGTAATATCATTTCTTTATATTCCGTGTAATGTCATTCCTTTATATCCTGTTAATATTATTCCTTTATATCCTATGTAATGCACTTCTTATATCATGTGTAATGTCATTCCTTTATCCCGTGTAATGTCATTCCTTTATATCCTGTGTAAGTCATTCCTTTTATCCCGTGTAATGTCATTCCTTTATATCCTGTGTAATGTCATTCCTTTATATCCCTTGTAATGTCATTCCTTTATACCTGTGTATTGTCATTCCTTTATACCCTGTGTATTGTCATGCCTTTATACCCGTGTAATGTCATTCCTTTATACCCCGTGAAATGTCATTCCTTTATATCCCGTGTAATGTCATTCCTTATAACCTGTGTAATGTCATTCCTTTATATCCCGTGTAATGTCATTCCCTTATACCCTGTGTAATGTCATTCCTTTAGCTTCCGTGTAACGTCATTCCCTTATACCCCGTGTATTGTCATTCCTTTATATCCCGTGTAATGTCATTCCTTTATATCCCGTGTAATGTCATTCCTTTTTATCCTGTGTAATGTCATTCCTTTTATCCCGTGTAATGTCATTCCTTTATATCCCGTGTAATGTCATTCCTTTATACCCTGTGTAATGTCATTCCTTATATCCTGTGTAATGTCATTCCTTTATACCTGTGTAATGTCATTCCTTATACCCTGTGTAATGTCATCCTTATACCCTGTGTATGCATTCCTTTATACCTTGTAATGTCATTCCTTTTATACCCTGTGTAATGTCATTCTTTATACCCTGTAAGTCATTCATTAAACCCGTGTAATGTCATTCCTTTATATCCCGTGTAATGTCATTCCTTTATATCCCGTGTATGTCATTCCTTTATATCCCGTGTAATGTCATTCCTTTATATCCCGTTAAATGTTATTCCTTTATATCCTATGTAATGTCACTCCTTAATATCATGTGTAAGTCACCCCTAATATCATGTAAATGTCATTTCTTTATTTCCTGTGTAATGTCATTCCTTTATCCTGTGTAACGTCATTCCTTTATATCCCGGGTAATGTCATTCCTTTATATCCCGTGTAATGTCATTCCTTTATACCCGTGTAATGTCATTCCTTTATATCCTGTGTAATGTCATTCCTTTATATTCCATCTAATGTTCATTCCTTAATATCCCGTGTAATGTCATTCCTTTATATCCAGTGTAATGTCATTCCTTTATATCCTGTGTAATGTCATTCCTTTATACTTTGTAATCATTCCTTTATATCCTGTGTAATGTCATCCTTTATACTACCCTCGTGTAATGTCATTCCTTTATACCCTGTGTAATATCATTTCTTTATACCCTGTGTAATGTCATTCCTTTATACCCCGTGTAATGTCATTCCTTTATACCCTGTGTAATATCATTTCTTTATATCCTGTGTAATGTCATTCCTTATACCCTGTGTAATATCATTTCTTTATATTCCGTGTAATGTCATTCCTTTATATCCTGTTAAATATTTTCCTTTATATCCTATGTAATGCCACTTCTTAATATCCTGTGTATGTCATTCCTTTATATCCTGTGTAATGTCATTCCTTTATATCCCATGTAATGTCATTCCTTTATACCCTGTGTAATGTCATTCCTTATACCTGTGTAATGTCATTCCTTATACCCTGTGTATTGTTATTCCTTTATATCCTGTGTAATGTCATTCCTTTATATCCTGTGTAATGTCATTCCTTTATATCTTGTGTAATGTCATTCCTTTATACCCTGTGTAATGTCATTCCTTTATACCCTGTGTAAAGTCATTCCTTTATATCTTGTGTAACAACATTAATCCCAGTCATTTAAAACAAGTTATTATCTGGGAATAATACATTATGTAAATGCGGTTATTATTTATTTACCACTTTTCATGCAATAAACAAATCTGTAAAATAATGGATAGAGAAGCCTATCTAACATATTTAATATTCATACATTATGTTTACTGAATATAAATCACTTGACTTTATTTTCCAGTAAATATGTTTTTGTGTTTATTTCAGGTCTGAATAAAAACTATGTAACATTTGGGGAAGAATTATACATCCTAATAGTCCGGCACTTGAGGTCAATATGGCAAATATCTCACCACACACAGTGTTTTCCCTTTGGTGCTCAGATAGGCCGGGATCATTGTGATCCAAACACTGCAGAAGACCAACATGCTGAAAGTGATGTACTTGGCCTCATTAAAACTGTCCGGTAAGGTCGAGCTAAAAATGCTAAACAAAACTAACAGCTGCCAGAAGCCCCATATAACCAATAACTGAGTAAAAGGCAATAGCTGATCCTCATTGCACTGAATGATGAGTTGTTCCAGGGTAAGTGTGAATGTCCATATCCTGATAGGGAGGAGAATGACCAACCAAGTAATACAGATTATTATTTGAATGGATGAACAGATCAAGACTACAAATTGGACAGTTTGGTTCCCACCCATTTCCTCCATGAGCTCCCAGGCTTGGTGGCTTTGAATGCAATGTAACCATGATAGTCTTGGCCAGGAGAGAAGAAACACTATGGAGAAGGTGATTCCAAAAGTGATTATACGTTAACTGCAGGTTATTATCCACAGGGTGACCAAGGAACAGGAACACCTGAGGAAGCTCAGCTTGATGGAGACCAGGAGGAGGAAGCTGAGGTGTAATGTTATTTTCCTTATATCCAGTTAATGTCATTCCTTTACCCTGTGTAATACATCTTTATATTCGTGTAATGTCATTCCTTTATATCCTGTTAAATATTATTCCTTTATATCCTATGTAATGCCACTTCTTAATATCATGTGTAATGTCATTCCTTATATCCCATGAATGTTCATTGCTTTAATCCTGTGTAGGTCATTCCTTTATATCTCGTGTAATGTCATTCCTTTATATCCTGTGTAATGTCATTCCTTTATTCCCGTGTAATGTCATTCCTTTATACCCTGTGTATTGTCATTCCTTTATACCCTGTGTATTGTCATGCCTTTATACCCCGTGTAATGTCATTCCTTTATACCCCGTGAAATGTCATTCCTTTATTCCCGTGTAATGTCATTCCTTTATAACCTGTGTATGTCTTCCTATATCCCGTGTAATGTCATTCCCTTATACCCTGGGTAATGTCATTCCATTTAAGTCCCGTGTAACCATTCCCTTATACCCGTGTATTGTCATTCCTTTATATCCCGTTAATGTCATTCCTTATACCAGTGTAATGTCATTCCTTTATATCCTGGTAATGCAGTCCTTTATATCCCGTGTAATGTCATTCTTTTCCTGTATGATCCTATACCCTGTGTAAGTCTGTACCTTTTAATCCGGTTAATGTCATTCCTTTATACTCGGTGTAATGTCCATTCCTTTATACCTGTGTAATGTCATTCCTTTACCTGTTAGTCTTCCTTACCTGTGTAATGTCATTCCTTATACCCTGTTGTATTCATCTATACCCCGGTAATGTCATTCATGTTAAACACCCGTGTAATGTCATTCCTTTAATCCCCTGTAATGTCATTCCTTTATATCCGTGTAATGTCATTCCTTTATATCCGTGTAAGTGTCATTCCTTTATACCCGTTAAATGTTATTCCTTTATATCTATGTATGTCACTCCTTAATATCATGTGTATGTCCCCCTTAATATCATGTATAATGTCATTCCTTTATTTCGCTTGTAATTCATTCCTTTTATCATGTAACGTCATTCCTTTATATCCCGTGTAATGTCATTCCTTATATCCCGTGTGTAATGTCATTCCTTTATACCTGTGTAATGTCATTCCTTTATATCCTGTGTAATGTCATTCCTTTATATTCCATCTAATGTTATTCCTTAATATCCCGTGTAATGTCATTCCTTTATATCCAGTGTAATGTCATTCCTTTATATCCTGTGTAATGTCATTCCTTTATACCCTTTACTGTAATGTCATTCCTTTATATCCTGTGTAATGTCATTCCTTTATACCCGTGTAATGTCATTCCTTTATACCCTGTGTAATATCATTTCTTTATACCCTGTGTAATGTCATTCCTTTATACCCCGTGTAATGTCATTCCTTTATACCTGTGTAATTATCATTTCTTATATCCTGTGTAATGTCATCCTTTATACCTGTGTAATATCATTTCTTTTATTCCTGTAATGTCATTCCTTTATATCCTGTTAAATATTATTCCTTTATATCCTATGTAATGCACTTCTTAATACCTGTAATGTCATTCTTTATATCTGTGTAATGTCATGTCCTTTATATCCCATGTAACTGTCATTCCTTTATACCCTGTGTAATGTCATTCCTTTTACCTACTGTGTATGTCATTCCTTTATACCCTGTGTATGTTCTTATTCCTTTATATCCTGTTTATGTATGTCCTTTATATCCTTTGTATGTCATTCCTTTATACTGTGTAATGTCATTCCTTATACCCCTGTGTAATGTTATCTTTAACCCTGTGTAAGTCTTCCTTTATATCTTGTGTAACAACATTAATCTCAGTCAATTAAAACAAGTTATTATCTGGGAATAATACAATTATGTAAATGCGGTTTATTTATTTATTTACCACTTTTCATGCAATAAACAAATCTGTAAAATAATGGATAGAGAAGCCTATCTAACATATTTAATATTCATACATTATGTTTACTGAATATAATCACTGACTTTATTTTCAGTAATATTTTTTTGTTTATTTCAGGTCTCGAATAAAACTATGTAACATTTGGGGAAATATACATCCTAATAGTCCCACTTGAGTCAATATGGCAAATATCTCCACACCACAGTGTTTTCCCTTTGGTGCCAGAAGGCCGGGATCATTGTGATCCAAACACTGCAGAAGACCAACATGCTGAAAGTTGATGTACTTGGCCTCATTTTAAAAACTGTCGGTAAGGTCCGAGCTAAAAATGCTAAAACAAACTAACAGCTGCCAGAAGCCCCATATAACCAATAACGAGTTAAAAGGCAATAGCTGATCCTTCATTGCTGAATGATTATTGTTCCAGGGTTAAGTGTGAATGTCCATATCTCGATAGGAGGAGAAATGACCAACCAAGTAATACATATTATTTGAATGGATGAACAGATCAAGACTACAGAATTGGACAGTTTGGTTCCCACCCATTTCCTCCATGAGCTCCCAGGCTTGGTGGCTTTGAATGCAATGTAAACCATGATAGTCTTGGCCAGGAGAGAAGAGACAGCTATGGAGAAGGTGATTTCCAAAGTGATTATACGTACATGCAGGTTATATCCACAGGGTGACCAAGGAACAGGAACACACTGAGGAAGCTACAGCTTGATGGAGAACCAGGAGGAGGAAGCTGAGGTTCCTGTTTTGGCTCTCACAATGGGGTGTCCTGTTTTATGAACAACCTTATAATTAGTAAGAGATTAGGAAAAAGAGAAATGAGAAAATATAAAGATCTAGAATGTGATTTTATAGGAAAGAAATTCTTCAGTTCTCGCTCCACATTCTGTCTTCATCCTGTTGGGCCTTCCAATCAGGCATCTAAAGCAATTGCACTGTCTGTACAATGATTAAGAAATTGTTTAGAAAATATATTCAAGGAATCCTTTTAACTTCTATTTTATTGGAACATTTAGGTTAGGTAGTAAAGCTGAATATGTCCTAGTCGTTGGTGCTTTGTTCACCAACAGAACATTTCAGAGGTTTTAAATATGGCCCATCATATATTATATAAACTATCATATCCCTGTGCGATCATTGCTTCTCCACTGTCTGAGCATGCTCACTTAAGAATAATCCTGGAAAAGACAAGAAACACTTCTACTAACATTAAGGAAAGTTGAGAGGAAACCTATTAAGTTGTAAAAACAGGAAGTGTTCAAGCAGGAAGTTATATTGCTGAATATTTTTACAGGAATAAACTTCTCAAAAATGTTATCTAGAGATTTGATTAGGGTAAATTTAAAGGCGTGTTTTTGTTTAACCTTAACTTGTTTGTTGACCAGAGTTTCCCTTTAAGCATGACAAAACTGTTAGCTAAAATGTTTTAATAGATTTTAGGTTTATTGATGATCATTCTAATGTTATATAGTATTCATGCAGGATCCATCTTTTCTAGGAGTTTTTTTAGTTTATAAGTTACAATGGTTGTAAATTTCAAGAAAGAGCATATTTAATACATCGTTTAGAATTGTATTGAATAATTAATTGGACTATGTGTTGCAGTTAACAAAAGGAAATTTTAAAATACTTAATTAGGTAACGTATATACTCAAATATAAGACAAGGTTTCTAGGTTTAAATTAGCTTGACACGCTGGGTCTTTTAAGTAACCTGCGCAACCGCACTAATATGGAGTTAAAGTCTGATATGGAGTTAATTGCCCTATGGGATGTTTAGAAACTACAACTCCCTGAACAAAGCATGCTGGGAGTTGTAGTTTCCAAACATCTAAAAAGCCAAGGAATTGGGGGTTCCTGGATTTAGCTTAACAATTACGGTATATTGGCACAAATACATTAGATATCTACTGTATGGGAATTCCGTTTTTTATAAAGGGCCCATTTAAAGGGCAACTAAAGCCTCACACAATACTGAAGCAGAAGCATCTTTTGTTGAAAAGATGGCCATTGTTGTTAGACATTGCCAATTAGATGTTTAGAAACTATAATTCCCAGCAAACAAAGCACGCTGGGAGTGTGTAGTTCCAAACACTGGATGCGAAGGAATTGGGGGTTACTGGATATGGCTATTATTACCGTACATTGGCACCAATAAGTTCTTCTACTACTGTATGAGACTACTGTATGGGAATTCTGGTATTACCTATAAAACTGTCCATTTACAGGGCAATTAAAGCCTCAAAGCAATATTGAATCAAAAGGCAGAACACCTTAATATAAAACAATTATTAGTGCCTCACTTCTTACTTAAATAAGGTTGCTGAGAAATTTACTTATCTAACATGGGGTTTGTGTTTTATTTCCCAGCATTCCAATATTCAAATATGGACCCCTGTCCAAACTACTACGCCTGGGTTACTGCATTCATCCTACTGTAGCATGGTTAACTCTCCTCTTAAGGTATGGGGTTCAAGTTCTTTTGTTTATTAATAAAAAATAATAATTCTTTGCAGGCCGAAAATTGGGCATTGAACAATAACAGGTGTGAAATTGGTAAAAAATTAATTCTGAACTGTGAAAGATTCCGAAGTCAAACAACAGCGACAATGGATCAGGAACGGACTGCAGCAGTCCTATGAAGGATCTCACACGAAGGTAGTGGGTAAAAGACTTTCTTTATTCATACATATATCAATACGGACAGATACTGTCTAACCGTTTCGTGCCTTAGCTGGCACTTCGTCAGAGACGTATACACACTGATTTGATACAGCTTAATAGGTAAGTATAGGTGGGTCACCTGATTAGATGGATCCCACCCCCTAAAGGGAAATCACCCAATTTTCAAGAAAAAGCTGTTATATCGAGCATAAAAAACACACAAAATATAAATATAGTAGAAGTGGATATAACCAAAGATAATATACTTATTATAATACTGAAAATATTTACATTACACCCAATAATAACACATGCAAAACATCTTATCAATTAATGTATAAACCTATATTATAGAAATAGCGACTATTCTCAATTAATAGTATAAATATATATAATTTTTAAAAATGAATACTTACCGTAATAGCAAATATAATTATAATCACAGAACAGAGCAAATTCAGTTCATACTCACATATTAAATAGAAAAATTATAAACAAAAAGGCTCCTGAGGAGATGGCCATGGTAAAAAAAAAAAAAAAGGGCCCACATGTAGAAATGGAGGAAAAGGGAAGGAAGGTATTATAAATTTGTAAAACCGGTGATATCGAAGATTGAATTTAAACCCTTTGGAATACGAGTAGCTAATAGAAAATCCATTTAGCTTCTTGTCTAAGGAGGGAAGCTACACGATCTCCTCCTCTGCTGGGGGTAGCAATACGTTGAATGTCTTGATACGAAATTTGGTAATATCCGCTCCATTATATTCAATTAATGTCTATCCACCGGGCTAGACCAATCAAATTTTGCAATGGAATTAACGTGCTCCCTCTTCTCGATGTCTAAATTGGCACACAGTACATCCAACATACTGGATAGACTTGTAGACATGTAGACATGTAATAAGATAAATTACAGAACTAGTGTTGCAATTATATATTCCTTATTCATATATGACTTTTTGTAACTGTTACTATTGAAAGTATTGCTAGTGTTGATGATATGGCATACAGTGCATCTTAGTCCACCACATTAAAATTTTCATTAGTTTCTATCCATGTCCGTTTCGGGGAAGTTTACTTATATCATACAGGGCGCTAAGTCTTCCCTATTGTGGGGCTTTTCGGGCGACAAATTTGCAGCCCATTCACGATATCAAAGAGGGTTTGATCCCCATATAGAACAGGTACATTTTTCTTAACAATATCAATTATTTTGTAGTACTGTAGACTATACCTTGTTGAAAATTAGAGGAGAGGATATCTTCAATCCTCTCTGGGATTATTCCTAAAATGATTATCATTAGCAATTCTGAACTTGTGCGAGTTATTTTAGTTTTATTGTGTGTAATGTATATTTTCAGTAATTGGGTTTTTATCTTTGGTTATATCCACTTCTACTATATTATATATTTGTGTGTTTTTTATGCTCGATATAACAGCTTTTCTTGAAAATTAGGTGATTTCCCTTAGGGGGTGGGATCCATCTAATCAGGTGACCCACCTATACTTACCTATTTAAGCTGTATCCAAATCAGTGTGTATATGTCTCTGACGAAGTTCCAGCTAAGGCACGAAACGCGTTAGACGTGTATCGTCCGTGTTGATATATGTATGAATAAAGAAAGTCTTTACCCACTACCTTCGTGTGAGATCCGTCATAGGACTGCTGCAGTCCGTTCCTGATCTCATTGTCGCAGTTGTTTTGAACCTTGCGAGGGGTCCGGGGCTAGGCACACCCGGACCACCGTTTGTGACTGGTGAGATTTCTTTCCATCTTAAATAAATTGGATTTGTGTTAATATTATTGCCGTTTCCTAAGCAGCTACACACCTGAAGCGTTTGGGCCGGGGGGTGCCACCCGGCCCACCCCGTTATAGTGTGTACGTTTTTCCGGCCTTTTGAGACTCCTACAAAGTTTTTGTTTCTGTAATATTTAAATCTTATAAAGTTTGAAAAACCCGATAGTGAGAATTCTCCCTATAACCGGACACTTTGTCTTTTGTGTTATATATTGATCTCCGTCCCTGTCCACAGACTGTCTGGCACGCTTCAATCACCTGTGTATTGAATTTATTGTAGTTAACTCGCTGGAGCGTGTATGTTTCCAATGTTCTTTATGTGCCTTATCTAAAGTGTAACTTTATACATACTTTTATATTACAACAAACTGTTAGTAATATGTTATATTTAAGCTGCCGAAGACTAGTGGGATTCTAGCAAATTCTGTTCAATTAAGTTTACTATTGTCTTCCTGAGGCCATTATCTACAATTAACATGGAAATGAGCAGTTTTTATACAGATGAACACGCCTAAAGAGAGCGTCTGAGGTGTTCTCTGAAAACTGACCCGTATACTTGGACACTATTGATGACCCTAGAGACATCATATTTAAACTTGACAAATTATTTACAAAGAGATTGGTATTTGGTGGGACATTATATCCCTAGAGAAATATATAGATGGTAAAATCATCCTAGAGGATTACGTTTACGTAAATTCCCTATAGTTATGGATCAAGATGACGATTTTATGGAAGAAGGGAATTCCGTTCTTACGGAATGTTCTTTGAAATTAATGTGTTTTATTGTAAAACATAAAAAAAACAAGTCATGGAAAAACTAAACAAGAAATTGAAATAAAACAACAGATTAACTGAGTATGTATTGGATGAGACTTATACCCATTAATCAGCTAAAGTACAAAGTAAAAGAGAAAAAACTGAACAAGAGGTTATCCTAAGAAAGAAACATAAATTTCTAAGAGATAAAAGGGATTATAAGGAGGGGTAGAGTATAGGCCCCTTTACTCCTAACGTATTACATTACTCTACACCTAAGAGATACGACATAGATCCTTTACAAAGGCACAGACTCAGGATTTAAATACTAATATCTTTAATAGATCAATACTAAAAAGGCCCTTCAAAAACATGTAAGCTTTACATTGTGTGAATCCGATTCCACAGCAGATATTTCCACTTTTTCTCCTCATTTTTTTTCCCCCAGCTCCACATCAGAGAATGGAAAAAGCTAGCGAGATATTTTCTACAGACCACCATGATACACGTACAAATACATCACAGAGAGTGTTCGTCCCAAACAGATCTTTGGTAGGAATTATAAGAACTGACGATTTGATTCTGATTCTGATGAAGAATTCCCGAGACTTACTAAAGACTCTAGACCCATGATTAAGAAATCCAGATCTCGAGGAACTGAACAACGACAATCCACCTCTAATCCAAAAACGATTGGAGACAAGGGTACCAACTAAGAGAGAGGAAACACATGAACGAACAATGTGCTAAACCTCTCCTCCAGGCCTCTCTCCCCACCACAGAATCCAAGTATTAAGCAATGGTTTATCATTTCTCTCTAGTAGGGATTTTGATGTTTTTGAAACATTGATAGATAACAAATTTGTTCGTAAGATTTTGTTGCGAAAACATTTTCTTTCTAAATCCAACCCTGTTCCTAGTCCCCTTCCCTTCCCAGTTAATAGAGGATCAGTGGAGGACCAGACTATGATTAATACTCTTATAGAACTAGAAAGGACTTCGGAACCTATGTTAGATCATACTCAGAACCCTTTGAATCCTCAGAACCAAGCCCTATAAAATTTCACTTGGGGATCTCCCTGACTGCCTTAAGAGAACCAAAAGCAAGTTTTACCCAACTTGGTTGACAGATTTCAGGCTATAATTGAATCAAAGAACTTAAAATTCTCAAAACTACCACTCATAAACACCATACTAAAGGCGTTCTGTAGGAAGGATAATCTATCTCGGGCAGAACAGCTGGCCCTTAAAACCTTGCAGACTGATATTCTATTTTAAAAAATGCAGATAAGGGGGGTATGGTAGTAGTGGATGGACTCTACTATATGTAGCTGAGGTGTTACGGCAACTTACAGATACCTCTACCTAAAGCCCTTATCTAGCAATCCTTCCCAAATTTTAGAAGTATTCTTACTAAACTTGTAGAAGATGGGGTCTCTTTAGGTATCTTTGGTCCAGAATCAGGTAAATGTCTCATACCGGAACACCCTATTACTCCAGTGTTTTACTGTTTACCTAAAGTTCATAACGATACTAGGCCCCCAGTGGGTCGACCCATTATTTCAGGGGAAGGGAGTCTAGGTGAACATCTACGAGGTAGCGCAAATCTTAACGGCAGGGGTTTTGGATCGTTGCACAGCGCTATTTCCAAAAACATTCGGAAATGGCACTAGCTCTCTAAATTCCGTCCAAAATCCACGTTAACCCGATTTTTTTTTCGGGTTAACGTGGGTTTTAGACGGAAAAGGGGCATATTGAATCTCCTCCTTTGTCTTTTGTGTTATATATTGATCACCGTCCCTGTTCACAGACTGCCCGGCCGCTTCAATCACCTGTGTGTTGAATTTATCGAAGTCTAATAAGGCTTGTCATGGTTTAACAACCTCATGTGGGGCTCTAGAGACTGACTTAGATAAATGGGTTGTGGAATGTCGTCTAAATGGATACTGTGTAACACGCATGGAACCTGATTACCTGGCTAAAGATCGCTATATAAAACAGAGGTATTGAAAAATTTGTTGCATCAGCTGAATGGTTTACCCGCTTCATGAATAGGTTTTTGCTTGCGAAAGAGAACAAAAATATCTGCCACAAAATCTTGAAGAAAGGTTATATCATTCCATCAATTTATTATAAAACAAAGAAAGTTTTATAATTATGACCTCGGAAATATCGGGAATATGGATGAGACAGCAATGCTGTGGCCTGTTATTATATTTAAAAGGAAGACCTTGGCTAAGAATGCCAAATTCCCTCTGTGAATTACTGTCCGCCCACATGTTAAAGGCTGGATGGATGAACAAGGAAAAAATGGCTAGAGCCCATATATGTGAAGATGTCAAATCAACGGCATTTCAAACCACTTTGGCTGTTATTCCTGGTGGCCTTACATCTGTGTTACAGCCTCTGGATGTGTCTATAAACAAACCTCTTAAAGACCGTGTGCGAAAAATGTGGCACAAAAAGTGGTCACCTGGTCAAGCCCGATTGACAAAATGTGGAAATTTATGAAGCCTGACATAGAATTAGTAGTAATGTGGGTACGTGACGCATGGGAGGACATTCCAGAAGACATCATCCAACGTGCTTTTCAGAAATGCGGTATGGTAGCGAAGACGTTTTTTTGTATCAGCACAGCAGCAGCGACGAAGATGATGGAGAATTGATGATGATAATGTCCATGCTATTTTGCTAGTAGCTAATCTGTTCATTGTCTTTTCTCATTATCATTGTTTTCTTGTGTTCTTCTTTGTCTTCCAGCTCCTGTGTAGATCTATTGGTGTTCCGCTTTTCCTGAGTATACCAGCCCCAGCGTCTATACCTTGCACTCTAAGACCTGGGGGTAACTGTGTTCAGCGCGGCGCGAAAAGTCTCCTGACGATCGGGGGCTTTTCTATAGGTGAAGACAGCAGCTGTAGATTGGGGTATAGGTGATAAAGGGATATTAGGGGACTCCAGACATCATACTAATAGCTTAGTTGAGTGACTTTATATCTCTTCCAGGTTTGCTACTTTCTGAATTGAGAAGATTTTTGTAAGACTTTTTTGTTTTGTGATGCCTTTTGGGATACAGAAAAATGGATCTGTGTCTTGTTGTCATTTAATCAAAAACATTCCGACCAGCAGGAATCAGTAAAGGATCCGGGGTATATGATACCTGGATCAATCTACTCCATAAGTGAGTTTTGATATCATGCATACTAAAAAGCCTGTTTATTAAGTGTATCAAATAAATGTTAATATAAGTGTACCATAAGGGTTTTGTACCCTGTGTATTTGGGAGTAGGAGCTGGATGGCCATCTAGGGTTACTTTATTCAGCTGTAAAATTTATGTACACCAATACATTTTTAAAGCAAATATTTTTATAAATGTTTTATTTCAAAAATATACCTAAAACAAATACTTTCACACACAGACACTCAAATGCAAATAAAATAAATATTCCAGTATTATTCATTACATTTACACATGAAAATATGTACATTCATTGTGGAGATTTCTCCTTCAGGACACGGGATACAATCAACAGCAGCGTTGTTGAGCTCCCACCCTAGAAGCCTTCCTGAATCCAGGGACACAATTATCTGAGCATTGAGCTCTTGGGATCTAAAGTATCAATATAAATGTAATGGGTTATCTGTTCACTTACTTGGGGACTGAGAAATAGACAACAACTGTGGATGTATTGATGCTAAGAGGTGTTATCGAAACTGTCCAGGGTAAGGTGTCAAAACAGCATTGTACATGGCAGAAAGATGGTGTTGAAACACCCCACCTCTATTCAGGCTTGGTTTCTTTATTTTTACCTAAATGGCCTCCTTGACACCTCTCTTGAACACAGTCCTTTTCTTTGCCAAGATGTTGACATTACAATCTTCAAAGTTAGTCTTTTTTCCTTAAGATGCAGGTACACGCTGAGTCCTGACCTGAGGAATGGCTCTTCTGTGCTGGGCCATACGTGGTGCAGCTGCTGTGTTGGTCTCCCCCACATACAAATCAGAGCATTCTTCACTGCTCTGCACTGCATATATGATGTCGCTTTTCTTGTGTTTTGGTATTGGGTCTTTCTGATGTACCAATTGCTGCCTCAGAGGCCATTTATTGAAAATGAAGAAACCAAGCCAGAATAGAGGTGGGGGGTTTGACATCAACTGTCTGCCATGTACAATGCTGTTTTGACACCTTACCCTGGGCAGTTTTGATAACACCTCTTAGCCTCAATGCATCCACACCTTTGTGGATTCAGAAGGTCCCTAACACCTGGCTGATATATGCTAATAGGGTAATTATATTGCCATTCTGAAGTCATTCTGAATTGAGAAAGCCAGTCGGATAACTAGCAAATCGTCTTAAAGAATCCAGTTGATCTAATTAATAACAACTGATATACCATGACCTGGATGAATGAGAAACTTCATAAGCCTTTGTGCTGTGATGTGCATGATTTACTTTCTGAATGGTTTCAGAAATCTACAAGGCAGGAGATAATATAAAGTGCCTAATCATTTTTACATGGATATATACTTTTTTAAAGATATACCATCATATCACCTGTGTTAGGATATATGAATGTGACACATCTTGATCTAAACAATCTATTGCACCAGATGGGTAACATTCTTAGACAGGGGTTAGAATGAGTCCTTTTTATCTTGTCACATTAGGTAATTGTTATTGCAGTATAGTACCCATTTTCTGATCCACCTAATGTCTACTTTATTTTACTTCTAATGTTATATGTATTTATGTGGTAATGTTATGTATTTGCTTTCTATATCATGGACTTTACAGGGACATTTGATTATTTTAAGTTAAATTGCATAACTTTAAAGGACATCTATACTGGAAAAAGTTATCTTAAATTGCCTATTACTGGAAACTATAATTCTTCCTTTCTATCACTGTGTAATTTTTATGTTGATATGTCCCCTATTTATTTAGATATCCTAGTTAAAACATGTTACATTTCAGCTGTCAATCAAGTGCATTTGCTCTCATAAAAATATTCTCCTGTGAGCAGTTTTGCTGTAGCTGGAATGGTGACAGAGTTTGACAGTTGGAATGCAGTATTATGTGTGCAGGCTTGAAGTAGGTTTTGCAAAAAAAGTCAGGTCAGATGGAAGAGGGAGTGGTTAAGTGATCGACTTATACTCGATATTATGGTACATGGCCATTCTTTGTTTGGCACATATATTACCAGTCTTTGGCACTATATCCAGTCTCAGTCGCACATTATATTATTAGTCTATCAGTCTCTGTTTGGCAATACATGGCTGGTCTATGTTTGGCACATATACTATCAGTCTCTGTTTGGCATATACAAGACTGGTCATGTTTGGCTATACAGTACCGGTATATTATTTCCCTGTTTGGCATTTACATGGCAGTTCTTTGTTTGGCACATATATACATCAGTCTCTGTTTGGCACATATATTATCAGTCTCTGTTTGACACATATATTATCAGTCTCTTTTTGACCATATATTATCAGTCTCTGTTTTAACACATATATTACAGTCTCTGTTTGACACATATATTACCATTCTAAGTTGGCACATTATTACCAGTCTCTGTTTGAACATATATTAACGTCTCTTGTTGACCACATATATTACCAGTCTCAGGCAAAAAACATATATTCCATTCTCTCTCTGTTTGGCACATATATTATCAGTCTCTGTTGGCACTATATTAATCATCTCTGTTTGACACATATATACCATCTCCTCTGTTTGGCACATATATTACCAGTCTCTGTTTGGCACATATATTATCAGTCTCTGTTTGGCACATATATTATCAGTCTCTGTTTGACACATATATTACCAGTCTCTGTTTGGCACATATATTATCAGTCTCTGTTTGGCACATATATTACCAGTCTCTGTTTGACACATATATTAACAGTCTCTGTTTGACACACATATTACCAGTCTCTGTTTGACACATATATTAACAGTCTCTGTTTGACACACATATTAACAGTCTCTGTTTGACACATATATTATCAGTCTCTGTTTGACACATATATTATCAGTCTCTGTTTGACACATATATTATCAGTCTCTGTTTCACACATATATTAACAGTCTCTGTTTGACACATATATTACCATTCTAAGTTTGGCACATATATTACCAGTCTCTGTTTGACACATATATTAACAGTCTCTGTTTGACACATATATTAACCATCTCAGTTGTGCACAGTATGATTAACAGTCTCTGTTTTGGCACTATATACCAGTCTCTGTTTGACACATATATGTTACACAGTCTCTATTTGCACCGATATTACCAGTCGCTCTGTTTGACACATATATTTACCACTCGCCTGTTTGACACATTCGACCAGTCTCTGGTTGCACATATATTATTAACATTACCAGTCTCTGTTTGGGCAACATTATATACAGTCTCTGTTTGACACATATATTAACAGTCTCTGTTGACACATATTTACCAATCTCTGTTGGACACATTATTACCAGTCTCTGTTTGGCACATATATTACCAGTCTCTGTTTGGCACATATTTACCAGTCTCTGTTTTGGCACATATAGACTACCAGTCTCGTTTGGGCACATATATACCATCTCTGTTTGGCACATATACTACCAGTCTCTGTTGGCACAATATATACCAGTCTCTGTTTGCACATATATACCAGTCCTCCTTTTTGGCACATATACTACCAGTCTCTGTTTGGCACATAATATTACCAGTCTCTGTTTGCACATATACTACAACTACCGTCTCTGTTTGGCACATATACTACCAGTCTCTGTTTGGCACATATACACAGTCTCTGTTTGGCACATATACTACCAGTCTCTGTTTGGCACATATTACCAGTCTCTGTTGGCACATATATTACCATCTCTGTTGGCACATGATTACCAGTCTCTGTTTGGCACATATACTACCATCTCTGTTTGCACATATATTACCAGTCTCTCTTGTTTGGCACATATATTACCAGTCTCTTTTGGCCATATATACGTCTGGCACATTATTACCAGTCTCTGTTTGGCACATATACTACCAGTCTCTGTTTGGCACTATACTACCAGTCTCTGTATGGCACATTACTACCAGTCTCTGTTTGGCACTATACATACCAGTCTTGTTGACACATATAACTTTCCATGTCTCTGTTTGGCACATATAACTACCAGTCTCTCCTGTTTTGGCACTAATTACCATGTCTCTGTTGGCCACTATACTACCAGCTCTGTTTGGCACATATATTACCATGTCTCTGTTTGGCACATATACTACCAGTCTCTGTTTGACACATATACTACCAGTCCTCTGTTTGGCACATATACTACCAGTCTCTGTTTGGCACATATATTACCAGTCTCTGTTTTGGCACATATACTACCATCGCTGTTTGGCCATATATTCCCATCTCTGTTTGGCACATATACTACCGTCTCTGTTTGGCACATATACTCCCAGTCTCTGTTTGACACAGATATATCTGTCTCTGTTTGACCACTATATTACCAGTCTCTGTTTTGGCACAATTATTACCAGTCTCTGTTTGAACACATATATTACCATCTCGTTTGACACATATATTACCAGTCTCTGTTTGGCACATATACACCAGTCTCTGTTTGGCATATATATTACCATTCTCTTTTGGCACATATATTACCATCCTGGTTTGACACATATATTATCAGTCTCTGTTGGCACATATTATGAGAAGATGTCCGAACTTCGCAAATCTGGTCCCTCAGGATCCCGAATTTTTGAAAAAATCGAAAATTCGAAAATCCGCGAGCGGACCCGTTAAAATTAAAATCGCCCTTGAAATAACGAGATTTTTCGTATTTTTCGAAATTTTCGAAATTATGAGTTTTCATGTTTTTCGAAATATGTATTTTTTGAAAATACAAGTAATCCTCGTAATTTCGAAATTTTTTCGAAATACATATGTATGGAATTAAGATAATCCGGAAAATCCGCCATTCGCGAACAGGATAATCCGCGTCGGATCCGGTTCGGATCCGCGAACGCCATCCCTAATTATCAGTCTCTGTTTGGCACATATATTACCAGTCTCTGTTTGGCACATATATATCAGTCTCTGTTTGGCACATATATTCCAGTCTCTGTTTGGCACATATTTACAGTCTCTTTTTGACACATATATTATCATAGGGATGGCCGGTTTCCGGATCCGAACCCGGGTCCGCACGTGGATTTATCCCGTTCGCGAACGGCGGATTTTTTTCACCGTATTTTCGAACATTTTCGAAAAATACGGGGATTACTTGTATTTTCGAAAATACAGAGTTTCTCTTAATTCATACTACTTTTTTTGAAAATACATGAAACTCGTAATTTCGAAAATTCCCGAAAATACGTGAACTCGTAATTTAAATTTTTTCGAAAATACGAAAAATATCTTTATTTCAGGGTATTTTTAATTTTAATGTGTCCGCTCGCGGATTTTTCGAAATTCGCGAGCCTCGAGCAACCGGATTTGCAAGTTCGGAACTCTCTAATTATCAGTCTCTGGTACATATATTGCCAGTTTCTTTTGCACAAATATACAAGTCATTTGGATCATATATTATCCAGTTTAGTTGCAAATATTAAGTCAGTCCTTCACCAGTCTAGTGTCCACCCATGCCACCCTGTAAGCATATTCATGTATGTATAGAGGGATACTGTAATAATAAGAGATTATTTTTTTAAAACCAATATTCACTACATGTATTTGTTTCTAGACAGCCTCAAAAGGAAAATGCGAGTAGCAGCTGAACACACGGTTTGTTTGTATTGGTAACATCGCTTTCTACATTGTATGTATCGCTAGCCTGCTCCTAATTGTATGGCCGTGAAATAATTGACTAATTTGAAAAATTTGAATGCTTGTTGTTTTCATTATTAGTATTTAAGAATTTGTTCTTGTAAAACTAACTATTAGCTGAAATGGAAAGATTGTGTTATGTTTATTTATCAGGAAAGTAACATTTAGACTGTCAAGTTTCATTGTTATAGATCCACCCATGGTGACAACTCACCACTTAACCTGCAAAGAAAGGACCATTGATCTATTAGCCATGACATGAGCAGATCTTTGACCAGCTCCCTGCTCCTTATACAGACACCCGGCAGTAAGAGTATGCTTTCCTACCTCACAGGACATTAATTCTATATGGTAAACTTATCTATAGCAACTGAGACTGTAATGTTTTGGTGCTGTTTAAAAATATACATTCATTTAAATAAATATATAACTACATAAAATCGTCTATATAATTCTAACCCTAGTTTCCCTGTTTTTATTATATAATATTAGTAACGGGAATCTGACTTAGATTTTATTTACATTTTAATTACTTTACATGAATTCTTTTTTTTTTATCTTTCCTATTTTTATATGAAATAACCATGTGGGGGCCATTATTTAGATCTCTCTGAATATCAACACCTTCCCCAAGGGCAGAATAATCCCATGAATTCTCTCCATGTTTACCATTATGGTTCTGTACCTACACAACATGGAGACCAACATACAAACATACAATCCATCGAGGTAAAGAAATAGAATTCCTCTTACTTTGTCATTCTCCATGTAATTCATTTGTAGTGATGTTTTACACTTAGATCTGATGACCCCAGTGGTTTGATTTCGCCAACTCTCTTTTGAATGTAATAATTGGAATTTATATAATTAATAATTCATATCAGGAGAATAGATCGTTGTTTCCCTCAAAGCAGAACCACCGATCTCTCCGTATTCACATTGAGGGATTCAGATAATGGTGTAGCTGGCAAATAAAGCAGAATTTGTAGGAAATGCAAGTCATTTGTACATTGAATTTTATTCCCTCTGTTCTCACTAAGGGCCCTATTATAAAAGATCGGTATCGTTATCGTAAAATACCGATCGTTATCTAAAATAACGACCGGGTTTTTTACCGATACGACCGTTATTTACCGAAACGACTTATTTCCGATATCGTTATACGGGCGTTATCGGTTAAATACCGTCGTTATTTACCGATAAACGGTTGGCCCCGTTATTTACCGATATCGGTAATAACCGGGCGTTATCGGTAAATAACGACCGGTATCGTTAAATAACGGGCGTTATCGGTAATATGGTCGTTATCGTGTAATATACGGTCGTTTTTTACGATAACGATCGGTATTTTACGTATACGATACCGATCTTTTATAAATAGGGCCCTAAATATAGTAGATGATGTCACTACTTTCCCTCGGCTGGATTTATTTATGGAATCAGGTGTGACGGTTTCCATGGACAATGTCACACGGAAGGTTGCTGGTCCACCATGATACCAAAGAACTGCCCCCCACCGTGAAAATTACAGTAACAAGGAGACAATAATAAAAGGCCAATTAAAAACATAATGAAGCAGAGGAATTGGATGGATGTAAATGAGTGGGACACTGAGATAGTGATGGACCTAGATGGTTGTGTAGAGAAATGTGTGGGAAGGAATAGACACGAGGACATACACAGAATGAGTCCTTCTCTGGGCATTCTGTTTTGTTTGCTGCACTGGACTCTGGTGGAGTCATTTATTTAATAAGATGTAAACTATATAATATTGGTACTGGGGTGTTAATAGAAGGAATGAGTGGGAACAGTCATCACCCCAGTTTCCGGATACTTCAGTCTTTTATTACTATCTCAGTTTCTTGGTTGGTTCTTTGCATTTCAAAGAACCTCCTGTACTGTAGATCCCTCGTTGTTATCAGTCTCTTTATGGAGGGGGGTTCTGATTCAAATAAGGAATGTTTATAGCTACCACTAGGGACAAACATCTAAGATAGTTTTCTGACAGTACCATTATTATAACATGGGGTTGTCCTGGGGGTTTGTTGTTGTATATCAAGGGGACAGACAGTCTGCTACAATTAGAAGGAAATAGAGGGAATAGAGAGAAAGAAGGAAGATTAAAGAATGAACTGGAAGAATTGCACATTACATTTGTACACCTACACGGCTGTAAATATATATTTTAACTTTGATGTCTCTGGCCTGAACTCTAAATAACGCTTCCTCAAAATTCATCGCCAAAAAAGGACTGAGGTTGGTGGAAATTGCCTTTGTGGTACATAAGGATTTATATCTACATAATACTCAATTACATGGTGCAGCTTAAAACTTATGCCGTTCTGTCGTGATGTGCTTTACAAACAGTTATTTGTCTTTTATGTGTGGAAAAAAGGCATCTGGAGTAGACTTAATAGTTGATAGGACCTACCACTTGCAGACTGTCCTCAATTAAAATATAGTAGAATTTCTGCCTAACACAGTTTTTCATACAAACAGTGACAATTGGGATTTGATTTGATCACATGACCCTGGAAACCTTAGAATGTCATGTTTAAAGGATAATTAGTGCCTCAATGCATTTTTTTTCTTTTTGCAACAAAAGTAAAGGTATTTGCCTTTTTGAGCCCCTCTCTGCCTTCAATTAGCCATGCTGTGAAGGGGGCGTAACAATTTTGTCTGCCTCTAACTGTTATCAAAGCTAGCATGTGAGAAAACACCCACCATGATCACGCTTGATTATGTAGGCTGTATCCTAGCAACAGGACATTTCAAGTTGTTTAACTGGCAGAGGAGGAGATAGGTTGTAACAGACATTCCCAACAGCCAATGAACAAGTGTTATGTGAATCATGGCCCTGGCCGTCTAGGAGGCAGGCTTTTAGCACTCTCTTTGCTGTGGCGATATCTGAGGGAGGCAGCACGCTATTATGTGATAAGTAATTTCAGCTGCTGGAAGTGGGAAATGTAATGTGGATGATGTTGTTTTTTTTTTATATTTTGGTCCTTTAAGGGTGATGCACTCATAGTAAATGGAAAAGCCTGACTTTACCGTAACTTATATTGCTTCACAGATTTCTTAAGCTAGGATAGCACACTTTTATTATATGTCCCATAATGTCTGTACTGCACATTGTGTCCTAGATGGAAAACTGTTAGGAGGAACGACAGTCCAAAAAAGAACAAGAGGGAGACCTAAAAAAGAGGCACACATTTCTACTTTACAACCATTTTAGGCTCTATCATTGTCCAGTGGCATTAGGCCAGTTCCACTAGCCTATTTTGTGCACAGCGCACCCCAATAGAAGAGGGGGGGATGGCCCCATTACTCTGCTACGGTGCGATGCACTGCCGCCCCTTTTAGCGATCACCATATTTGGTGAACTTGTATGAGCTGCGATAGGTAACATCAAAGCAATCGCAGAGCACGTGCAGGTAGTAGCGCACATAAGTCACAGCGTTGCGATTTCTCACATTCCTGCAAGCTTCCTAGTGGGCCTAGCCCTCATTCATTTACATATTCATCTAGTTGTCTGTTCCTTCCTTATGTTTGCAAATACTGGTAAGGCCTCATTTGGAAATTACAACAACAATTTATATCCAGTACAACTTAATTCAAACATCAAACGCACAGTGCAACAAAACTTTTCGGGTGACACACCCAACACTCCCCCGTATTGGTAATAAAAACTATTTCAAGTGAGCAAAACCTCCACCTTTAGGGTGGGGCTAATCATTAAACCCAAAGTGCAAGTGCTATATCAACTTATAGATCAACTATATATATCGTGCATAGACTAAATATGATACCACAATAAAAATAGCATCATTTCTATATTATTACAATGTAAGGTGATAAAATTCTCTAAAACCTTAGAGACAAACAGGGAGATTCAATAAAAGTTCTTATCGTTTAAAATGGCGCTAATTTTGCCCCAACCAATCAGATCTTATTTAACATTTAAAAGCTACATCTGATTTGTTGGGGCAAAATTAGCACCATTTTAAACGATAAGAACTTCTATTGAATAACCCTGTTAATATATAATATTCAATAACATCACATAAGAAATACCACATATAAATTTGATTAAAAAAAATGGCCATATAGCGGTGTCCAATTCAATAGGTGACTCGTTGGAACAGCCAATCAATAAAAGTCTTTAGTAGACGATAAAATGTAGATATATGGAAACATCACATTAATCAGTGGCATCATCTCATGTCTCTCTGCGCCATTGGGTGCATTAAGTGTGTCTTTTATCTTTATCTGCCCCCTCCGTACTTTTTTTGGCTTTGTGTGATTGTGCTGTCCGTAGCCACTTCTCAGCATGACACAGATGAAGTTGAACGGGTAGTTAAACACTGTGACAGACCTCAGGTGACTCCTCCCCTCTACAATCAGGTTTGTGTGCTGATTTGTCTCCTCCTCAATGTTCCCTTGTCGTCGCATTCTGCAGATTTCCGGTTCCGTGCCTGGTGGCTGAACCACTAGATGGGACCTGCTCCTTGATGTCTCTGTTCTGCTGCCCATATACATATACATTTTGGATTCATGTGTCTACATTTAGTAGTTTCCTCTTTAACTTGGCTCTCTGCTTCCAGGATTTTTCCACGCTGTGTCAACTCCTCCATTGAATTCTAAGCTCCGCCTCCAAATCCATGATTTCCTTTTGTTCTGTGTATTGCAATCTGTTAAATGCTCAATTGTATGAAATCAATCCTAACTTCAGCGATTAAGAACCTAAACCATTTATCCATGTAAGTATTGTCATCTTTGTACAGGTCGTAATTTAATTCTTAATCCCCCTTGGAATCCGATCCACCAAAGCATATCACATATTTGTAACTAATGGTTCTAATCTGTGGGTACAGTCTGAGTTTTAGATTTTAATTGAAGATTACTTACTTCGGCACCATTCCAGGATCCTTTTTCTTTCCAAGTCTGAAACGTCCATGTAGTAGCTCTTTCTGACGTGAGTTTGTACACGAACATCGACCATACTAAGGGCCTTTCGCTATTGAACTCATTTACTGTCCAAATTATATTGGGCCACCAATATTTATTATTATTATTATTATTATTCTTATTCATTTTCTATTGAATGTATGCATTTTATTCTTCACAATCATCATTTCAGCTATTTAAGAATGAGTTTTCTTACAAACCGTTGGTACTGCAATGGGCAGTCCTGCAGCTCCGACTTACATTAACCTATACATTAGGTATCTTGAAGAAAATAGATTATATTGTGACCTGTTTAAAATTCTTGTGTACATCCTGGCACTACATCAGTGATGTTCATTGAATGGCAGGGTGATCCTGACAAGCTCGTGATTTTTCCAATTTTCTAATTCATCACTTGATGAACGTCTTAATTTTAATGCTGTTTTTTCACAGGTAACGGCCTAATACTTGGACATCAAACTAAATATTGATCTTCATGGGTTATATAAGTATTTTGATCTTCTCCAAACCAACGATTGTGATCTCTTGTCTTCACCCATATCCCAATATCTCTGTGTCAATAGGATTTTCTCTGATGATGATGATAGGATGAGAGACAGCTTGATCAGTGATCAAAAATAGGTAAAGACATCATCCCTCACATATTAGAAGCGGAAATATTCCCCTAGTAGTCAAAGACAGGTGTGAGCTCATCTACCTTTCGATGAGCTCAAGCATAATCTTAATAAAATTTGGTCGGTTATAGAATACAATAATACTCTTGCCATTGAAACTAGACGTAAACCCTTGTGTGTCTATAAAAGGCAGTCCCCTATTAAACCAAACTGATGCATCATTATCCAGTGTCTTATCAAAAAAACAGCCTTTTGCGTTCTCAATAATTTCATCACTCCATCTCAGGGAAGGTAATTTCCATTTATGATATTTACTTGTAACACCAAATACTGTGTTATACTGAATGTCCGTGCTCCTTGATCTACATGGGCAAATGTCAGGGGCCTTCAAAAAAGATTTAGCATCACAAAGTGACACGAATTGCACTTACCAGGCAGGAGAGCAAAACAAAAAAAGAGTTATGCCCCACCTATAGCAGAACTTTACTTCTAACGAGATACCAAGTCTCTGATGTACTTACTATGGTCATTGACCATATCTCCATAGACAGTGGGTAGGAGATAGAAAATAATAGGTTACTTCACTAGGAAGTAGTTTCGGATTGCCTTCTCCCCAAAGATGATCATCTCTGGTATTTACCTACTACTATTGTTATATATCTATACTAATAAAAGCAAGCTTCTCAACTCCACTCACTCACTCACTCATCCTATTCTCCAACTTGCCGTGGAGCAGACGGCTTAAATTGGCAGCTCATTCATTGCAACCTTACAAAGTTAAGCAGGTTTCATTTCGAAAAAGGCAAAGCCCTCACTCACTCACTCACCCTCATCACTCACTCATCACTAATTCTCCAACTTGCCGTTGAGGCACATGGCTTAAATTTGGCAGTCATTCATTGCACATTACTTACAAAAGTTAAGCAGTTTCGTTTTAAAAAGGCAAGCCCTCACTCACTCACTCACTCACTCATCACTAATACTCAACTTGCCGTGGACGCAGACGGCTAAATTTGCCAGCTCATTCATGTCCCGTACTTACAAAAGTTAGCAGGTTTCGTTCGAAAATGCAAAGCCCTCACTCACTCACTCACTCACTCACTGATCCTAATTCTCCAACTTGCCGTGGAGCAGATGGCTTAAATTTGGAAGCTCATTCATTGCACCCTTACTTACAAAAGTTAAGCAGTTTCGTTTCAAAAGGCAAAGCCCTCACTCACTCACTCACTCATCACTAATTCTCCCCAACTTGCAGGAGGGCAGATGGCTTAAATTTGGCAGGCTCATTCATTGCACCTTCTACAAAAGTTAAGCAGGTTTCGTTTCGAAAGGCAAAGCCCTCACTCACATCACTTACTCACTCACTCATCACTAATTCTCCAACTGCCGTGGAGGCAGACGGCTTAAAATTTGGCAGGCTCATTCATTGCACCTTACTTCCCAAAGTTAGCAGTTTCGTTTCGAAAAGGCAAAGCCCTCATTTCACACTCCATCACTCACCACTGATCACTAATTCTCCAACTTCTGTGGAGGCAGACACTTAAATTTGGCGGCTCATTCATTTCACCTTACTTCAAATTATAGGCAGGTTTTCGTTTCGAAAGGCAAAGCCCCACTCACATCCATCTCCTCACTCACTGATCACTAATTCTCCAACTTGCCGTGGAGGCAGACGGCTTAAATTTGGCAGCTCATTCATTGCACCTTACTTCCAAAGTTAAGTCAGGTTTCGTTTCGAAAAGGTAAAGCCCTCACTTCACTCACTCCACTCATCACTAATTTCCAACTTCCGTGGAGCAGATGGCTTAAATTTGGCAGCTCATTCATTGCACTTACTTACCAAAGTTAAGCAGTTTCGTTTCGAAAAGGCAAAGCCCTCACTCACTCACTTACTCACTCACTCATCACTATTCTCCAACTTGCCATGGAGGCAGACGGCTAAATTTGGCAGGCTCATTTATTGCACATCCAGTTACAAAAGTTAAGCAGGTTTCGTTTCGAAAAGGCACAATAGCCCTCACTCCACTCACTCACTCACTCGCCCTCACTCACTCACTCACTCATCACTAATCTCAAACTGCCGTGGAGGCAGACGGCTTAAATTTGGGCAGCTCATTCATTGCACCTTACTTACAAAGTTTAAGCAGGTTTTCGTTTCGAAAAGGCAAGCCCTCCACTCACTCACTTACTCACTCACTCATCACTAATTCTCCAACTTGCCGGGGTGCAGACGGCTTAAATTTGGCAGGCTCTTCATTTGCACACTTACTTACAAAAGTTAGCAGGTTTCGTTTCGAAAGGCAAGCCCTCATCACTCCACTCACTCATCACTCACTGATCACTATCTCCAACTTGCCGTGGAGGCAGACGGCTTAAATTTGGCAGGCTCTTCCTTTCATCCCTTACTTTACAAAAGTTAAGCAGGTTTCGTTCGAAAAGGCAAAGCCCCACTCACTCACTCTCTCACTCACTGATCACTAATTCTCCACTTGCCGTGGAGCACGGCTTAAATTTGGCAGGCTCATTCATTGCACCTTACTTACAAAAGTTAAGTCAGGTTTTTGTTGTCGAAAGGCAAAGCCCTCACTCACTCCTCACTCATCACTAATTCTCCAACTTGCCGTGGAGGCAGATGGCTTAATTTGGCCTCATTCATTGCACCTTACTTACAAAGTTAAGCAGGTTTAGTTTCAAAAGGCAAAGCCCTCACTCCCCTCACTTACTCACTTACTCATCCTAATTCTCCAACTTGCGTGGAGGCAGAACGGCTTAAATTTGGCAGGCTCATTTATTGCAACCTTAGTTACAAAAGTTAAGCAGGTTTCGTTTCGAAAAGGCAAGCCTCACTCACTCACTCACTCACTCGCCCTCACTCACTCACTCACTCATCACTATTCTCCACTTTGCCGTGGAGGCAACGCTTAAAATTTGGATGCTCATTCATGCACCTTACTTACAAAAGTTGCAGTTTCGTTTCGAAAGCAAAGCCCTCAGTGTAATGTCCATTCCTTTATACCCTGTGTAATGTCATTCCTTTATATCCCGTGTAATGTCATTCCTTTATATCCCGTGTAATGTCATTCTTTATATCCCGTGTAATGTCATTCCTTTATACCCTGTTGTAATGTCATTCCTTTATATCCCGTGTAATGTCATTCCTTTATATCCTTGTTAATGTCATTCCTTATACCTGTGTAATGTCATTCCTTTATATCCCGTGTAATGTCATTCCTTTATATCCGTGTAATGTCATTCCTTATACCCTGTGTAATGTCATTACTTATATCCCGTGTAATGTCATTCCTTTATACCCTGTGTAATGTCATTCCTTTATACCCTGTGTAATGTCATTCCTTTATACCCTGTGAATTTCATCCTTTATACCCTGTGTAATGTCATTCCTTTATATCCGTGTAATGTCATTCTCTTTATTCCTGTGTAATGTCATTCCTTTATATCCCGTGTATGTCATTCCTTTATATCCCGTGTAATGTCATTCCTTTATATCCTGTGTAATGTCATTCCTTTATATCCCGTGTAATGTCATTCCTTTATATCCCGTGTAATGTCATTCCTTTTATATCCTGTGTAATGTCCATTCCTTTATATCCCGTGTAATGTCATTCCTTTATATCCCGTGTAATGTCATTCCTTTATCTGTGTAATGTCATTCCTTATATCCCTGTGTAATGTCATTCCTTTATCCGTGTAATGTCATTCCTTTTTATTCCTGTTAAGTCATTCTTTATACCCTGTGTAAGTCATTCCTTTATATCCTGTAATGTCATTCCTTTATACCCTGTGTAAGTCATCTTCCTTTAGATATTCCCGTGTAATGTCATTCCTTTATACCTGTGTAATGTCATTCCTTTATACCCTGTGTAACGTCATTCCTTTATATCCTGTGTAATGTCATTCCTTTATACCCTGTGTAATGCCATTCCTTATACCCTGTGTAATGTCATTCCTTTATCCCTGTGTAATGTCATTCCTTATATCCCGTGTAATGTCATTCCTTTATACCCTGTGTAATGTCATTCCTTTATATCCCGTGTAATGTCATTCCTTTATACCCTGTGTAATGTCTTCCTTTATATCCTGTGTAATGCATTCCTTATACCCTGTGTAATGTCATTCCTTTATATCCTGTGTAATGTCCTTTATATCCTGTGTAATGTCATTCCTTTATATCCTGTGTAATGTCATTCCTTTATATCCTGTGTAATGTCATTCCTTTATACCCTGTGTAACGTCATTCCTTTATATCCTGTGTAATGTCATTCCTATATCCTATGTAATGTCATTCCTTTATATCCTGTGTAATGTCATTCCTTTATATCCCCGTGGTAACGTCATTCCTTTATATCCTGTGTAATGTCATTCCTTTATATCCCGTGTTATCATTCCTTTATATCCCGTGTAACGTCATTCCTTTATATCCCGTGTAATGTCATTCCTTTATATCCCGTGTAATGTCTTTCCTTATACCCTGTGTAATGTCATTCCTTTATATCCTGTTAATGTCTTCCCTTTATATCTATGTAATGTCATTCCTTTATATCCTTGTAATGTCATTCCTTTATATCCCTGTAACGTCTTCTTTTTATATCCCGTGTAAGTCATTCCTTTATATCCCGTTTAGTTCATTCTTTAACCCGTGTAATGTCATTCCTTTATATCCGTGTAATGTCATTCCCTTTATATCCCGTGTAATGTCATTCCTTTATATCCCGTGTAATGTCATTCCTTTATACCTGTTAATGTCATTCCTTTATATCCCTGTGTAATGTCATTCCTTTATACCCTGTGTAATGTCATTCCTTTATACCCTGTGTCTTGTCATTCCTTTATATCCCGTGTAATGTCATTCTTTTATATCCCGTGTAATGTCATCCTTTATATCCCGTGTAATGTCATTCCTTTATATCCAGTGTAATGTCATTCCTTTATATCATATGTTATTGGCTCTCACAATGGGGGTGTCCATGTATTTAATGAAAACACTTATAATTAGTAAAGAGATTAGGAAAAAGAGAAATGAGAAAAATATAAAGATCATAGAAATGTGATTATTATAGGAAAGAAATTCTTCAGTTCTCGCTCCACATTCTGTCTTCATCCTGTTGGGCCATTCCATATCAGGGCATCTAAAGCAATTTGCACTGTCTGTACAATTGATTAAGAAATTGTTTAGAAAATATATTCAAGGAATCCTTTTAACTTCTATTTTATTGGAACATTTAGGTTAGGTAGTAAAGCTGAATATGTCCATGTCGTTTGGTGCTTTGTTCACCAACAGAACATTTCAGAGGTTTTATAATATGGCCCATTCATATATTTATATAAACTAATCATATCCCTGTGCGATCATTGCTTCTCCACTGTCTGAGCATGCTCACTTAAGAATTAATCCTGGAAAAGACAAGAAACACTTCTACTAACATTAAGGAAAGTTGAGAGGAACCTATTAAGTTGTAAAAACAGGAAGTGTTCAAGCAGGAAGTTATATTGCTGAATATTTTTACAGGAATAAAACTTCTCAAAAATGTTATCTAGAGATTTGATTAGGGTAAATGTTAAAGGCGTGTTTTGTTTAACCTTAACTTGTTTGTTGACCAGAGTTTCCCTTTAAGCATGACAAAATCTGTTAGCTAAAATGTTTTAATAGATTTTAGGTTTATTGATGATCATTCTAATGTTATATAGTATTCATTGCAGGATCCATCTTTTCTAGGAGTTTTTTTAGTTTATAAAGTTACAATGGTTGTAAATTTCAAGAAAGAGCATATTTAATACATCGTTTAGAATTGTATTGAATAAATTAATTGACTATGTGTTGCAGATTAACAAAAGGAAATTTTAAAATACTTAATTAGGTAACGTATATACTCAAATATAAGACAAGGTTTCTAGGTTTTAAAATTAGCTTGACACGCTGGTGTCTTTTAAGTAACCTGCGCAACCGGCACTAATATGGAGTTAAAGTCTGATATGGAGTTAATTGCCCTATGGATGTTTAGAAACTACAACTCCCTGAACAAAGCATGCTGGGAGTTGTAGTTTCCAAACATCTAAAAAGCCAAGGAATTGGGGGTTCCTGGATTTAGCTTAACAATTACGGTATATTGGCACAAATACATTAAGATCTACTGTATGGGAATTCCGTTTTTTATAAAAGGGCCCATTTAAAGGGCAACTAAAGCCTCAACACAATACTGAAGCAGAAGCATCTTTTGTTGAAAAGATGGCCATTGTTGTTAGACATTGCCAATTAGATGTTTAGAAACTATAATTCCCAGCAAACAAAGCACGCTGGGAGTTGTAGTTTCCAAACATCTGGAGTGCGAAGGAATTGGGGGTTACTGGATATGGCTATTATTACCGTACATTGGCACCAATAAGTTCTTCTACTACTGTATGAGACTACTGTATGGGAATTCTGGTATTACCTATAAAACTGTCCATTTACAGGGCAATTAAAGCCTCAAAGCAATATTGAATCAAAAGGCAGAACACCTTAATATAAAAACAATTATTAGTGCCTCACTTCTTACTTAAATAAGGTTGCTGAGAAATTTACTTATCTAACATGGGGTTTGTGTTTTATTTCCCAGCATTCCAATATTCAAATATGGACCCCTGTCCAAACTACTACGCCTGGGTTACTGCATTCATCCTACTGTAGCATGGTTAACTCTCCTCTTAAGGTATGGGGTTCAAGTTCTTTTGTTTATTAATAAAAAATAATAATTCTATTGCAGGCCGAAAATTGGGCATTGACAAATAACAGGTGTGAAATTGGTAAAAAATTAATTCTGAACTGTGAAAGATTCCGAAGTCAAACAACAGCGACAATGAGATCAGGAACGGACTGCAGCAGTCCTATGAACGGATCTCACACGAAGGTAGTGGGTAAAAGACTTTCTTTATTCATACATATATCAATACGGACAGATACATGTCTAACGCGTTTCGTGCCTTAGCTGGCACTTCGTCAGAGACGTATACACACTGATTTGGATACAGCTTAAATAGGTAAGTATAGGTGGGTCACCTGATTAGATGGATCCCACCCCCTAAAGGGAAATCACCCAATTTTCAAGAAAAAGCTGTTATATCGAGCATAAAAAACACACAAATATATAAATATAGTAGAAGTGGATATAACCAAAGATAATATACTTATTATAATTACTGAAAAATATACATTACACCCAATAATAACACATGCAAAACATCTTATCAATATATGTATAAACCTATATTATAGAAATAGCGACTATTAATCAATTAATAGATAAATATATATATATATGTTAAAAATGAATACTTACCGTAATAGCAATAATAATTATAATCACAGAACAGAGCAAATTCAGTTTCATACTCACATATTAATAGAAAAAATTATAAACAAAAAGGCTCCTGAGGAGATGGCAGATGGTAAAAAAAAAAAAAAAGGGCCCACATGTAGAAATGGAAGGAAAAGGGAAGGAAGGTATTATAAATTTGTAAAACCGGTGATATCGAAGATTGAATTTAAACCCTTTGGAATACGAGTAGCTAATAAGAAAATCCATTTAGCTTCTTGTCTAAGGAGGGAAGCTACACGATCTCCTCCTCTGCTGGGGGTAGCAATACGTTGAATGTCTTGGATACGAAATTTGGTAATATCCGCTCCATTATATTCAATTAAATGTCTATCCACCGGGCTAGACCAATCAAATTTTGCAATGGAATTAACGTGCTCCCTCTCTCGATGTCTAAATTGGCACACAGTACATCCAACATACTGGATGAGACTTGTTAGACATGTAGACATGTAATAAGATAAATTACAGAACTAGTGTTGCAATTAATATATTCCTTATTCATATATGACTTTTTTGTAACTGTACTATTGAAAGTATTGCTAGTGTTGATGATATGGCATACAGTGCATCTTAGTCCACCACATTTAAAATTTTCATTAGTTTCTATCCATGTCCGTTTCGGGAAGTTTACTTATATACATACAGGGCGCTAAGCTATTCCCTATTGTGGGGGCTTTTCGGGCGACAAATTTGCAGCCCTCATTCACGATATCAAAGAGGGTTTGATCCCCATATAGAACAGGTACATTTTTCTTAACAATATCAATTATTTTGTAGTACTGTAGACTATACCTTGTTGAAAAAATTAGAGGAGAGGATATCTTCAATCCTCTCTTGGGATTATTCCTAAAATGATTATTCATTAGCAATTCTGAACTTGTGCGAGTTTATTTTAGTTATTATTGGGTGTAATGTATATTTTTCAGTAATTGGGTTTTTATCTTTGGTTATATCCACTTCTACTATATTTATATATTTGTGTGTTTTTTATGCTCGATATAACAGCTTTTTCTTGAAAATTAGGTGATTTCCCTTTAGGGGGTGGGATCCATCTAATCAGGTGACCCACCTATACTTACCTATTTAAGCTGTATCCAAATCAGTGTGTATATGTCTCTGACGAAGTTCCAGCTAAGGCACGAAACGCGTTAGACGTGTATCTGTCCGTGTTGATATATGTATGAATAAAGAAAGTCTTTTACCCACTACCTTCGTGTGAGATCCGTTCATAGGACTGCTGCAGTCCGTTCCTGATCTCATTGTCGCAGTTGTTTTGAACCTTGCGAGGGGTCCGGGGCTAGGCAGCACCCGGACCACCGTTTGTGACTGGTGAGATTTCTTTCCATCTTAATAATATTGGATTTGTGTTAATATTATTGCCGTTTCCTAAGCAGCTACACACTGAAGCGTTTGGGCCGGGGGGTGTCCACCCGGCCCACCCCGTTATAGTGTGTACGTTTTTCCGGCCTTTTGAGACTCGCTACAAAGTTTTTGTTTCTGTAATATTTAAATCTTATAAAGTTTGAAAAACCCGATAGTGAGAATTCTCCCTATAACCGGACACTTTGTCTTTTGTGTTATATATTGATCTCCGTCCCTGTCCACAGACTGTCTGGCACGCTTCAATCACCTGTGTATTGAATTTATTGTAGTTAACTCGCTGGAGCGTGTATGTTTCCAATGTTCTTTATGTGCCTTATCTAAAGTGTAACTTTATACATACTTTTATATTACACAAACTGTTAGTAATATGTTATATTTAAGCTTGCCGAAGACTAGTGGGATTCTAGCAAATTCTGTTCAATTAAGTTTATCTATTGTCTTCCTGAGGCCATTTATCTACAATTAACATGGAAATGAGCAGTTTTTATACAGATGAACAGCGCCTAAAGAGAGCGTCTGAGGTGTTCTCTGAAACTGACCCGTATACTTTGGACACTATTGATGACCCTAGAGACATCATATTTAAACTTGACAAATTATTTACAAAAGAGATTGGTATTTGGTGGGACATTATATCCCTAGAGAAATATATAGATGGTAAAATCATCCCTAGAGGATTACGTTTACGTAAATTCCCTATAGTTATGGATCAAGATGACGATTTTATGGAAGAAGGGAATTCCGTTCTTACGGAATGTTCTTTGAAATTAATGTGTTTATTAGTAAAACATAAAAAAACAAGTCATGGAAAAACTAAACAAGAAATTGAAACTAAAACAAGATTAACTGAGTATGTATTGGATGAGACTTATACCCATTAATCAGCTAAAGTACAAAGTAAAAGAGAAAAAACTGAACAAGAGGTTATCCTAAGAAAGAAACATAAATTTCTAAGAGATAAAAGGGATTATAAGGAGGGTAGAGTATATGGCCCCTTTACTCCTAACGTATTACATTACTCTACACCTAAGAGATACAGACATAGATCCTTTACAAAGGCACAGACTCAGGATTTAAATACTAATATCTTTAATAGATCAATACTAAAAAGGCCCTTCCAAAAACATGTAAGCTTTACATTGTGTGAATCCGATTCCACAGCAGATATTTCCACTTTGTCTCCTCATTTTGTTTCCCCCAGCTCCACAGATCAGAGAATGGAAAAAGCTAGCGAGATATTTTCTACAGACCACCATGATACACGTACAAATACATCACAGAGAGTGGTTCGTCCCAAACAGATCTTTGGTAGGAATTATAAGAACTGACGATTTGATTCTGATTCTGATGAAGAATTCCCGAGACTTACTAAAGACTCTAGACCCATGATTAAGAAATCCAGATCTCGAGGAACTGAACAACGACAATCCACCTCTAATCCAAAAACGATTGGAGACAAGGGTACCAACTAAGAGAGAGGAAACACATGAACAGAACAATGTGCTAAACCTCTCCTCCAGGCCTCTCTCCACCACAGAAATCCAAGTATTAAGCAATGGTTTATCATTCTCTCCTAGTAGGGATTTTGATGTTTTTGAAACATTGATAGATAACAAATTTGTTCGTAAGATTTTGTTGCGAAAACATTTTCTTTCTAAATCCAACCCTGTTCCTAGTCCCCTTCCCTTCCCAGTTAATAGAGGATCAGTGGAGGACCAGACTATGATTAATACTCTTATAGAACTAGAAAGGACTTCGGAACCTATGTTAGATCATACTCAAGAACCCTTTGAATCCTCAGAACCAAGCCCTATAAAATTTCACATTGGGGATCTCCCTGACTGCCTTAAGAGAACCAAAAGCAAGTTTTACCCAACTTGGTTGACAGATTTCAGGCTATAATTGAATCAGAACTTAAAATTCTCAAAACTACCACTCATAAACACCATACTAAGGCGTTCTGTAGGAAGGATAATCTATCTCGGGCAGAACAGCTGGCCCTTAAAACCTTGCAGACTGATAATTCTATTGTCATAAAAAATGCAGATAAGGGGGGTATGGTAGTAGTGATGGACGCTACTGATTATGTAGCTGAGGTGTTACGGCAACTTACAGATACCTCTACCTATAAGCCCTTATCTAGCAATCCTTCCCAAAATTTTAGAAGTATTCTTACTAAACTTGTAGAAGATGGGGTCTCTTTAGGTATCTTTGGTCCAGATACAGGTAAATGTCTCATACCGGAACACCCTATTACTCCAGTGTTTTACTGTTTACCTAAAGTTCATAACGATACTAGGCCCCCAGTGGGTCGACCCATTATTTCAGGGGAAGGGAGTCTAGGTGAACATCTACGAGGTAGCGCAAATCTTAACGGCAGGGGTTTTGGATCGTTAGCACAGCGCTATTTCCAAAAACATTCGGAAATGGCACTATGCTCTAAATTCCGTCCAAAATCCACGTTAACCCGATTTTTTTTCGGGTTAACGTGGGTTTTAGACGGAAAAGGGGCATATTGAATCTCCTCCTTTGTCTTTTGTGTTATATATTGATCACCGTCCCTGTTCACAGACTGCCCGGCACGCTTCAATCACCTGTGTATTGAATTTATCGAAGTCTAATAAGGCTTGTCATGGTTTAACAACCTCATGTGGGGCTCTAGAGACTGACTTAGATAAATGGGTTGTGGAATGTCGTCTAAATGGATACTGTGTAACACGCATGGGAACCTGATTACCTGGCTAAAGATGCGCTATATAAAACAGAGGGTATTGAAAAATTTGTTGCATCAGCTGAATGGTTTACCCGCTTCATGAATAGGTTTTTGCTTGCGAAAGAGAACAAAAATATCTGCCACAAAATCTTGAAGAAAAGGTTATATCATTCCATCAATTTATTATAAAACAAAGAAAGTTTTATAATTATGACCTCGGAAATATCGGGAATATGGATGAGACAGCAATGCTGTGGCCTGTTATTATATTTAAAAGGAAGACCTTGGCTAAGAATGCCAAATTCCCTCTGTGAATTACTGTCCGCCCACATGTTAAAGGCTGGATGGATGAACAAGGAAAAAAATGGCTAGAGCCCATATATGTGAAGATGTCAAATCAACGGCATTTCAAACCACTTTGGCTGTTATTCCTGGTGGCCTTACATCTGTGTTACAGCCTCTGGATGTGTCTATAAACAAACCTCTTAAAGACCGTGTGCGAAAAATGTGGCACAAAAAGTGGTCACCTGGTCAAGCCCGATTGACAAAATGTGGAAATCTTATGAAGCCTGACATAGAATTAGTAGTAATGTGGGTACGTGACGCATGGGAGGACATTCCAGAAGACATCATCCAACGTGCTTTTCAGAAATGCGGTATGGTAGCGAAGACGTTGTTTTGTATCAGCACAGCAGCAGCGACGAAGATGATGGAGATATTGATGATGATAATGTCCATGCTATTTTGCTAGTAGCTAATCTTGTTCATTGTCTTTTCTCATTATCATTGTTTTCTTGTGTTCTTCTTTGTCTTCCAGCTCCTGTGTAGATCTATTGGTGTTCCGCTTTTCCTGAGTATACCCAGCCCCAGCGTCTATACCTTGCACTCTAAGACCTGGGGGTAACTGTGTTCAGCGCGGCGCGAAAAGTCTCCTGACGATCGGGGGCTTGTCTATAGGTGAAGACAGCAGCTGTAGATTGGGGTATAGGTGATAAAGGGATATTAGGGGACTCCAGACATCATACTAATAGCTTATGTTGAGTGACTTTATTATCTCTTCCAGGTTTGCTACTTCTTGAATTGAGAAGATTTTTTGTAAGACTTTTTTGTTGTTGTGATGCCTTTTGGGATACAGAAAAATGGATCTGTGTCTTGTTTGTCATTTAATCAAAAACATTCCGACCAGCAGGGAATCAGTAAAGGATCCGGGGTATATGATACCTGGATCAATCTACTCCATAAGTGAGTTTTGATATCATGCATACTAAAAAGCCTGTTTATATAAGTGTATCAAGATAAATGTTAATATAAGTGTACCATAAGGGTTTTGTACCCTGTGTATTTGGGAGTAGGAGCTGGATGGCCATCTAGGGTTACTTTATTCAGCTGTAAAATTTTATGTACACCAATACATTTTTAAAGCAAATATTTTTATAAATGTTTTATTTCAAAAATATACCTAAAACAATACTTTCACACACAGACACTCAAATGCAAATAAAATAAATATTCCAGTATTATTATCATTACATTTTACACATGAAAATATTGTACCATTCATTGTGGAGATTTCTCCTTCAGGACACGGGATACAATCATAACAGCAGCGTTGTTGAGCTCCCACCCTAGAAGCCTTCCTGAATCCAGGGACACAATTATCTGAGCATTGAGCTCTTGGGATCTAAAGTATCAGAATAATAATGTAGAATGGGTTATCTGTTCACTTACTGTGGGACTGAGAAATAGACAACAACTGTGGATGTATTGATGCTAAGAGGTGTTATCGAAACTGTCCAGGGTAAGGTGTCAAAACAGCATTGTACATGGCAGAAAGATGGTGTTGAAACACCCCCACCTCTATTCAGGCTTGGTTTCTTTATTTTTACCTAAATGGCCTCCTTGACACCTCTCTTGAACCAGTCCTTTTTCTTTGCCAAGATGTTGACATTACAATCTTCAAAGTTATGTCTTTTTTCCTTAAGATGCAGGTACACGGCTGAGTCCTGACCTGAGGAATTGGCTCTTCTGTGCTGGGCCATACGTTGGTGCAGCTGCTGTTTGGTCTCCCCCACATACAAATCAGAGCATTCTTCACTGCTCTGCACTGCATATATGATGTCGCTTTTCTTGTGTTTTGGTATTGGGTCTTTCTGATGTACCAATTGCTGCCTCAGAGGCCATTTATATGAAAATGAAGAAACCAAGCCAGAATAGAGGTGGGGGTTTGACATCAACTGTCTGCCATGTACAATGCTGTTTTGACACCTTACCCTGGGCAGTTTTGATAACACCTCTTAGCCTCAATGCATCCACACCTTTGTGGATTCAGAAGGTCCCTAACACCTGGCTGATATATGCTAATAGGGTAATTATATTGCCATTCTGAAGTCATTCTGAATTGAGAAAGCCAGTCGGATAACTAGCAAATCGTCTTAAAGAATCCAGTTGATCTAATTTAATACAACTGATATACCATGACCTGGATGAATGAGAAACTTCATAAGCCTTTGTGCTGTGATGTGCATGATTTTACTTTCTGAATGGTTTCAGAAATCTACAAGGGCAGGAGATAATATAAAGTGCCTAATCATTTTTACATGGATATATACTTTTTTAAAGATATACCATCATATCACCTGTGTTAGGATATATGAATGTGACACATCTTGATCTAAACAATCTATTGCACCAGATGGGTAACATTCTTAGACAGGGGTTAGAATGAGTCCTTGTTATCTTGTCACATTTAGGTAATTGTTATTAGCAGTATAGTACCCATTTTCTGATCCACCTAATGTCTACTTTATTTTACTTCTAATGTTATATGTATTTATGTGGTAATGTTATGTATTTGCTTTCTATATCATGGACTTTTACAGGGACATTTGATTATTTTAAGTTAAATTGCATTAACTTTAAAGGACATCTATACTGGAAAAAGTTATCTTAAATTGCCTATTACTGGAAACTATAATTCTTCCTTTCTATCACTGTGTAATTTTTATGTTGATATGTCCCCTATTTATTTAGATATCCTAGTTAAAACATGTTACATTTCAGCTGTCAATCAAGTGCATTTGCTCTCATAAAAATATTCTCCTGTGAGCAGTTTTGCTGTAGCTGGAATGGTGACAGAGTTTTGACAGTTGGAATGCAGTATTATGTGTGCAGGCTTGACGATAGGTTTTGCAAAAAAAAGTCAGGTCAGATGGAAGAGGGAGTGGTTAAAGTGATCGACTTATACTCGAATATATATGGTACATGGCCATTCTTTGTTTGGCACATATATTACCAGTCTTTGGCACATATATTACCAGTCTCAGTTCAGCACATATATTATTAGTCTATCAGTCTCTGTTTGGCATATACATGGCTGGTCTATGTTTGGCACATATACTATCAGTCTCTGTTTGGCATATACAAGACTGGTCTATGTTTGGCATATACAGTACCGGTATATTATTTGTCCCTGTTTGGCATTTACATGGCAGTTCTTTGTTTGGCACATATATTACCAGTCTCTGTTTGGCACATATATTATCAGTCTCTGTTTGACACATATATTATCAGTCTCTGTTTGACACATATATTATCAGTCTCTGTTTTACACATATATTAACAGTCTCTGTTTGACACATATATTACCATTCTAAGTTTGGCACATATATTACCAGTCTCTGTTTGACACATATATTAACAGTCTCTGTTTGACACATATATTACCAGTCTCAGGCACATATATTACCAGTCTCTGTTTGGCACATATATTACCAGTCTCTGTTTGACACATATATTACCAGTCTCTGTTAGATAAATGGGTTGTGGAATGTCGTCTAAATGGATACTGTGTAACACGCATGGGAACCTGATTACCTGGCTAAAGATGCGCTATATAAAACAGAGGGTATTGAAAAATTTTGTTGCATCAGCTGAATGGTTTACCCGCTTCATGAATGGTTTTTGCTTGCGAAAGAGAACAAAAATATCTGCCACAAAATCTTGAAGAAAAGGTTATACATTCCATCAATTTATTATAAAACAAGAAAGTTTTATAATTATGACCTCGGAAATATCGGGAATTATGAGACAGCAATGCTGTGGCCTGTTATTATATTTAAAAGGAAGACCTTGGCTAAGAATGCCAAATTCCCTCTGTGAATTACTGTCCGCCCACATGTTAAAGGCTGGATGGAGAACAAGGAAAAAATGGCTAGAGCCCATATAGTGAAGATGTCAAATCAACGGCATTTCAAACCACTTTGGCTGTTATTCCTGGTGGCCTTACATCTGTGTACAGCCTCTGATGTGTCTATAAACAAACCTCTTAAAGACCGTGTGCGAAAATGTGGCACAAAAAGTGGTCACCTGGTCAAGCCCGATTGACAAAATGTGAAATCTTATGAAGCCTGACATAGAATTAGTAGTAATGTGGGTACGTGACGCATGGAGGACATTCCAGAACATCATCCAACGTGCTTTTCAGAAATGCGGTATGGTAGCGAAGACGTTGTTTTGTATCAGCACAGCAGCAGCGACGAAGATGATGGAGATATTGATGATGATAATGTCCATGCTATTTTGCTAGTAGCTAATCTTGTTCATTGTCTTTTCTCATTATCATTGTTTTCTTGTGTTCTTCTTTGTCTTCCGCTCCTGTGTAGATCTATTGGTGTTCCGCTTTTCCTGAGTATACCCGCCCCAGCGTCTAACCTTGCACTCTAAGACCTGGGGGACTGTGTTCAGCGCGGCGCGAAAAGTCTCCTGACGATCGGGGGCTTGTCTATAGGTGAAGACAGCAGCTGTAGATTGGGGTATAGGTGATAAAGGGATATTAGGGGACTCCAGACATCATACTAATAGCTTATGTTGAGTGACTTTATTATCTCTTCCAGGTTTGCTACTTTTGAATTGAGAAGATTTTTGTAAGACTTTTTTGTTGTGTGATGCCTTTTGGGATACAGAAAAATGGATCTGTGTCTTGTTTGTCATTAATCAAAAACATTCCACCAGCAGGGAATCAGTAAAGGATCCGGGGTATATGATACCTGGATCAATCTACTCCATAAGTGAGTTTTGATATCACTGCATACTAAAAAGCCTGTTTATATAAGTGTATCAAGATAAATGTTAATATAAGTGTACCATAAGGGTTTTGTACCCTGTGTATTTGGGAGTAGGAGCTGGATGGCCATCTAGGGTTACTTTATTCAGCTGTAAAATTTTATGTACACCAATACATTTTTAAAGCAAATATTTTTATAAATTTTTTATTTCAAAAAATATACCTAAAACAATACTTTCACACACAGACACTCAAATGCAAATAAAATAAATATTCCAGTATTATTATCATTACATTTTACACATGAAAAATTGTACCATTCATTGTGGAGATTTCTCCTTCAGGACACGGGATACAATCATAACAGCAGCGTTGTTGAGCTCCCACCCTAGAAGCCTTCCTGAATCCAGGGACACAATTTCTGAGCATTGAGCTCTTGGATCTAAAGTATCAGAATAATATGTAGAATGGGTTATCTGTTCACTTACTGTGGGACTGAGAAATAGACAACAACTGTGGATGTATTGATGCTAGAGGTGTTATCGAAACTGTCCGGGTAAGGTGTCAAAACAGCATTGTACATGGCAGAAAGATGGTGTTGAAACACCCCCACCTCTATTCAGGCTTGGTTTCTTTATTTTTACCTAAATGCCTCCTTGACACCCTCTTGAACCAGTCCTTTTTCTTTGCCAAGATGTTGACATTACAATCTTCAAAGTTATGTCTTTTTTCCTTAAGATGCAGGTACACGGCTGAGTCCTGACCTGAGGAATTGGCTCTTCTGTGCTGGGCCATACGTTGTGCAGCTGCTGTTTGGTCTCCCCCACATACAATCAGAGCATTCTTCACTGCTCTGCACTGCATATATGATGTCGCTTTTCTTGTGTTTGGTATTGGGTCTTTCTGATGTACCAATTGCTGCCTCAGAGGCCATTTATATGAAAATGAAGAAACCAGCCAGAAGAGGTGGGGGGTTTGACATCAACTGTCTCCATGTACAATGCTGTGGACACCTTACCCTGGGCAGTTTTTATAACACCTCTTAGCCTCAATGCATCCCACCTTTGTGGATTCAGAAGGTCCCTAACACCTGGCTGATATATGCTAATAGGGTAATTAATTTGCCATTCTGAAGTCATTCTGAATTGAGAAAGCCAGTCGGATAACTAGCAAATCGTCTAAAGAATCCAGTTGATCTAATTTAATACAACTGATATCCATGACCTGGATGAATGAGAAACTTCATAAGCCTTTGTGCTGTGAGGTCATGATTTTACTTTCTGAATGGTTTCAGAAATCTACAAGGGCAGGAGATAATATAAAGTGCCTAATCATTTTTACATGGATATATACTTTTTTAAAGATATACCATCATATCACCTGTGTAGGATATATGAATGTGACACATCTTGATCTAAACAATCTATTGCACCAGATGGGTAACATTCTTAGACAGGGGTTAGAATGAGTCCTTGTTATCTTGTCACATTTAGGTAATTGTTATTAGCAGTATAGTACCCATTTTCTGATCCACCTAATGTCTACTTTATTTTACTTCTAATGTTATATGTATTTATGTGGTAATGTTATGTATTTGCTTTCTATATCATGGACTTTACAGGGACATTTGATTATTTTAAGTTAAATTGCATAACTTTAAAGGACATCTATACTGGAAAAAGTTATCTTAAATTGCCTATTACTGGAAACTATAATTCTTCCTTTCTATCACTGTGTATTTTTATGTTGATATGTCCCCTATTTATTTAGATATCCTAGTTAAAACATGTTACATTTCAGCTGTCAATCAAGTGCATTTGCTCTCATAAAAATATTCTCCTGTGAGCAGTTTTGCTGTAGCTGGAATGGTGACAGAGTTTTGACAGTTGGATGCAGTATTATGTGGTGCAGGCTTGACGATAGGTTTTGCAAAAAAATTCAGGTCAGATGGAAGAGGGAGTGGTTAAAGTGATCGACTTATACTCGAATATATATGGTACATGGCCATTCTTTGTTTGGCACATATATTACCTCTTTGGCACATATATTACCAGTCTCAGTTCAGCACATATATTATTAGTCATCAGTCCTCTGTTTGGCATATACATGGCTGGTCTATGTTTGGCACATATACTATCATCTCTGTTTGGCATATACAAGACTGGTCTATGTTTGCATATACAGTACCGGTATATATTTGTCCCTGTTTGGCATTTACATGGGCAGTCTTGTTTATTGGCACATATATTACCAGTCACTGTTTGGCACATATATTACCAGTCTCTGTTTTTGTTTGACACATATATTATCAGTCTCTGTTTGACACAATATATCAGTCTCGTTTTACACATATATTACAGTCTCTGTTTGAACACATATTCCAGATAAGTTTGGCACATATATTACCAGTCTCTGTTTGAACATATATTAACGTCTTGTTTGACACATATATTACCAGTCTCAGGCACATATATTACCAGTCTCTGTTTGGACATATATTATCAGTCTCTGTTTGGCACATATATTATCAGTCTCTGTTTGCACATATATTACCAGCTCTGTTTGGCACATATATTATCAGTCTCTGTTTGGCACACTATATTACCAGTCTTGTTGCGCACATATATTATCAGTCTCTGTTTGGCACAATATATCAGTCTCTGTTTGGACACATATATTACAGTCTCTGTTTGGCAAATATATTATCCAGTCTCTGTTGGCACATATATTACCAGTCTCTGTTTGACACATATATTAACAGTCTCTGTGTGCAACACAATACCAGTCTCTGTTTGACACATATATTAACAGTCTTGGCTTTGACACACTGTTTATATACAGTCTCTGTTTTGACACATATATATTCAGTCTCTGTTTGACACATATATTATCAGTCTCTTTTGACACAGAATATCGTCTGTTTACACACATATATTAAAGTCTCTGTTTTGACACAATTTACCATTAAGTTTGGCACATATATACCAGTCTCTGTTTGAAACATATATTAACAGTCTCTGTTTGACACATATATTACCAGTCTCAGGCACATATTACCAGTCTCTGTTTGGCACATTATTACCAGTCTCTGTTTGACACAATATTACCATCTCTGTTGTGACACCATATATTACCAGTCTCTGTTTTGACCACATATATTACCAGTCTCTGTTTGACACAGATTTACCAGTCTCTGTTTGACACCATATATTACCAGTCTCTGTTTGGCACATATATTACAGTCTCTGTTTGACACATTATTAACAGTCTCTGTTTGGCACATATATTACCAGTCTCTGTTTGGCACATATATTACCAGTCTCTGTTTTGGCACATATATTACCAGTCTCTGTTTGGCACATATATATTCCAGTCTCTGTTTGGCACATATATACCAGTCTCTGTTTGGCACATATATACCAGCTTTTGGACATATACTACAGTCTCTGTTTGCACATATACTACCAGTCTCTGTTTGGCACATATATACCAGTCTTGTTTGGCACATATACTACCAGTCTCTGTTTGGCACATATATACCAGTCTCTGTTGGCATATACTACCAGTCTCTGTTTTGGCACATATACTACCAGTCCTGTTTGGCACATATACTACCAGTCTCTGTTGGCACATATATACCAGTCTCTGTTTGGCACATATACTAACAGTCTCTGTTTGCACAATATTACCAGTCTCTGTTTGGCACCCTATATTACCAGTCTCTGTTTCAATATACAGTTCTGGCACATATATTACCAGTCTCTGTTTGGCACATATATTACCAGTCTTGTTTGGCACAATATTACCAGTCTCGTTTGGCACATATATTACAGTTCTGTTTGGCACATATACTACCAGTCTTGTTTGGCACATATACACAAGTCTCTGTATGGCACTATACTACCAGTCTCTGTTTGGCACATATATACCAGTCTTGTTGGACACTATACTACCAGTCTCTGTTTGCCCATATATTACCAGTCTCTGTTTGGCACATATATTACAGTCTCTGTTTGGCACATATACTACCAGTCTCTGTTGGCACATATATTACCAGTCTCGTTTGGCACATATACTACCAGTCTCTGTTTGCACATATACTACCAGTCTCTGTTGCACATAACTACCAGTCTCGTTTGGCACATATATTACCAGTCTCTGTTGGCACATATCTACCAGTCTCGTTTGGACACATATATTACCAGTCTCTGTTTGGCACATTATACCAGTCTCGTTTGGCACATATACTACCAGTCTGTGTTGGACACATAATACTAGTCTCTGTTTGACACATATATTACCAGTCTCTGTTTGGCACATTATATTACCAGTCTCTGTTTGACACATATATTACCAGTCTCGTTTGACACATATATACCAGTCTCTGTTTGGCACATATAATACCAGTCTATGTTGGCATATATATTACCAGTCTCTGTTTGGCACATATATTACCAGTCTCTGTTTGACACATATATTATCAGTCTCTGTTTGGCACATATATTATCAGTAGAGATGTCCGAACTTCGCAAAATCTGGTCCGCTCGAGGATCCGCGAATTTTTGAAAAAATTCGAAAATTCGAAAATCCGCGAGCGGACCGTTAAAATAAAAATACCCTGAAATAACGAGATTTTTCGTATTTTCGAAATTTTCGAAATTATGAGTTTTCATGTATTTTCGAAAATATGTATTTTTTGAAAATACAAGTAATCTCTGTAATTTCGAAATTTTTCGAAAATACATATGTATGGAATTAAGATAAATCCGGAAAAATCCGCCATTCGCGAACAGGATAAATCCGCGGCGGAGACGGGTTCGGATCGCGAACGGCCATCCCTAATTATCAGTCTCTGTTTGGCACATATATTACCAGTCTCTGTTTGCACATATATATCAGTCTCTGTTTGGCATATATTACCAGTCTCTGTTGGCACTATTTATCAGTCTCTTTTGACACTATATTATCAGTAGGGATGGCCGGTTGCGGATCCGAACCCGGGTCCGCGTGGATTTATCCGTTCGCGAACGGCGGATTTTTTTCACGTATTTTCGAAAATTTTCGAAAATACGGGGATTACTTGTATTTTCGAAAATACAAGGATTTCTCTTAATTCCATACATACGTATTTTTGAAAATACATGAAAACTCGTAATTTCGAAAATTCCCGAAAATACGTGAAAACTCGTAATTTAAAATTTTTTCGAAAATACGAAAAAATATCGTTATTTCAAGGGTATTTTTAATTTTAATGGGTCCGCTCGCGGATTTTCGAAAATTCGCGGATCCTCGAGCAGACGGATTTTGCGAAGTTCGGACATCTCTAATTATCAGTCCTGGTACATATATTGCCAGTTTTCTTTGCACAAATATTACAAGTCACTTTTGGATCATATATTACCAGTTTAGTTGCAAATTTAAGTCCGTCCTTCACCAGCTAGTGTTCCAGCCCATGCCACCCTGTAAGCCATATTCATGTATGTATATAGGGATACTGTATATAATAAAGAGATTTATTTTGTTAAAAACAAGATATTCAACTACAGTATTTGTTTCTAGACAGCTCAAAAGGAAAATGCGAGTAGCAGCTGATACAGCAGGTTTGTTTTGTATTGGTAACATCGCTTTACTACATTGTTATGTAAAGCTAGCCTGCTTAATTGTATGGCGTGAAATAAATTGACTAATTTGAAAAAAGTTGAATGCTTGTTGTTTTCATTTATTATATGTAAGATATTGTTCTTGTAAAACTATAACTTAGTGAAATGGAAAGATTGTGTATGTTATTTATCAGGAAAGTATAACATTTAGACTGTCAAGTTTCATTGTTATAGATCCACCCATGGGTGACAACTCACCACTTAACCTGCAAAGAAAGGACCAGTGATCTATTAGCCATGACATGAGCAGATCTTGACAGCTCCCTGCTCCTTATACAGACCACCCGGCAGTAAGAGTATGCTTTCCTACCTCACAGGGACATTAATTCTATATGGTAACTTATCTATAGCATGAGACTGAATGTTTATGGTGCTGTTTAAAAATAATCATTTCATTTAAATAAATTATAACTACATAAATCGTTATATTAATTCTAACTCCTAGTTCCTGGTTTTATTAATATAATATAGTAAAGGGAATCTGACTTAGATTTATTTTACATTTTAATTACTTACCTGAATTCTTTTTTTTACTTCTCCTATTTGTTATATGAAATAACCAATGTGGGGCCATTATTTAGATCTCTCCTGAATATCAAACCCCCAAGGGCAGAATAATCCCATGAATTCTCTCCATGTTTACCATTATGGTTCTGTACCTACAACAACATGGAGACCAACATACAAACATACAATCCATCAGAGGTAAAGAAATAGAATTCCTCTTACTTGTCATTTTCCATGTAATATCATTTGTAGTGATGTTACACTTAGATCTGATGAACCCAGTGGTGTGATTTCGCCAACTCTCTTTGAATGTAATAATGGAATTTATATAATTAATAATCTCATATCCGGAGGAATAGTCGTTGTTTCCCTCAAAGCAGAACCACCGATCTCTCCGTATTTCACATTGAGGCATTTCAGATAATGTGGTGTAGTGGCAAAAAAGCAGAATTGTAATGGAAATGCAGAGTCATTTGTACATGAATTTTATTCCCTCTTGTTTCTCACTAAGGGCCCTATTATAAAAGATCGGTATCGTTATCGTAAAACCGATGTTATCGTAAAATAACGACCGGGTTTTTACCGATAACGACCGTATTTACCGATAAACGACTTGTATTTACGATATCGTTATACCGGGCGTTATCGGTAAATACCGTCGTATTTACCGATAACGCCCGTTATTTACCGATATCGGTAAATACCGGCGTTATCGGTAAATAACGACCGGTATCGGTTAATAACGGGCGTTATCGGTAAATAATGGTCGTTATCGGTAAATAACGGTCTATTTTACGATAACGATCGGTATTTTACGATAACGATACCGATCTTTTATAAATAGGGCCCTAAATATAGTAGATGAGTCACTACTTTCCCTCGGCTGGATTTATTTATGGAATCAGGTGTGACGGTTTCCATGTGAGCAATGTCAGCACTGAAGGTTGGCTGGTCCACCATGATACCAAAGAACTGCCCCCCACCGTGAAAATTAACAGAACAGGGACATATAAAAGGCCAATTAAAAACATAATGAAGCAGGAGGATTGGATGGATGTAAATGAGTGAGGACACTGAGATAGTGATGGAGCCTAGATGGTTGTGTGATAGAGGAATGTGTGGGAAGGAATAGACACGAGGACATACAAGCAGAATGAGTCCTTCTCTGGGCATTCTGGTTTTGTGCTGCACATGGACTCTGTGTGTAGTCATTATTAATAAGATGTAAACTATATATTTTGGTACTGGGGTTGTTATAGAAGGAATGAGTGGGAACAGTCATCTACCCCAGTTTCCGCGGTACTTCAGTTTATTACTATCTCAGTTTCTTGGTGGGTTCTTTGCATTCAAAGAACCTCCTGTACTGTAGGATCATCGTTGTTATCAGTCATTTATGGAGGGGGGTTCTGCATTTCAAATAAGGAATGTTTATAGCTACCATCTAGGGACAAACATCTAAGAAGTTTTCTGACAGTAACATTAATAACATGGGGTTGTCCTGGGGGTTTGTGTTGTTATATCAAGGGACAAGACCGTCTGCTACAATTAGAAGGAAATAGAAGGGAATAGAAGAGAAAAGAAGGAAGAATTAAAGAATGAACTGGAAGGAATTGCACATATACATTTGTACACCTACACCGGCTGTAAAAAAATTTAACTGATTCTCTGGGCCTGAAACTCTAAATAAACGCTTCATCTCCAAAAAAGGACTGGGTTGGTGGAAATTGCCTGGTGGTGGTACATAAGGATTATTATATCTACATAATACTCAATTACATGGTGCAGCTTAAAATCTTATGCCGTTCTGTCGTGATGTGCTTACAAACAGTTATTGTCTTTTATGTGTGGAAAAAAAGGTCATCTGGGAGTAGACTTAATAGTTGATAGGACCTACCACTTGCAGACTGTCCTCATATTAAAATATAGTAGAATTCTGCAAACACAGTTTTCATCTACAAACAGTGACAATTGGGATTTGATTGATCACATGACCCTGAAACCTTAGAATGTTCATGTTTAAAGGATAATTATGCGCTCAATGCATTTCTTTATTGCAACAAAAGTAAAGGTATGTGGCCTTTTGAGCTCTCTCTGCCTTCAATTAGCCATGTGTGAAGGGGGCGTAACAATTTTTGCTGCTCTAACTGTTATTCAAAGCTAGCATGTAGAGAAAACACCCACCATTGATCAGCTTGATTATGTAGGCTGTATCCTAGCAACAGGACATTTCAAGTTTGTTTAACTGGCAGAGGAGGGAGAGGGTTGTAAGACATTCCCAACAGCCAATGACAAGTGTTATGTGAATCATGGCCCTGGGCCGTCTAGGAGGCAGGCTTTTAGCACTCATCTTTGCTGTGCGATATCTGAGGGAGGCAGCACGGTATTATTGGATAAGTAATTTCAGCTGCTGGAAGTGGGGAAATGTAATGTGGATGATGTGTTTTTTTTTTATTTTTGTCCTTTAAGGGTAGATGCATCATAGTAAATGGAAAAAATGGCCGGACTTTACCGATAACTTAATTGCTTCCACAGATTTCTTAAGCTAGGGAATAGCACACTTTTATATATGTCCCATAAGTCTCTACTGCACATTGTGTCTCTACTGGAGAAAACTGTTAGGAGGAGAACACAGTCCAAAAAGAACAAGAGGGGAGACCTAAAGAAGAGGCACACATTTTACTTTACAACCATTTTAGGCTCTTCATTCTCAGTGGCATTAGGGCCAGGTTCCACTAGCCTATTTTGTGCACAGCGCACCAATAGAAGAGGTGGGGGATGGCCCCATTACCTCTGCACTGTGCGATGCACTGCCGACCCTTTAGCGATCACCATATTTGGTGAACATTGTATGAGCTGCGATAGGGTAACATCAAAGCAATCGCAGAGCACGTGCAGGGTAGTACGCACATGAATTGCACAGCGTTGCGATTTCTCACGATTCCTGCAAGCTTCCTAGTGGGGCCTAGCCCTCATTCATTTACATATTCATCTAGTTGCTCCTGTTCCCTTATGTTTGCAAAATACTGGTAAGGCTCATTTGGAACAATTACAACAACAATTATATCCAGTACAACTTAATTCAAACATCAAACGTCACATGTGCACAACGTTTCGGGTGACACACCCAACACTCCCCCGTAGTGGTAATAAAAACTATTTAAGTGAGCAAAACTCCACCTTTAGGGTGGGGCAATCATTAAACCCAAAGTGCAGTGCTGATATTCAACTATATATCAACTATATATATCGTGCATAGTACTAAATATGGATACCACATAAAAAATAGCAACTCATTTCTATATTATTAAATGTAAGGTGTAAAATATCTCTAAACTTAGAGACAACAGGGAGTTCAATAAAAGTTCTTATCGTTTTAAAATGGCGCTAATTTGCCCCAAACCAATCAGATCTTATTTAATTTAAAAGCAACATTGATTTGGGGGCAAAATTAGCACCATTTAACGATAAGAACTTCTATTGAATACCCTGTTATATATATATTCAATAACATCACATAAGAAATACCACATAAAATTTGATTAAAAAAAATGGCCATATAGCGGTGTCCAATTCAATAGGTGACTCGTGGAACAGCCAATCATAAAAGTCTTTAGTAGACGAAATAAATGTAGATATATGGAAACATCACATTAATCAGTGGCATCATCTCATGTTCTCTCTGCGCCATTGGGTGCATTAAGTGTGCTTTTATCTTTATCTGCCCCTCCGTACTTTTTTTGCTTTGTGTGATTGTGCGTCCGTAGCCACTTCTCAGCATGACACGATGAAGTTGAACTGGTAGTTGAACACTGATGGAGACCTCAGGTGACTCCCCTCTACAATCAGGTTGTGTGTGCTGATTTGTCTCCTCCTCAATGTTCCTCTGTGCTGCATCTGCTAGATTCCGGGTCCGTGCCTGGTGGCTGACAACACTAGATGGGAACCTGCTCCTTGATGTCTTGTTCTGCTGCCCATATAATATAACATTTTGGATTCATGTGTCAATTAGTGAGTTTCCTCTTTAACTGGCTCTCTGCTTCCAGGTTTTTCCAGCGTATGTCAACTCTTCCATTGAATTCTAAGCTCCGCCCCAAATCCATGATTTCCTTTTGAGTTCTGTGTATTGCAATCTGTAAATGCTCAATTGTAATGAAAATCAAATCCTAACTTCAGCGATTAAGAACCATAAACCATTTATCCAGGTAAGTATTGTCATCTTTGTACAGGTCGTAATTTAATTCTTAATCCCCTTGGAATCCGATCCACCAAAGCATATTCACATATTTGTAACTCAAGGTGATCTAATCTGTGGGTACAGTCCTGAGTGTTAGATTTTAATTGAAGATTACTTATTCTGGCACAGCATTCCAGGATCCTTTTTCTTTCCAAGTCTGAAACAGTCCATGTAGTAGCTCTTTCTGACGTGAGTTTTGTACACGAACATCGACCATACTAAGGGCCTTTCGCTATGAACATCATTTACTGTCCAATATATATATTGGTGCCACCAATATATATTATTATTATTATATTATTATTATTCACATTTCTTATTGAATGTATGCATTTTATTCTTCACCAATCATCATCTTCAGATTTAAGAATGAGTTTTCTTACAAACGTTGGCTATGCAATGGGCAGTCCTGCAGCTCCGACTTACATTAACCTATACATTAGGTATCTTGAAGAAATAGATATATACTTGTGACCTGTTAAAATTCATTGTGTAACATCCTGGCACTACATCGATGATGTGTTCATGAATGGCAGGGTGATCCTGTACAAGCTCGTGAATTTTTCCAATTTTCTAATTCACTTGAGTGAACGTATTAATTTTAATGCTGTTTTTTCACAGGTAAAGGCCTAATACTTGGACATACAAATAAAATATTGATCTTCATGGGTTATAAAGTATTTTGATCTTCTCCAAACCACAGATTGTGATTCTTTGCTTCACCCATATCCCAATATCTTGTGTCAAAGGATTTTCTTGATGATGATGATAGGATGAGACAGCTGTTCAGGTGATAAAAAATTAGGTAAAGACATCATCCTCACATATAGAAGCGGGAAATATGTCCCCTAGAGTAGCAAAGAAACAGGTGTGAGCTCATCACCTTTTCGATGAGCTCAAGCATAATCTTAATAAAATTTGGTCGGTTATAGAAGACAATAATACTCTTGCCATTGAAACTAGACGTAAACCCTTGTGTGTCTATAAAAGGCAAGTCCCTATTTAACCAAACTGATGCAATCTTATCCAGTGTTATATCAAAAAAACAGCCTTTTGCGTTCTCAATAATTTCACCCATCCATATCAGGGAAGGTAATTTCCATTTAGAGATATTTACTTGTAACACAAAATACTGTGTATATACTGAATGTCCGTGCTCCGTCTACATGGGCAAAAATGTCAGGGCCCTTCAAAAAAAGATTAGCATCACAAAAGTGACACGAATTGCACTTACCAGGCAGGAGAGCAAAACAAAAAAGAGTTATGCCCCACCTATAGCAGAACATTTACTTCTAACGAGATACCAAGTCTCTGATTTACTTACTATGGTCATTGACCATATCTCCATAGGACAGTACGGGTAGGAGATAGAATAATAAAGGTTATTCCATAGGGAAGTAGTTTCGGATGGTCCTTCTCCCCAAAGATGATCATCTCTGGTATTTACCTACTACTATTTTTTATATATCTATACTAATAAAAGGCCAAAGCTCTCACTCACTCACTCACTCATCCTAATCTCCCAACTTGCCGTGGAGGCAGACGGCTTAATTGGCAGGCTCATTCATTGACCTTACAAAAGTTAAGCAGGTTTCATTTCGAAAAGGCAAAGCCCTCACTCAATCACTCAACCCTCACTCACCACTCATCACTATTCTCCAACTTGCCGTTGAGGCACATGGCTTAAATTTTGGCAGCTCATTCATTGCCATTACTTACAAAAGTTAAGCAGTTTCGTTTTAAAAAGGCAAGCCCTCACTCACTCACTCACTCACTCATCACTAATACTCCAACTTGCCGGGACGCCGACGGCTTAAATTTGCCGCTCATTCATTGCACTCTTAACAAAAGTTAAGCAGGTTTCGTTTCGAAAATGCAAAGCCCTCACTCACTCACTCACTCACTCACTGATCACTAATTCTCCAACTTTGCCGTGGAGCAGATGCTTAAATTTGGAAGGCTCATTCATTGCACCTTACTTAAAAAGTTAAGCAGGTTTCGTTTCGAAAAGGCAAAGCCCTCACTCACTCACTCACTCATCACTAATTCTCCAACTTGCAGTGGAGGGCAGATGGCTTAAATTTGGCAGGCTCATTCATTGCACCTTACTTACAAAAGTTAAGCAGGTTTCGTTTCGAAAAGGCAAGACCTCACTCACTCACTTACTCACTCACTCATCACTAATTCTCCAAACTTGCCGTGGAGGCAGACGGCTTAAATTTGGCAGGCTCATTCATTGCACCTTACTACAAAAGTTAGCAGGTTTCGTTTCGAAAAGGCAAGCCCTCATTCATCACTCACTCACTCACACTGATCACTAATTCTCCAACTGCTGTGGAGGCAGACGCTTAAATTGGCAGGCTCATTCATTTCACCTTACTTACAAAAGTTAAGCAGGTTTGTTTTCGAAAAGGCAAAGCCCTCACTCACTCACTCTCTCACTCACTGATCACTAATTCTCCAACTTGGCCGTGGAGGCAGACGGCTTAAATTTGGCAGGGCTCATTCATTGCACCTTACTTCCAAAGTTAAGTCATGGTTTCGTTTCGAAAAGGTAAAGCCCTCACTCACTCACCACATCATCACTAATTCTCCAACTTGCCGTGGGGCAGATGGCTTAAATTTGGCAGCTCCATTCATTGCACCTTACTTACAAAAGTTAAGCAGGTTTCGTTTCGAAAAGGCAAAGCCCTCACTCACTCACTTACTCACTCACTCATCACTAATTCTCCAACTTGCCATGGAGGCAGACGGCTTAAATTTGGCAGGCTCATTTATTGCACCTTAGTTACAAAAGTTAAGCAGGTTTTCCGTTTCGAAAAGGCCACACACGCCCTCACTCACTCACTCACTCACTCGCCCTCACTCACTCACTCACTCATCACTAATTCTCAAACTTGCCGTGGAGGCAGACGGCTTAAATTTGGCAGGCTCATTCATTGCACCTTACTTACAAAGTAAGCAGGTTTTCGTTTCGAAAAGGCAAGCCCTCACTCACTCACTTACTCACTCACTCATCCATACTAATCCTCCAACTTGCCGGTGGAGGCAGACGGCTTAAATTTGGCAGGCTCTTCATTGTCACCTTACTTACAAAAGTTAGCAGGTTTCGTTTCGAAAGGCAAAGCCCTCATCACTCACTCACTCACTCACTGATCACTAATGTCTCCAACTTGCCGTGGAGGCAGACGGCTTAAATTTGGCGGCTCATTCCATTTCACCTTACTTTACAAAGTTAAGCAGGTTTCGTTTCGAAAAGGCAAAGCCCTCACTCACTCACTCTCTCACTCACTGATCACTAATTCTCCAACTTGCCGTGGAGGCAGACGGCTTAAATTTGGCAGGCCATTCATTGCACCTTACTTACAAAAGTTAAGTAGGTTTTGTTTCGAAAAGGCAAGCCCTCACTCACTCACTCACTCATCACTATCTCCAACTTGCCGTGGAGGCAGATGGCTTAAATTTGGCAGGCTCAATTCATTGCACCTTACTTACAAAGTTAAGCAGGTTTAGTTTCGAAAAGGCAAAGCCCTCACTCATCTCACTTACTCACTTACTCATCCTAATTCTCCAACTTGCGTGGAGGCAGAACGGCTTAAATTTGGCAGGCTCATTTATTGCACCTTAGTTACAAAAGTTAAGCAGGTTTTTCGTTTCGAAAGGCAAAAGCCCACTCACTCACTCACTCACTCGCCCTCACTCACTCATCACTCATCACTATTCTCCAACTTTGCCGTGGAGGCAGACGGCTTAAAATTTGGCAGGCTCATTCATGCACCTTACTTACAAAGTTAGCAGGTTTCGTTTCGAAAAGGCAAAGCCCTCATCACTCACTCACTCACTCACTGATCACTAATTTCCAGCTTGCTGTGGAGGCAGACGGCTTAAATTTTGGCAGGCTCATTCATTTCACTTACTTACAAAGTTAAGCAGGTTTCGTTGAAAAGGCAAGCCCTCACTCACTCACTCTCTCACTCAACTGATCACTAATTCTCCAACGTTGCCGTGGAGGCAGACGGCTTAAATTTGGCAGGCTCATTCAGCACTATTACTTACAAAAGTTTAAGCAGTTTCGTTTCGAAAAGGTAAAGCCCTCCACTCACTCATCACTCATCACTAATTCTCCAACTTGCCGTGGAGGCAGATGGCTTAAATTTGGCAGGCTCATTCATTGCACCCTTACTTCAAAAGTTAAGCAGGTTTCGTTCGAAAAGGCAAAGCCCTCACTCTCACTCACTACTCACTTCATCACTAATTCTCCAACTTGCCGTGGAGAAAGACGGCTTAATTTGGCAGGCTCATTTATTGCACCTTAGTTACAAAGTTAAGCAGGTTTCGTTGTAGAAAAGGCAAAGCCCTCACTCACTCACTCACTCATCGCCCCTCACTCACTCACTCACTCATCACTAATTCTCAAACTTGCCGTGGAGGCAGACGGCTTAAATTTGGCAGCTCATTCATTGCACCTTACTTACAAAAGTTAAGCAGGTTTCGTTCGAAAAGGCAAAGCCCTCACTCACTCACTACTCACTCACTCATCACTAATTCTCCAACTTGCCATGGAGGCAGACGGCTTAAATTTGGCAGGCTCATTCATTGCACCTATTACAAAAGTTAGCAGGTTCGTTTCGAAAAGGCAAAGCCCTCATTCACTCACTCACTCACTCACTGATACAATTCCCACTTGCCGTGGAGGCAGACGGCTTAAATTTGGCAGGCTCATTCATTTCACCTTACTACAAAAGTTAAGCAGGTTTTGTTTCGAAAAGGCAAAGCGCCTCACTCCATCACTCTCTCACTCACTGATCACTACTTCCAACGTGCCGTGGAGGCAGACGGCTTAAATTTGGCAGGCTCATTCATTGCACCTTACTTACAAAGTTAACAGGTTCGTTTCGAAAAGGCAAAGCCCTCACTCACTCACTAACTCATCACTAATTCTCCAACTTGCGGGAGGCAGATGGCAAATTTGGCAGGCTCATTCGTTGCACCTTACTTACAAAAGTAAAGCAGGTTTAGTTTCGAAAGGCAAAGCCTCACTCACTAACCACTCATCACTCATCACTAATTCTCCAACTTGCCTGGAGGCAAGAGGCTAAATTTGGCAAAGGCTCATTCCTTGCACCTTACTTACAAAAGTAAAGGACAATCTATACTCACCTTTTCCACCCGATCCACTGCAGCATAGTTACCCGGGGTGGACCTAAAATCGCTTAAAGTCCTCACCGGGTTCTTTCTATAAACTCCTGCACTACTTACCGCAAATCTGCTCGGCGCGACCACGTGTTCCAACTCTCATTCCCTACTGTCAGTGACAGTCGTGAAGGCAGCAAGTTGGAAGCACAAACCTCTCCTTGCAGAGCGTATCTTCCTGATGGCTTCTCGCGATCTGGTCATTGAAGCAGGAAGAGTGGAGCGGAACGAGAGCAATCGGCGAAGCAGATTGGGGTAAGTAGTGAGGATTTAGGGAAAGCCCCAGGGTAGGGACTTGTATAGTATAGTATAGTATTTGCAGGTTGAATACAGACATAAGTCCTCCAGTCCAACCCATCGAGCAAGTATCCTCATTTCCTGCCTCACTGTTGATCCAGAGGAAGCAAAAAAAAACACCACAATTTATGAAGGGGAAAAATCCCTTCCTGATCCAAGTGGACAAATCCGAGAATTCCCTGGATCAACTCTACTTTATGTAATCAATACCGTAACTGCAATCATTCCTTGTGTTGCAGAAACTCATCCAAGCTTTTTTTTGAAACTGACCAATGACCATGCCAATTAACAAAAGTCCACTGGAAGGACAGTTTACATTACGCTTACATACCGTTCTGCAAAGTGAAAAACCCTTTCCGAGCTTGAGCCTAAACCTTTTTTCGTCAAGTCTTAAGGGATGTCCTCGTGCTCTTTGACAGTTCTCTTGGTTGACACAATGCCCCATAGCGTTTCTTGTATGGCCCGTTAATGTATTTATCACCAGTAAACATACCCACACGCAAGCGCTTTTCTCAGCGGTACATAATTTAACTTTCCAGTTCTCTTTCTTAATATTCAAGCTCCCCCAATCCCTCAGTTATTAATTTAGTTGCCCTTCTCTCAAACCCTTTCCATTTCAAAGATGTCCTTTTTGTACCAGGATCCAAATGCCACTTCATATTCCCAAATGAGGTCTATTACCAATGCTTTGTAAAGAGGGAGAATTACATTTTCCTCCCTTGAATCCATAACCTCGCTATACAAGACAATACCAGGCAGCGGCCTCTGGCTGTGCGCCTGGAACCTGCTTGCCTCCTTTAAGTTTTTGTTATCCACCACAAACTCCAAGATCCCTTCCAACAGGGAATCAATAACCCAGAGCCATTTGTATAAGTAGCACATCAGTATTTTTAAGTCCACAAGCTCACCTTACATTATAACATGAATTTCATTCTGCCATTAGCCGCCCAATGGGATAATCTATCTAGATCCCCTGCCAACGATTGCACTCTCTGAAGTCTTTTAATGGGTCGACAAAGTTTTGGGTCGTAAGCACACACAGAAAACCTTGCTGACAAATACCCACTTTCCAAATCATAATAAATAGATTAAATGAGAAGCGCCCAACACAGAACCCTGTGGAACCCAGTTGGGTGGGTTAACTTATCAGATTGAGTTTGATGATGAGGCGTCCCATTAACAATACTCTCTGCATCCATATTCTTAACCAATTTTCTATCAATGTAAAAAGGGGTACTCCAGACCACAACAGGACCTTAGGATCAGTAGTGCGGGCCTATGGGTGGGACTGTATAAAAAGACTTTGCAAAATCCCAAGGTAAACTACATCTACTGCTTATACCCGATGTCTAAATTATCTAGCTACTTTCCTCCATAAAAGCCAAGCAAGTTAGTTTGACTAAGATTCTATTCCTCCTAAATCCATGCTGGTTACGACTTATAATGTCAGTGCCTTGAACATACTCTCGAACATGATCCCTTATTAAACTTCCAGGATCTTCCCCACACTTGAAGTTAAAACATTTAAAGGCTTGTACATTACCCGGCTGTGACGACTACCCCTTGTTTTGAATATTTCGGAATAAATCAGCCTTTTTATCCATCTCCAGAGGACACACCACCGGACATGAGGGAAATCAGCAAAAATCAAGAAACAATGGCATAGATATATTTATTATTTTTTTGATATCGGCTTTAGCTCCCTAAGTACCCTTAGGAATGTAATTTTTTTATCCGGGTCTAGGATTTGATTTAATAATATTAACCTTATTTAGTTCGTTCCTGTACCCATATCCCCGGTTAACCAAGAGTGAAACTTGGAATCTTGTATCATTTATTGCTACTATACATATGATATATGTACTGGATCTTCTATAGTGTATACAGCGTCAAAAAAATTATTCAAGACATTTCTTTATCGCCATCCTCCTTATCTAACTTATCCCCCATTAAGTAATGGTGCCAATTCTCAGTCCTCATCTTCTTACTATTAATAATACTTAAAAAAAGGTTTAGGCTAGTGAGTGCTTTTCGTCACTATCCTAACTTCATTATTCATTTTAGCTAGTTTGCATTGCTTTCTTACAACTCTTGTTACTAGTATTATTTTACTAACTAAAGGACATTTCAGTGGCCTATGCCTTAAAGGTTTGTTTAAATGCCTTTTTATTTACTTAACCATTTGCCTCTTACATCAGAATCTCAGCCACTTATGCGGCGCGGTTTATTTTTTCTAGCATTTATTTCCCAAGGGGATAAATTGAGATGTGAACTGGATTAAAATCCCCCCTTGAACCACCAGTCCACTTCTGTTCAGTACCTTTACTAATTACAGTTATCCCAGGTTGGACATTCTAGAAGAGCTGCTTAAAGTTCCAGGCTCATCATTGCACCTTACTTACAAAAGTTACAAGCAAGTTTCGTTTCGAAAATGCAAAGCCCTCACTCACTCACTCAACTCCACTCACTGATACTAATTCTCCAACTTGCGTGGAGGCAGATGGCCTTTCGTAAATTTGGGAAGGCTCTCATTAATTGCACCTTACTACAAAAGTTAAGCAGGTTTCGTTCGAAAGGCAAAGCCCTCATCAATCACGCACTCGGATTAAATTTGGCGGCTCATTCATTGGAACACCTTACTACAAAAGTTAGCAGGTTTCGTTTCGAAAAGGCAAAAGCCCTCATTCACACTCACTCACTCACTCACTGATAACTAAGTTCTAACTTGCTGGGAGGGCAGACGCTTAAATTTGGCGGCTCATCATGTTCACCTTACTCTACAAAAAGTAAGCAGGTTCTCGTTTCGAAAAGGCAAAGCCCTTTTCACCTCATCGACTCTCTCAACACATGAGTCACTAATTCCCCAACTTGCCGTTGGAGGCAGACGGCTCGTAAATTTTGGCAGGCTCATTCATTGAATCCTCTACAAAGTAAGCAGGTTCGATTTCCCTGCGAAAAAGGTAAAAGCCCACCACCATCTCATTCATACTTAATTTCCAACTTGCCGATGGAGGCAGATGGCTTAAAGTGGCAGCTCCATCATTGAAACTAAACCTCTTACTTAAATTATTGCACATACATTACAAAAGTTAGCAGGTTTCGTTTCGAAAAAGGCAAAGCCCTCATTCACTCATCACTCACTCACTGATCCTCATTCCCAACTTGCTGTGGAGGCAGACGGCTTAATTTGGAGGCTCATTCATTTCACCTTACTTACAAAAGTAAGCAGGTTATTCGTTTCGAAAAGGACAAAGACCTCATCACTCACTCTCGCACTCACTGATCAATAATTCTCACACCTTCACCTCTGTTTTGCACATATATTATCAGTCTCTGTTTTGCACATATATTACCAGTCTCTGTTCGACACATATATTACCAGTCTCTGTTTTGCACATATATTATCAGTCTCTGTTCGGCACATATATTACCAGTCTCTGTTTGGCACATATATTACCAGTCTCTGTTTGACACATATATTATCAGTCTCTGTTTGACACATATATTATCAGTCTCTGTTTGGCACATATATTACCAGTCTCTGTTTTGCACATATATTACCAGTCTCTGTTTGACACATATATTATCAGTCTCTGTTTGCCACATATATTACCAGTCTCTGTTTTGCACATATATTATCAGTCTCTGTTTGGCACATATATTACCAGTCTCTGTTTGGCACATATATTACAAGTCTCTGTTTGGCACATATATTACAAGTCTCTGTTTTGCACATATATTACAAGTCTCTGTTTTGCACATATATTATAAGTCTCTGTTTGACACATATATTATCAGTCTCTGTTTGACACATATACTCTGTTTGACACATATATTACCAGTCTCTGTTTGACACATATATTACCAGTCTCTGTTTGACACATATATTACCAGTCTCTGTTTGACACATATATTACCAGTCTCTGTTTGACACATATATTACCAGTCTCTGTTAGAGATAAATGGGGTTGTGGAATGTCGTCAAAATGGATACTGTGTAACAAGATGGGAACCTGATTACCTGGCTAAAGTGCGCTATAAAAACAGAGGGTATTGAAAAATTTGTTGCATAGCTAATGGTTTACCCGCTTCATGAATAGGTTTTTGCTTGCGAAAGAGAACAAAAATATCTGCCACAAAATCTTGAGAAAAAGGTTATATCATTCCATCAATTTATTATAAAACAAAGAAAGTTTATAATTATGACCTCGGAAATATGGGAAATGGATGAGACAGCAATGCTGTGGCTGTATTATATTTAAAAGGAAGAACCTTGGCTAAGAATGCCAAATTCCCTTGTGAATTACTGTCCGCCCAATGTTAAAGGCTGGAGTGGAGAACAAGGAAAAAAATGGCTAGAGCCCCTATATGTGAAGATGTAAATCAACGGCATTTCAAACCACTTTGGCTGTTATTCTGGTGGCTTCACATCTGGGTTAAAGCCTCTGGATGTGTCTATAAACAAACCTCTTAAAGACCGTGTGCGAAAAAGTGGCACAAAAAGTGGTCACCTGGTCAAGGCCGATTGACAAAAGTGGAAATCTTTATGAAGCCTGACATAGAATTAGTAGTAATGTGGGTACGTGACGCATGGAGGACATTCCAGAAGACATCATCCAACGTGCTTTTCAGAAATGCGGTATGGTAGCGAAGACGTTGTTTTGTATCAGCACAGCAGCAGCGACGAAGATGATGGAGATATTGATGATGATAATGTCCATGCTATTTTGCTAGTAGCTAATCTTGTTCATGTGTCTTTTTTTCATTATCATTGTTTTCTTGTGTTCTTCTTTGTCTTCCAGCTCCTGTGTAGATCATTGGTGTTCGTTTTCCTGAGTATACCAGCCCCAGCGTCATACCTTGCACTCTAAGACCTGGGGGAACTGTGTTCAGCGCGGCGGAAAAGTCTCCTGACGATCGGGGGCTTGTCTATAGGTGAAGACAGCAGCTGTAGATTGGGGTATAGGTGATAAAGGGATATTAGGGGACTCCAGACATCATACTAATAGCTTATGTTGAGTGACTTTATTATCTCTTCCAGGTTTGCTTCTTCTTGAATTGAGAAGATTTTTGTAAGACTTTTTGTTGTTGTGATGCCTTTTGGGATACAGAAAAATGGATCTGTGTCTTGTTGTCATTAATCAAAAACATTCCGACCAGCAAGGAATCAGTAAAGGATCCGGGGGTATATGATACCTGGATCAATCTACTCCATAAGTGAGTTTTGATATCCTGCATACTAAAAAGCCTGTTTATATAAGTGTATTCAAGATAAATGTTAATATAAGTGTACCATAAGGGTTTGTACCCTGTGTATTTGGGAGTAGGAGCTGGGAGCCCTCTAGGGTTACTTATTAGCTGTAAAATTTATGTACACCAATACATTTTTTAAGCAAATATTTTTATAAATGTTTTATTTCAAAAATATACCTAAAACAATACTTTCACACACAGACACTCAAATGCAAATAAAATAAATATTCCAGTATTATTATCATTACATTTACACATGAAAATATTGTACCATTCATTGTGGAGATTTCTCCTTCAGGACACGGGATACAATCCTAACAGCAGCGTTGTTGAGCTCCCACCCTAGAAGCCTTCCTGAATCCAGGGACACAATTATCTGAGATTGAGCTCTTGGGATCTAAAGGATCAGATATAAATGTAGAAGGGTTATCTGTTCACTTACTGTGGGACTGAGAAATAGACAACAACTGTGGATGTATTGATGCTAAGAGGTGTTATCGAAACTGTCCAGGGTAAGGTGTCAAAACAGCATTGTACATGGCAGAAAGATGGTGTTGAAAAACACCCCACCTCTATTCAGGCTTGGTTTCTTTTATTTTACCTAAATGGCTCCTTGACACCTCTCTGAACCAGTCCTTTTTCTTTGCCAAGATGTTGACATTACATATTCAAGTTATGTCTTTTTCCTTAAGATGCAGGTACACGGCTGAGTCCTGACCTGAGGAATTGGCTCTTCTGTGCTGGGCCATACGTTGGTGCAGCTGCTGTTGGTCTCCCCCACATACAAATCAGAGCATTCTTCACTGCTCTGCAATGCATATATGATGTCGCTTTCTTGTGTTTTGGTATTGGGTCTTTCTGATGTACCAATTGCTGCCTCAGAGGCCATTATATGAAAATGAAGAAACCAAGCCAGAATAGAGGTGGGGGGTTTGACATCAACTGTCTGCCATGTACAATGCTGTTTTGACACCTTACCCTGGGCAGTTTTGATAAACACCTCTTAGCCTCATGCATCCACACCTTTGTGGATTCAGAAGGTCCCTAACACCTGGCTGATATATGCTAATAGGGTAATATATTGCCATTCTGAAGTCATTCTGAATTGGAGAAAGCCAGTCGGATAACTAGCAAATCGTCTAAAGAATCCAGTTGATCTAATTTAATACAACTGATATACCATGACCGGATGAATGAGAAACTTCATAACCTTTGTGCTGTGATGTGCATGATTTTACTTTTGAATGGTTTCAGAAATCTACAAGGGCAGGAGATAATATAAAGTGCCTAATCATTTTTACATGGATATATACTTTTTTAAAGATATACCATCATATCACCGTGTTAGGATATATGAATGTGACACACTTGATCTAAACAATCTATTGCACCAGATGGGTAACATTCTTAGACAGGGGTTAGAATGAGTTGTTATCTTGTCACATTTAGGTAATTGTTATTAGCAGTATAGTACCCTTTTGATCACCCTAATGTCTACTTTATTTTACTTCTAATGTATTATTGTATTTATGTGGTAATGTTATGTATTTGCTTTCATATCATGGACTTTACAGGGACTTGATTATTTTAAGTTAAATTGCATTAACTTTAAAGGACATCTATACTGGAAAAAGTTATCTTAAATTGCCTATTACTGGAAACTATAATTCTTCCTTTCACACTGTAATTTTATTTTGATATGTCCCCTATTTATTTAGATATTTCCTAGTTAAAACATGTTACATTAGCTGTCATCAAGTGCATTTGCTCTCATAAAAATATTCTTGTGAGCAGTTTTGCTGTAGCTGGAATGGTGACAGAGTTTGACAGTTGGAATGCAGTATTATGTGTGCAGGCTTGACGATAGGTTTTGCAAAAAAAGTCAGGTCAGATGGAAGAGGGAGTGGTTAAAGTGATCGACTTATACTCGAATATATATGGTACATGGCATTCTTTGTTTGGCACTATATTACCAGTCTTTGGCACAATATACCAGTCTCAGTTCAGCACATTATTATTGTCTATCAGTCCTGTTGGCATATACATGGCTGGTCTATGTTTGGCACATATACTATCAGTCTCTGTTTGGCTATACAAGACTGGTCTATGTTGGCATATACAGTACCGGTAATTATTTGTCCCTGTTTGGCATTTACATGGCAGTTCTTTGTTTGACATATATTACCAGTCTCTGTTTGGCACACTTATCAGTCTCGTTGACACATATATTATCAGTCTCTGTTGACACATATATATCAGTCTCTGTTTACACATATATTAACAGTCTCTGTTTGACACATATATTACCATTCTAGTTTGGCAATATTACCAGTCTCTGTTTGACACATATTAACAGTCTCTGTTTGAAATATATTACCAGTCTCAGCATATATTACCAGTCTCGTTTGCACATATATTACATTCTGTTGGCACATATAATCGTCTCTGTTTGACACATATATTACCAGTCTCTGTTTGGCACATATATTATCAGTCTCTGTTTGGCACTATATTACCAGTCTCTGTTTGGCACATATTATCAGTCTCTGTTTGGCACATTATTATCAGTCTCTGTTTGACACATATATTACCAGTCTCTGTTTTGGCACATATATTATCAGTCTCGTTTGGCACTATTTACCAGTCTCTTTTGGACACATATATTACAGTCTCTGTTTGACCATATTACCAGGCTCGTTTGACACATATATTAACAGTCTCTGTTTGACACAAATATTAACAGTCTCTGTTTGACACATATATTATCAGTCTCTGTTTGACACATATATTATCAGTCTCTGTTTGACACATATATTATCAGTCTCTGTTTCACATATATTAACAGTCTCTGTTGCCACCTATATTAACATTCTAAGTTGGCACATATATTACCAGTCTCTGTTTGAACCATATTTACAGTCATTGTTGAACATATATTACCAGTCTCAGCACATATATTACAGTCTCTGTTGGACATATATCAGTCTTGTTTGACACATATATTACCGTCTCTGTTTGACACATATTTACCAGTCTCGTTTGACACAATATACCAGTCTCTGTTGACACATATATTACAGTCTCTGTTTGACACATATTATACCAGTCTCTGTTTGGCACATATATACCAGTCTCTGTTTGGCAAATATATTAACAGTCTCTGTTTGGCACATATATTACCAGTCTCTGTTTGGCACATATATTACCAGTTCTGTTTGGCACATATATTACCAGTCTCTGTTTGGCACATATTTACCAGTCTCTTTGGCACATATACTACCAGCTGTTGGCACATATATACCAGTCTCTGTTTGGCACATATACTACCAGTCTCTGTTTGGCACATATAACCAGTCTCTGTTTGGCCACTATACACCGTCTCTGTTTGGCACATATAATACCAGTCTCGTTGGCACATATATACCAGTCTCTGTTTGGCACATATACACCAGTCTCTGTTTGGCACATATCTACCAGTCTCTGTTTGGCAATATACTACCAGTCTCTGTTTGCACATATACTACCAGTCTCTGTTTGCACATATACTACCAGTCTCTTGTTGGCACATATATACAGTCTCTGTTTGGAATATATTACGTTCTGTTTGGCACATATACTACCAGTCTCTGTTTGGACACATATATTACCAGTCTCTGTTTGGCACATATATTACCAGTCTTGTTTGGCACATATATACCCGTCTCTGTTTTGCACATAATTACCAGTCTGTTTGGCAATATACTACCAGTCTCTGGTTTGGCACATATATACCAGTCTCTGTTGGCACATATACTTACCCGTCTCTGTTTGGCACATATTACTACAGTCTCTGTTTGGACACATATACTACCAGTCTCTGTTTGGCAAATATTATACCAGTCTCTGTTTGGCACATATACAGTCTCTGTTTGGCACATATACTACCAGTCTTCTGTTTGCACATATTTACCAGTCTTGTGGCACATATACTACCAGTCTCTGTTTGGCACATATAATACCAGTCTGTTTTGCAATATACTACCAGTCTCGTTTGGCAACTATAATTACCAGTCTCGTTTGGCACATATACTACCAGTCTCTGTTTGGCACATATATTACCAGTCTCTGGTGGCACATTACTACCAGTCTGTTTGGCACCTATATACCAGTCTCTGTTTGACACATATATACTAGTCTCTGTTGACACATATATTACAGTCTCTGTTGGCACATTATACCAGTCTCTGTTTGACACATAATTACCAGTCTGTTTGACACATATATTACCAGTCTCTGTTGGCACAATACTACCAGTCTCTGTTGGCAATATATTACATCTCTGTTTGGCACATATATTACCAGTCTCTGTTTGCACAATATTATCAGTCTCTGTTTGGCACATATATTATCAGTAGAGATGTCCGAACTTCGCAAAATTGGTCCGCTCGAGGATCCGCGAATTTTTGAAAAAATTCGAAAATTCGAAAATCCGCGAGCGGACCCGTTAAAATTAAAAAAACCCTTGAAATAACGAGGATTTTTCGTATTTTCGAAATTTTCGAAATTATGAGTTTCATGTATTTTCGAAAATATGTATTTTTTGAAAATACAAGTAATCCTCGTAATTTCGAAATTTTTCGAAAATACATAGTATGGAATTAAGATAAATCCGGAAAAATCGCCATCTGCGAACAGGATAAATCCGCGGCGGATCCGGGTTCGGATCCGCGAACCGGCCATCCCTAATTATCAGTCTCTGTTTGGCACATATATTACCAGTCTCTGTTTGGCACATATATTATCAGTTCGTGTGGCACATATATACCAGTCTCTGTTTGGCACATATATTATCAGTCTCTTTTGACACATATATTATCAGTAGGGAGGCCGGTTCGGGATCCGAACCGGGTCCGCCGTGGATTTATTCCGTTCGCGAACGGCGGATTTTTTTCACGTATTTTCGAAAATTTTCGAAAATACGGGGATTACTTGGATTTTCGAAATACAAGGATTTCTTAATTCCATACATACGTATTTTTGAAAATACATGAAAACTCGTAATTCGAAAATTCCCGAAAATACGTGAAAAATCGTAATTTAAAATTTTTTCGAAAATACGAAAAAATATCGTTATTTCAAGGGTATTTTAATTTTAATGGGTCCGCTCGCGGATTTCGAAAATTCGCGGATCCTCGAGCAGACCGGATTTTGCGAAGTTCGGACATCTCTAATTATCAGTCTCTGGTACATATATTGCCCGTTTCTTTTGCACAAATATTACAAGTCACTTTTGGATACATATATCCAGTTTAGTTGCAAATATTAAGTCAGTCCTTCACCAGCTAGTGTTCCAGCCATGCCCACCCGTAAGCCATATTCAGTATGGATATAGGGATACTGTATATAATAAAGAGATTATTTTGTTTAAAAACAAGATATTCAACTACAGTATTTGTTTCTAGACAGCTCAAAAGGAAAATGCGAGTAGCAGCTGATACAGCAGGTTTGTTTTGTATTGGTAACATCGCTTTACTACATTGTTATGTAAAGCTAGCCTGCTCCTAATTGTATGGCCGTGAAATAAATTGACTAATTTGAAAAATGTTGAATGCTTGTTGTTTTCATTTATTATTAATGTAAGATATTTGTTCTTGTAAAACTATAACTATAGCTGAAATGGAAAGATTGTGTTATGTTTATTTATCAGGAAAGTATAACATTTAGACTGTCAAGTTTCATTGTTATAGATCCACCCATGGGTGACAACTCACCACTTAACCTGCAAGAAAGGACCAGTGATCTATTAGCCATGACATGAGCAGATCTTTGACAGCTCCCTGCTCCTTATACAGACCACCCGGCAGTAAGAGTATGCTTTCCTACCTCACAGGGACATTAATTCTATATGGTAACTTATCTATAGCAACTGAGACTGTAATGTTTATGGTGCTTGTTTAAATAATCATTTCATTTAAATAAATATATAACTAAATAAATCGTCTATATTAATTTAACTCCTAGTTTCCTGGTTTTATTAATATAATAATAGTAACGGGAATCTGACTTAGATTTATTTACATTTTAATACTTTACATGAATTCTTTTTTTTTTTTCCTATTTGTTATATGAATAACCAATGTGGGGCCATTATTTAGATTCTCTGAATATCAAACACTTCCCAAGGGCAGAATAATCCCATGAATTCTCTCCATGGTTACCATTATGGTTCTGTACCTACAACAACATGGAGACCAACATACAAACATACAATCCATCAGAGGTAAAGAAATAGAATTCCTCTTACTTGTCATTTCTCATGTAATATCATTTGTAGTGATGTTTACATATAGATCTGATGAACCAGTGGTTTGATTTCGCCAACTCTCTTTTGAATGTAATAATTGGAATTTATATAATTAATAATCTCATATCCGGAGGAATAGTCGTTGTTTCCCTCAAAGCAGAACCACCGATCTCTCCTGTATACATTGAGGCATTTCAGATAATGGTGTAGCTGGCAAATAAAGCAGAATTTGTAATGGAAATGCAGAGTCATTTGTACATTGAATTTTATTCCCTCTGGTTCTCACTAAGGGCCCTATTTATAAAAGATCGGTATCGTTATCGTAAAATACCGATCGTTATCGTAAAATAACGACCGGGTTTTTACCGATAACGACCGTTATTTACCGATAACGACTGTTATTTACCGATATCGTTAAATACCGGGTTATCGGTAAATACCGTCGTTATTTACCGATAACGCCCGTTATTTACCGATATCGGTAAATACCGGGCGTTATCGGTAAATAACGACCGGTATCGGTAAATAACGGGCGGTTATCGGTAAATAATGGTCGTTATCGGTAAATAACGGTCGTTATTTTACGATAACGATCGGTATTTTACGATAACGATACCGATTTTATAAATAGGGCCCTAAAATAGTAGATGATGTCACACTTTCCCTCGGCTGGATTTTATTATGGAATCAGGTGTGACGGTTTCCATTGGACAATGTCAGCACTGAAGGTTGGCTGGTCCACCATGATACCAAAGAACTGCCCCCCACCGTGAAAATTACAGTAACAAGGAGACAATAATAAAAGGCCAATTAAAAAACATAATGAAGCAGGAGGAATTGGATGGATGTAAATGAGTGAGGACCCTGAGATAGTGATGGAGCCTGAGAGGTGGTGATAGAGGAATGTGTGGGAAGGAATAGACACGAGGACATACACAGATGAGTCCTTCTCTGGGCATTCTGGTTTTGTGCTGCCACTGGACTCTGGTGTTAGTCATTATTTTAATAAGATGTAAACTATATAATATTTTGGTACTGGGGTGTTAATAGAAGGAATGAGTGGGAACAGTCATCTACCAGTTTCCGGATACTTCAGTCTTTTATTACTATCTCAGTTTCTGGTTGGGTTCTTGCTTTCAAAGAACCTCCTGTACTGTAGATACTTGTTGTTATCACGTCATCTTAGGAGGGGGGTTCTGCATTTCAAATAAGGAGTTTATAGCTACCATCTAGGGACAAACATCTAATAGTTTTTCTGACAGTAAAATTATTATAACATGGGGTTGTCCTGGGGGTTTGTGTTGTATATCAAGGGGACAGACAGTCTGCTACAATTAGAAGGAAATAGAAGGGAATAGAAGAGAAAAGAAGGAAGAATTAAAGAATGAACTGGAAGGAATTGCACATATACATTTGTACACCTACACCGGCTGTAAATATATATTTTAACTTGATGTCTCTGGGCCTGAAACTCTAAATAAACGCTTCATCTCCAAAAAAGGACTGAGGTTGGTGGAAATTGCCTGGTGGTGGTACATAAGGATTATTATATCTACATAATACTCAATTACATGGTGCAGCTTAAAATCTTAATGCCGTTCTGTCGTGATGTGCTTTACAAACAGTTATTTGTCTTTTATGTGTGGAAAAAAGGTCATCTGGAGTAGACTTAATAGTTGATAGGACCTACCACTTGCAGACTGTCCTCATATTAAAATATAGTAGAAGTTCTGCCTAACACAGTTTTCATACAAACAGTGACAATTGGGATTTGATTTGATCACATGACCCTGAAACCTTAGAATGTTCATGTTTAAAGGATAATTATTGCCTCAATGCATTTTTTTTCTTTATTGCAAACAAAAGTAAAGGTATGTTGCCTTTTGAGCCTCTCTCTGCCTTCAATTAGCCATGCTGTGAAGGGGGCGTAACAATTTTGTCTGCCTCTAACTGTTATTCAAAGCTAGCATGTGAGAAAACACCCACCATTGATCAGCTTGATTATGTAGGCTGTATCCTAGCAACAGGACATTTCAAGTTTGTTTAACTGGCAGAGGAGGAGAGAGGTTGTAACAGACATTCCCAACAGCCAATGACAAGTGTTATGTGAATCATGGCCCTGGGCCGTCTAGGAGGCAGGCTTTTAGCACTCATCTTTGCTGTGCGATATCTGAGGGAGGGCAGCACGGCTATTAATGTGAGTAAGTAATTTCAGCTGCTGGAAGTGGGGAAATGTAATGTGGATGATGTTGTTTTTTTTTTATATTTTTGTCCTTTAAGGGTTAGATGCATCATAGTAAATGGAAAAAATGGCCTGGACTTTACCGATAACTTATAATTGCTTCCACAGATTTCTTAAGCTAGGGAATAGCACACTTTTATTATATGTCCCATAATGTCTGTACTGCACATTGTGTCTCTAGCTGGAAAACTGTAGGAGGAGACACAGTCCAAAAAAGAACAAGAGGGAGACCTAAAGAAAGAGGCACACATTTCTACTTTACAACCATTTTAGGCTCTATCATTGTCTCAGTGGCATTAGGGCCAGGTTCCACTAGCCTATTTTGTGCACAGCGCACACCAATAGAAGAGGATGGGGATGGCCCCATTACCTCTGCTACTGTGCGATGCACTGCCGACCCTTTTAGCGATCACCATATTTGGTGAACATTGTATGAGCTGCGATAGGGTAACATCAAAGCAATCGCAGAGCACGTGCAGGGTAGTAGCGCACATGAATTGCACAGCGTTGCGATTTCTCACGATTCCTGCAAGCTTCCTAGTGGGGCCTAGCCCTCATTCATTTACATATTCATCTAGTTGCTCCTGTTCCCTTATGTTTGCAAATCACTGGAAAGGCCTCATTTGGAAAAGTACAACAACAATTTATATCCAGTACAACTTAATTCAAACATCAAACGTCACATGTGTGCAAAGTTTTGGGGGACACGCCCAACCACTCCCCATAGTGGTAATAAATACTATTTCAAGTGAGCAAAACTCCACCCATTTAGGGTGGGGCTAATCATTAAACTCAAAGTTTAAGTGCTATATCAACTATATATATATATATCGTGCATAGTAATAAATATGATACCACAAAAAAAATAGCACTCATTTCTATATTATTACAATGTAAGGTGATGAAATTCTCTAAAACCTTAGAGACATATTATTTAATATTCCATAAGATCACATAAGAAATAACACATATAAATTTGATTAATAAAAATGGCCATATAGCGGTGTCCAATTCAATAGGTGACTCGTTGGAACAGCCAATCAATAAAAGTCTTAAGTAGACTAATAAAATGTAGATATATGGAAACATCACATTAATCAGTGGCATCATCTCATGTCTCTCTGCGCCATTGGGTGCATTAAGTGTGTCTTTTATCTTTATCTGCCCCCCTCCGTACTTTTCTGGCTTTGTGTGATTTTTGCTGTTCGTAGCCACTTCTCAGCATGACACAGATGAAGTTGAACTGGTAGTTGAACACAGGTGACTCCCCTCTACATCAGGTTGTGTGCTGATTTGTCTCCTCCTCAATGTTCCCTTGTGTCGCATTCTGCAGATTCCGGTTCCGAATCTGGTGGCTGGAACCACTAGATGGGAACCTGCTCCTTGTATGTCTCCGTTCTGCTGCCCACTCATATACTTTTTTGGATTCATGTGTCTAAATTTAGTGAGTTTCCTCTTTAACTTGGCTCTCTGCTTCCAGAATTTTACCACGCTGTGTCAACTCCTCCATTGAAATTCTAAGCTCCGCCTCCACATCCATGATTTCCTTTTATGTTCTGCGTATTGCAATCTGTAAATGCTCAATAGTAATGAAAATTAAATCCTAACTTCAGCGATTAAGAACCATAAACCATTTCTCCAGGTAAGTATTGTCATCTTTGTACTGGTCGTAATTTAATTCTTAATCCCCTTGGAATCTGATCCACCAAAGCATATTCACATATTTGTAACTCAATGTATCTAATCTGTGGGTACAGTCCTGAGTGTTAGATTTTAATTGAAGATTACTTACTTCTGGCACAGATTCCAGGATCCTTTTACTTTTCAAGTCTGAACAGTCCATGTAGTAGCTCTTTCTGACGTGAGTTTGTACACAACCATCGACCATACTAAGGGCCTTTCAGCTATTGAACATCATTTACTGTCCAAATATAATATTGGGCCACCAATATTATTATTATTATTATTCATTTTCTTATTGAATGTATGCATTTTATTCTTCACAATCATTATTTCAAATTTAAGAATCAGTTTTTCTTACAAAATGTTGGTACTGCAATGGGCAGTCCTGCAGCTCCGACTTACATTAACCTATACATTAGGTATCTTGAAGAAAATAGATATATACTTGTGACCTGTTTAAAATTCATTGTGTAACATCCTGGCACTACATCGATGATGTGTTCATTGAATGGCAGGGTGATCCTGTACAAGCTCGTGAATTTTTCCAATTTTCTAATTCACTTGATGAACGTATTAATTTTAATGCTGTTTTTTCACAGGTAAAGGCCTAATACTTGGACATACAAATAAATATTGATCTTCATGGGTTATATAAAGTATTTTGATCTTCTCCAAACCAACAGATTGTGATTCTTTGCTTCACCCATATCCCAATATCTCTGTGTCAATAGGATTTTCTCTGATGATGATGATAGGATGAGACAGCTTGATCAGGTGATAAAAAAATTAAGGTAAAGACATCATCCTCACATATTAGAAAGCGGGAAATATGTCCCCTAGAGTAGCAAAGAAACAGGTGTGAGCTCATCTACCTTTTCTGATGAGCTCAAGCATAATCTTAATAAAATTTGGTCGGTTATAGAAGACAATAATACTCTTGCCATTGAAACTAGACGTAAACCCTTGTGTGTCTATAAAAAGGCAAGTCCCTATGTAACCAACTGATGCAATCTTATCCAGTGTCTTAATACAAAAAAACAGCCTTTTGCGTTCTCAATAATTTCACCCATCCATATACAGGGAAGGTAATTTCCATTTATGGATATTTTACTTGTAACACAAAATACTGTGTATATACTGAAATGTCCGTGCTCCTTGATCTACATGGGCAAAACGTCAGGGCCCTTCAAAAAAAGATTTTAGCATCACAAAAGTGACACGAATTGCACTTACCAGGCAGGAGAGCAAAACAAAAAAGAGTTATGCCCCACCTATAGCAGAACATTTACTTCTAACGAGACACCAAGTCTCTGATTTACTTTCTATGGTCATTGACCATATCTCCATATACAGTAGGGTAGGAGATAGAAATAATAGGTTACTTCATAGGGAATAGTTTCGGATTGGCCTTCTCCCCAAAAGATGATCATCTCTGGTATTTACCTATTTCTATTTGTTCTGTATATATATATAAGGATCCAGTGTGCAATAATGAGAAATGCAAAAGTTTGCTAATGGTAATTGAAGTAAAAGAAATGTGAAAAAGCCTACTTACTATGGTCAGGACCATATCTCCATAGACAGTAGGGTAGGATAGAATAATAGGTTACTTCATAGGAAGTAGTTTCGGATTGGCCTTCTCCCCAAAGATGATCATCTCTGGTATTTACCTACTACTATTTGTTATATATCTATACTTAAAAGCAAAGCTCTCACTCACTCACTCACTCATCACTTTCTCCAACTTGCCGTGAGGCAGACGCCTTAAATTTGGCAGGCTCATTCATTGCACCTTACAAAAGTTAAGCAGGTTTCATTTCGAAAAGGCAAAGCCCTCACTCACTCACTCACCCTCACTCACTCACTCATCACTAATTCTCCAACTTGCCGTTGAGGCACATGGCTTAAATTTGGCAGGCTCATTCATTGCACCTTACTTACAAAAGTTAAGCAGTTTCGTTTTAAAAAGGCAAAGCCCTCACTCACTCACTCACTCACTCATCACTAATACTCCAACTTGCCGTGGACGCAGACGGCTTAAATTTGCCAGGCTCATTCATTGCACCTTACTTACAAAGTTAAGTCAGGTTTCGTTTCGAAAATCGCAAGCCCTCACTCACTCACTCACTCACTCACGATCACTAATTCTCCAACTTGCCGTGGAGGCAGATGGCTTAAATTTGGAAGGCTCATTCATTGCACCTTACTTACAAAAGTTAAGCAGGTTTCGTTTCGAAAAGGCAAAGCCCTCACTCACTCACTCACTCACTCACTAATTCTCCAACTTGCAGTGGAGGAAGATGGCTTAAATTTGGCAGGCTCATTCATTGCACCTTACTTACAAAAGTTAAGCAGGTTTCGTTTCGAAACAAAGCCCTCACTCACTCACTTACTCACTCACTCATCACTAATTCTCCAACTTGCCGTGGAGGCAGACGGCTTAATTGGCAGGCTCATTCATTGCACCTTACTTACAAAAGTTAGCAGGTTTCGTTTCGAAAGGCAAAGCCCTCATTCACTCACTCACTCACTCACTCACTGATCACTAAATTCTCCAACTGGCTGTGGAGGCAGACAGCTTAAATTTGGCAGGCTCATTCATTTCACCTTACTTACAAAGTTAAGCAGGTTTCGTTTCGAAAAGGCAAAGCCCTCACTCCTCACTCTCTCACTCACGATCACTATTCTCCAACTTGCCGTGGAGGCAGACGGCTTAAATTTGGCAGGCTCATTCATTGCACCTTACTTACAAAAGTTAACAGGTTTCGTTTCGAAAAGGTAAAGCCCTCACTCACTCACTCACTCATCACTAATTCTCCAACTTGCCGTGGAGGCAGATGGCTTAAATTTGGCAGCTCATTCATTGCACCTTACTTACAAAAGTTAAGCAGGTTTCGTTTCGAAAAGGCAAAGCCCCACTCACTCACTACTCACTCATCATCACTAATTCTCTCACTTGCCATGGAGGCAGACGGCTTAAATTTGGCAGGCTCATTTATTGCACCTTAGTTACAAAAGTTAGGGTTTCGTTTCGAAAAGGCAAAGCCCTCACTCACTCACTCACTCACTCACTCGCCCTCACTCACTCACTCACTCATCACTAATTCTCAAACTTGGCCGTGGAGGCAGACGGCTTAAATTTGGCAGCTCATTCATTGCACCTTACTTACAAAATTAAGCAGGTTTCGTTTCGAAAGGCAAAGCCCTCACTCACTCACTTACTCACTCACTCATCACTAATTCTCCAACTTGCCGTGGAGGCAGACGGCTTAAATTGGCAGGCTCATTCATTGCACCTTACTTACAAAATTAGCAGGTTTCGTTTCGAAAGGCAAAGCCCTCATTCACCTCACTCACTCACTCACTGACACTAATTCTCCAACTTGCCGTGGAGGCAGACGGCTTAAATTTGGCAGGCTCATTCTTATTCACCTTACTTACAAGTTAGCAGGTTTCGTTCGAAAAGGCAAGCCCTCACTCACTCACTCTCTCACTCACTGATCACTAATTCTCCAACTTGCCGTGGAGGCAGACGGCTTAAATTTGGCAGGCTCATTCATTGCACCTTACTTACAAAAGTTAAGTAGGTTTTGTTTCGAAAAGGCAAAGCCCTCACTCACTCACTCACTCATCACTAATTCTCCAACTTGCCGTGGAGGCAGATGGCTTAAATTTGGCAGGCTCATTCATTGCACCTTACTTACAAAAGTTAAGCAGGTTTAGTTTCGAAAAGGCAAAGCCCTCACTCACTCACTTACTCACTTACTCATCACTAATTCTCCAACTTGCCGTGGAGGCAGACGGCTTAAATTTGGCAGGCTCATTTATTGCACCTTAGTTACAAAAGTTAAGCAGGTTTCGTTTCGAAAAGGCAAAGCCCTCACTCACTCACTCACTCACTCGCCCTCACTCACTCACTCACTCATCACTAATTCTCCAACTTGCCGTGGAGGCAGACGGCTTAAATTTGGCAGGCTCATTCATTGCACCTTACTTACAAAAGTTAGCAGGTTTCGTTTCGAAAAGGCAAAGCCCTCATTCACTCACTCACTCACTCACTGATCACTAATTCTCCAACTTGCTGTGGAGGCAGACGGCTTAAATTTGGCAGGCTCATTCATTTCACCTTACTTACAAAAGTTAAGCAGGTTTCGTTTCGAAAGGCAAAGCCCTCACTCACTCACTCTCTCACTCACTGATCACTAATTCTCCAACTTGCCGTGGAGGCAGACGGCTTAAATTTGGCAGGCTCATTCATTGCACCTTACTTACAAAAGTTAAGCAGGTTTCGTTTCGAAAAGGTAAAGCCCTCACTCACTCACTCACTCATCACTAATTCTCCAACTTGCCGTGGAGGCAGATGGCTTAAATTTGGCAGGCTCATTCATTGCACCTTACTTACAAAAGTTAAGCAGGTTTCGTTTCGAAAAGGCAAAGCCCTCACTCACTCACTTACTCACTCACTCATCACTAATTCTCCAACTTGCCGTGGAGAAAGACGGCTTAAATTTGGCAGGCTCATTTATTGCACCTTAGTTACAAAAGTTAAGCAGGTTTCGTTTAGAAAAGGCAAAGCCCTCACTCACTCACTCACTCACTCTCGCCCTCACTCACTCATCACTCATCACTAATTCCAACTTGCCGTGGAGGCAGACGGCTTAAATTTGGCAGGCTCATTCATTGCACCTTACTTACAAAGTTAAGCAGGTTTCGTTTCGAAAAGGCAAAGCCCTCACTCACTCACTTACTCCACTCATCATCACTAATTCTCCAACTTGCCATGGAGGCAGACGGCTTAAATTTGGCAGGCTCATTCATTGCACCTTACTTACAAAAGTTAGCAGGTTTCTTTTCGAAAAGGCAAAGCCCTCATTCACTCACTCACTCCCTCACTATCACTAATTCTCCAACTTGCCGTGGAGGCAGACGGCTTAATTTGGCAGGCTCATTCATTTCACACCTTACTTACAAAGTTAAGCAGGTTTTGTTTCGAAAAGGCAAAGCCCTCACTCACTCACTCTCTCACTCACTGATCACTAATTCTCCAACGTGCCGTGGAGGCAGACGGCTTAAATTTGGCAGGCTCATTCATTGCACCTTACTTACAAAGTTTAAGCAGGTTTCGTTTCGATGTAATCTAGTAATAACACACAAGAGACTCAAATTAAATTGGGAGCAGCGGTGGAATATTTTCTTATAATAATCACTAAGCTATGTCACTGACTGATTATTCTAAGAAAATATTCCACTGCTGCTCCCATTTTTTTTTAAGAAAAACATTTTAAAAGTAGAGAAAAAATAACCATAATTTACCTTTTTACCCAACCTCGTGTCAACCAGTATTAATCCTCAATAACTGTTTTTTTTACCCAGAATGCAGTCTGAATGCAGAAAACAGATAGTGCGCCCCTATCCGCTCTCTCTCTTTCTCTGCTTCCCAGGTAAAAACTTTCACTAAGTTACAGAGGATTAATCCTGGGGTAAAATGTAATGTTTTATTTGAATGTCCTTATATTAAATGGAGTTGTATTCTGTCCATGCTTCCTTAGGTATTGGCTAAATGGTGTTAAGGCTGCACTGTAATACTATCCTGAACCAACAGGCCATGTAGTAAGATTTACTGTATCTTTCAGGCTTTGATTGTTTTACCTGCCTGGCACCCCTCTTGATTTGCATTGGGCCTCCATCCCAGTGAAGCTAGAACATGCCCGCAATGGCATCCAAAAATAAACATGCCAAGTTCAATGCCTAAGTACTAGCTGCATTTGATCAGAACAGAACAATAATAAATTCTGTTAAGGAATTGAGGGAGACTGTGTATAGAAATGCTATGGGGGCCTAGTCATCTGGCAGTAAGCGACTCTTGCTGGCACCATTTTTTGTATGCCTATACAGCCAACCCCAATATTTTAAAAAGGCAAAAGACACTCTAAAATATTAAACCCCCTCTTCAGGTGTGTTTATGCAAGAGGAACGTACCAAGTTATGGAACAGCCCAAGTGTTGACCAGTGGTGCAGCATTGAGGGATTGTGCTAATGCTACTTTTGTGAACGATCCGACATATCGCACAATATCGGATAATCGTGCTACTGTGATTGTAAGTGGTTGGCCACCTTTAACCCAAAGGTTTGATGACTCCATTTTAAGTTGCTATTGTATAAAGTTTTACAATTATATATGCAGTTTGCGTAGTAATTGTAAAATTGTGAAATGTTGTTATTTTCATAAACAACCAACTTCCATTTCAGGTGAGAGCTCCATTGTGACAGGTATGAAACTACTTTCAAACAATAGAAGTTATGGCAGATTACAGAGAATCACAGGGTTAAACCAATCTTCCGTCTGTGAAAGACTCGAGCATTTTTATGGTGTTTTACTTGCTACCTAGCGATGATTGTTCTGAGGACAAAGAGACAAGATGCCGTCAATGTAGGGGTTCAGTACAGTCTGATAGAGGTCCGTTACCCGCCTTTTCCTCTTTGGTTAATAAGCCAGTTGCAACAATGCAGAAGTAAATGGCAAAGAAAAAAAAAAAAAAACTCATTGTGAATCTACAAGGAAAGGAATATACTTTACTTGTAAATAAAAAGAAAAGAATCTCAGCTGTCGTATATTTTGTTAAAACTTCAAATTCAACCATTTTCTATCTTGGCTGAAAGACAAATAAGCCCCACGGAATTAGAGACTTCTGGTACTGTTCATACTTTCCATGTCACCCCTATGAGTAAAGGACTATTTAAAGGACAACTTATTCCCCAAGCCATCAATCATTGGCTATGACTGATGGCTGCTACCTGGAAGGTGGCTATGGCTCCAGTAAGATTTGGGTGATGACATTCCAGAGACGTTGTAAAAACTTGGCCTAACTAGGAATCCTGGCCCCCCCAATACAAACTATGGTGGGGCCCTATCAATGCTTTATATCCCACAGTGGTTTTCTCTTGAGGGGGGCTATAATCTGTTCATAGAAAAATAAAAGGTGGGCCTTCTTTGGCTCCCAGGCCTCCCCCTGGCAGTTGCTCCTCCTTCCCCCTGGTGTTAACGGGCCACGCCCTTGCAAGTATTGCTACTTGGGGATGGCTGCATCTAAAAATGTGAATTTGCCCTATATTGTCCTGAGATGGACTCTCTTAGAAGTTTAATGTCTATCTCATACCTAGTCATGACAGTCACTTGCCCACCATACGGACCTCCTCTACTGGCAACACAAGGATATGCAATACTTTTGCTTGTGGGAAAAATTGGTTCGTATATACCTATGCCCAAACAGCAAAGAGGTTGATATTTTGGGAGCCTAACCCACCACCAGTGATGTTGAACCTAGGCCCCAGAAGGGCGATTTACCCAGGAGCGCTGGCTGGCACGTAGCGCTCCTGTCCCTTCGTAACGTCGCGCTAACTGATTTACGCTCATTTTACGCAACGTTAAGGCTTGCTTTGCGGAAATCGGGTCTCGCGGCAGCCGTCGCAAACCTATTTACCAGAGGTTTTCGCACTCTTAAGACGTAAGTATTTACGCCACTAATAGCTGGCATTAAATACGTCAGGGCGAGATCTCCCTACTGATGTTTAGATAATTACAACACTCCCAGCATGCTTGGTGTATTCTGCAGTTTCCAAACATCCAGAGTGCCATGGTTCAAAATACTGCCTGGGTCTTGGGGATTCCGTGGGGGGGCCGAAAGGGTTCCACACATTTACACAGCCTTTCCGCCCAGCCTTGCTGTCGAGTGTTATAACATCTTCCTTTAAACATTCTATTATTTTCATTGAACAGACAGTAAAGAACAAGTAATCAAATGGCAATACATGTCCTGGAATAGCCAGAAAACCGTTAAAATTCTGATTCTAGTTTTTATTGTTTTAAGTTACGTAACTTGCCCACTAAATGGGACACCGTCCACTAAACAGACAACACCACAAATAGATCACTGGTAGACCAGTGGATAGGGATTATAATAGGGACAACGGAGGCCACTACCCTGGATCCCCATCTATTCTTATTCTCTAAATATATATTTCATTTATGGAAGGGATAGTTATATTAAGTTCATGGCAAAAAAAATTTAATTCTGTAGAAGACATACCTAGGTATTCTACAAATCATTTCATTGCCTTTTTCTGCGTACCTGAAGGGGCCCGGCCCCCCCACAAGAATGGAGGCCGGGCAACTGATTCCCTCCGCCTCCACGATTGCTGCAGCGACCAACCGTCCTTCAAACAGCTGATCGCATGTATGAAGGAACATACTCAACGATCACTGTTTAAAAGAATGGATCTGAACTTCCGGTTTGGTTCTGGAAGTTCGATTCCGGTCTTTTAAACAGCTGATCGCGAGTATGTTTAAAAACATCTGGTCGCTGCAGCAATCATGGGATTGTGGCGGGCCCTCTTAACCGTCCGGCCCCCCCATGGTCGGCCCCGGGGGGGGGGGGGGGGTAGTTACGTCACTGTGTTTTCTTATTCTTCACCATGATGCATACTTCCTTGGAATGTTCCTAAAGGTGCCCATACATCTATGAGATTTTACTTACCCACCGAGGGCTCATGCGATTTTCTGCGATGCTGCGGAACCGCTTCTCCCGTCGTATATTTGACCGACATGCGAACGCACAAATCCCATTCATTTGCGATCGCATTCGGTCGAATGTAAGATCGGGAGAAGCGGTTCCGGCAGTATCGAAGGAACATCGCATGAGCCCTCGGTCGTGTAAGTAATATCTCATAGATGTATGGCCCACCTTAACATAATTTCCACTGATTGGCTGTTGGATAGGTCTTATATGCTCAGATCTCTACTGAGCAACTAAATCAACCCAGGTCCAAAATGAAACCCATTTAGGGGTCCTGCAAACAGCGCTAGCCCTCAATCACAAAGCACAGTATGCGCACCGAAAATGGTGAATGGACTAGAAGTCATGCAGCCAGTGCCCCAATCTCCATTAGATCTCATAAAAGTCCAATTGGTACTTTGGAAGCATTTTATCTATGTAATCGCAGGATAGACATATAATGGTCATTGATTTAATATATACACTTGTGCTGAACCTCCCTTTAACATTTAGTTGGATTGAGTATGGATAGCCTGTACAGATAAGATTCCCACGCTTCCCCACTCCCACCATTTTGCTGCTGTTTATATTACAGTTTAAATACAGGCAGTCATTATGCCACCTTGTTAAGGGACTGTTAACAGAGCTTCCCTTCTAATTGTAGGTTTTCTATAATCCCTAATTCAGGAGGAATAAGATAGGATCCCAGATTCAATACTTCCTCAATACACAGGAAATGCCTCTATAATCGACGCATTGCAGGTTGACAGTAAGAAAGATGCTCAACTCCCTATATAACTGTAATAGCCAATTTCCATTAGATGCCACTCTAACAGAAAAAATGTAATTTCAGTGTAGTTGGGGGACAATAGACAGGCCAACTTGTCTGTCATATTTTGCACAGACAAGTAAATAGGTTTGGCAGCCCAGAAAAAAAAAGGAAATGAAAATATAGACCTGAAGGTTTGGTAGGAACGGATAATGAAATGATATCCATATTCTACTTGGCCTTGAACAATCTCCTTTATCTTCCTTTATCTGGCAAACCGAAGTAACTGATATGCATGAACAAGGAATAGATTCCTTCGAAACCCAGCTCACAGCCAAGGTAGCAATGGGAAGTAGATCTGCATTTAAATAAGATACTTAACTCAGTGCCGGGTGACCTTTCCAAAATGTTTTAGGCGTGACAATGTGGAAGGCAGAATCTAAAATGACTTTATTGCTAATGGCTGGAGGTCACGAAGGTGCTTATGTCAAAATCGCTGCATCGTGTCCAGCCGTCTATTTCAAAAAACAAGAAATAAAGAGAAAAAGGACAATAAAAGTCATAATAGAATATTCCCTTTAAACTGAATGCCACGCTCATAAGAAAATTATAGTTTTCACTATACTTGCCCTTTAGCAAAGTTGCTTCTTACACCACACAATCCCTCTGCTCCTTTAAAGGAGTTGTACACTGTAAAAATGTACTTCCCCTAATTTCAATCTATAAATAAATACATGTAAGCACACTTACTCTGATGGTTTTGTGTTTCTGCATGATTTCAATCCAGCATTTGTTGTGCTCAATCTCAGTCCCCCAGCCCCCTGCCGGACTATCTGACTTCTGTGAGGGCAAGCATGCTCAGTAAATCCCTAGAGGATTACTCATAGGGAGAGGGAATTCCCACCATGCAGTTCCTGTAACCAACGTCCACCATTCCAGCCACAGCAAAACTATACATAAAAGAGATGTTTTATGATCTAATGACACTTGATTAACAGCTGAAATGTAAGACATTTCAGACTGGATATCTAAAGAATGACGACAGACCAACAAAATGGTACCGTGATAGTTAGGAAAATTATAGTTTCCCAATGGGCATTAAAAAAAAACAAACTTCCCAGTGTACATATCCTTTACAACTTCCAGGTCTGGCCATGATTTCAGCGAGGCTAATGCCCAGAAGATGGCTCCACTGGTGCTAAGGAGGTTGCCTCATAGTCCTCATAGCCAGTGAGGGATCGGGTATGTAATAACGAAACATAGGTTATATGGTGTCCTTGTTATGATATATGGACGGACTTGCCTTATTTTAAACACCTTTAAAGTTAAACTCACCCCACCCCTAGGCAATTTTAATGGATAATTTCAAAAAGTTTGGTTTTCCTGGCATGGTCATGAATTTTACAGTATGCAAACCTGTTGGCAACCCAAACTGGGGACAGTTTCCCTCACTAATGTGTATGGATCTCTTAACTAAACAGGCAGGGGAGCTCCTCAGTCATCACATGTTAATGATACATTCTGCTTTTTCTTCCAGAATCCAACCTGTTGTGATGTTACATGACATTAATTGGAAAGGATAGTGTTTCACAATCAGTGCCTGCAGATAATATGAACCCTATTCGATCTCCCAATCCTTTATTTTTACCCCCAATGGGAAGATAATGTTTAACATTACTAATGACCTGCTCTATCATAGAGACTGTCCACTCAAACTACTTAAAGCGACAACAATGTTGCATGATACGACACTCTATTTTCCGAAGGCTTTGTGTGGTCTGTAATGGCCTTTTTATCAGCGTTCTGGGTTAGGTTGGATTAGCAATCTCAATCACTTGGATTTAATTGGAAATAATGAAAGATTAATCTTTAACTGACAGATCCTTTACTTTCCCAGCAATGAGGCCATAGGGAACTATTTTTATATTATTTATTTTTAGCTCAGGATCCTCCATATATACAGTAGGAGCACCAACATGGCCTTGTCATATTAGTTTTTTATTATTTATTTCATTTTTTTAACTTTTGTAAAAAATATTTATTTCCCTTTAACTAGACTAATTCATTCAGGATTAGAGCAGGGGTATTATGGGATATTCTATTATTATGACTTTTAAATCGGTATAGTCCCTGTTTATTAAGTCAGGGAGCAGCCATGTGTTCCATCATTTTTTCAAGTAGCAAAATTATAGGCCATTAAAGTTTTAGGAAAAACTGTGGTTTCCCACGACCACTGAAATTCTTGCTTAATTTAAATGAGAAGGAAAGTTGAAAGAAGTGTAAACAGTATGTTGTGTTGAATATAGTTATGCTACAAATTACAACCTGCACTATGCCGGTTCTGCACCCAAAAAACCTTCATCGGGGGGGGGGGCATCTTCTATGACAGATACAGCCTCCCCCAGGAATACCACTGTAGATGAAGCAGATAAGGGGGCTCTATTATAGTCTTGCTGGGGGGCCCCCAGTGATTCCTTGTTACGGCCTGCGGTCATCCAAACCAGATCCTTTCCACCAGCCCAGTAAAGAGTAAGCAGCAGGTAGAGCTAGATTTCATATCTACTTATCCCCATGTAATCTAGAATTCCAGCAAGGCCCCGTGACGTCATTTTCCACACTGCACGGAACGAGTTTCTTAAAAACGCAACCAGGGTTATTCATAAAGTGCTATCATTTAAATGTGCTAATTTTGCCACCAATCAGATGTTAGCTTTCATTTACAAAAATTTGATTGGTTGGGCTAAATTGCACCATTTTAAATGATAAGAACTTTTATGAATCTCCCTGCAACATTTACAATTAAAAGTAAAAGTTATAAGGCCGAGTTGTCTGGGGTGTAACGTATATCTCTCCTTTACTACTATAATCACATGTAGCTTAACTGGGGCAGTCCATTTTCTCTTTGTTAAGATAATTATATTAATATCTATATGAAGATTCAAGTGACCTATTAAGACCAGAATTGCAACAAAGCAACAGCCCCGCTGTAATCAATGCTGTATTCAGTGTAGACAGCAATAGGGACCTCTAGTGATTGTATATAGCAAGCATGTTCACACACCAAACCACAGGTATGTATATGAGAAGATAATGGAGGATTCTATACGACTGTACAATAAAGTATACATAGTAAGCCAAGAAAACATCAACATTTAAAATAAAATAAAAAAACGGAACAAACAAACAACATCTTAAATACTAAAATAAAATACACCCTTTACACTCCCCCCCCCGCTACTTCACTTCCCTTATAAACACCCCCCCAAACCACATTTAATATGTCTAATCATTATTCTCACCGTGTCTCAATTCAAAACCCAGACGTGTTCATCGCGGGAATTCGGAAAGTAAGAAAACCGTTGCAGCTAAAGATGTTAGATAGATTAGACGTTTGTCTATAGATGAACATCTATGTATCCAATATCTTAGTATCTCCAGTATTTGGCACATTTGTTTAATTTGGAACATTTAAAAGGAGAACTAAAGCATTTAAAAAATAAATATTTGAATTTTCAAAGTAGCAATTAAGAAATATTCTGCTGTGGGTGCATGAGATTTGCCCTTACTGGTGATTTTGCTTTGAATGTGAAGATTTGGGGGTTTTAATTTGGTGATATAAAACATCCACTATGGACAACATTCACAGGGTTTGGGTTATTGTAAATTCTAGAGGAATCTTCTAGTTGCCATTACTAGAGGTTCAATCTGTTCATACGTTTCATATTTCACCTTGGTTTTTTTCCCCTGTTGTTTTGTACAAAATATTATGGTATTTCCCCTTTAATGCATAAGATCCATAGTATTCCATATCTATAAGTATCTCGGGACATGTATTCTCAACCAGATGGCTTTCCCATTAGGAATGCGGGAGGTCAGTTGGGAGTAAGCACCTTAGAGGCATATTGCATGTGACTTCAATGGAGTCCTTGCTGCAATATAGACAGCAGTCCCATTTCATGGCCAGCTTAGGGATCATAGAACGTGATGTCAAAAAAAATGAGTTTAGAAATTACAACTCCCAACATGCCTTGGTTCCATTCCTTTAAATGGCGGCCATTGTCAGTAAAAACAATTTCATCAACTCTGTAATTCCATGGAAATAGCCACACCTATTAGAGCGACATCTATTAGAATGACATCTACTACATGCAAAAATGACTTTCTGGAGATGACGATCCTTGAGGGCTGAACAGATTAATTGGGGTGGACTATACCACCAATATACAGGCAATTAACTAGTGGGTCTATGGCCAATTCCCACGTGAAAATAACGAAAATGTAGATATGGAGGGATTGGGAGAGTAAGAAATTGCAAGTTGATGAACTTAAAGGAAAATGATACTGTGCAAAAATTACGTCTTCCCATTGGCCAAGTCTGGACCAAAGGAGGGACTAGACTGCACTGGCAAGTTTAGCTAACTATGGTAAACCCAGGGTGAGAACCAAAAGGGCTAGGTCATCACCCTGGGCACTTACAGGGAAGAGAGTTCATAGTAAGACCAAAAGGTAAATGATTAGGGTAAAGAGAGTGGACCCCCTAATGGGCCCTGGGTCTTATATTTTTCCAGAGGGTCCTAGCCCCCTTCAGGGACCTGTCATGAATACACAAGGGGCTTTCCAGGAATCCAAGGGATTGTTGAACTTTCAAACAATCTCTTGGCAAAGCTTCTACTTCTACCAAGTTCCATAAAGATCCAGAGCTCCGATGTCGGAAGAATCACTCCGCCTCAATAAATTACATCAGATTATGTACTGTCTCTTCTTTTCTTAAGAAATAACAATGCAACATGCCTCAATCTTCGTCGGAGGACCTTAGAGACCAGGTCAAGAAGAGAGACAGGGATTTCTTTGGCTTCATAGCTCTGGATCTTCATGGAACTTGCAAGTAGAAGCCTCACTGAGAGATCACTGTCCTTGGAGAGCCCTTTGTGTATTCATCACAGTTCTCTTTAAAATAACCATCATTATATCCTTATTTCTAGTGAAAAAATACTCACATTGCAATGTTCGTGTCCATAAAACACCTGTTGCGCAGTAGCCCAGCCCAAAGCTGAACGCCGACGATTCCAAAGATGAAAAACACAAAGAAACACAAAGAAAGGACATTGCCTAACATAGGCAGAGTATCTAGCAGCAGGGTGACCAGTATCCTCATACCTGAATAAAGAAAAGAGACAAAAACAGATCTTAAATTATCAGTATCGTATCAGGTAATTGAGAAACATTTAGAGAATCGGACGGGTGACAAGTCCTTAAAGGGAAAGTTCAGTGGAAAATATCATTTTTTTACAATTCTAAGGGGGAGATTCAATATGGCCCAATCCTTCTAACGTGGGTTTTAGATGGATTTTTGGATGTTGTGCTAACGATCTAAAGCCCCTACGGTTAACTTTAGCTCTACTTGGTAGCGCAAACTTAACGGTACTGTGTGGGAGGCTTTAAAGTCGCGTTACTTACCTTAGCCTGATCCCGCAATGCAATACCTGATGTAATCTCGTTTATGTCAGGTATGTATCGCGGGATCAGGCTAAGGTAAGTAATCGATATTAAGTATTGAATCTCCTCGTTAGTTTATATCATGCACACCTAGTTATTCTACATATTCTCTTCCATTTTGAAAAAATTTGTTGAATTTATACCCCTTGCTATTCCTGCTGTTGACATTAGTGATCTGACATTTCAGGTTCTAACGGTCCTCTTCTTCCCAGAATGCACCACGTCCTTAGAATGTTCCTAACAGTAATTTCTACTGATTGGCTGTTGGATGGGTCAAACATGCTCGATCTCTACTGAGCAACTGAATCAACCCAGGCGCTGGGTCAAGGGCAAGACCATAACGGTCTCTACTAGGGGTCCTGGAAACAGGAAGTCAGTATTTGTAGCATTTATTTATACACAGACAAAATGCTGAATGGGCAGGTTAAGGTCATTAGGGTGGATTATATAAAAATATACATATATTTTTCTTAAAATATATGTATTTGCACTGAACTTCCCCTTAAAGAAAAGGAGGCACCTATGGGTGCAGATCTCACCCTTTCCCAATTTTCTGAGCCGTTTATTTTGTTTTTTATTATCCCATATTGCACTTAGGGTTCCCTGTCAGCAGAATTTTAGGACTAAAAACTGCAAGTCAGAGTATTCTCATTTTCTGTAGTGATTTACTGACGTTCCAAAATCTCAACAATTTGTCATGATCTCCAAAGGGGCTTAATAGGCAATCACTGGGTATTTTATTGTCACACTAGTCCCAGAGGTAAAACCCCCTAAACAAAACATAATCAAAATGTCACACTAACCAAAGCCCGACAAAGACAAAGGCCGAGAGTACTGGGTGGATACCATGGTAACCGGAATACTGAGAAGGCTAATGTTCTAAAATAATTTTATTTCCTTACTATAACCAAAACAAATTGGAAAGTTAAGTGTTTTACAGAGATCACCATGCATGTTTATCAGACAAAATTAAGGCGCGTGAAGCTCCCATTCCAAAAGAAATAAAAGGCTTATATTTTATTATTATTTCCTTACAAAGGCATTTTGCAATATGTACTGGAACATCACATACACACATAAGCCTTACTTGTAAACACAGCAAGTAAAAGGAAATAATACACTTCAGTATAACATTGGATATACACATTATTATGTTTCATTACATTAGAGATTCCACACAAGGGTTGGACATGGATTGCTTATATATATTTATAAAGAGCCGTAATAATATATAAACTAAACGTCTTCACTTAAGAGTCTGCCCTCCGACGGAGTTCTCGAGTGCGGCTTCTTAAAAGAGCAACTACCATTTGATAAGAATAAAGCATGCAACTTTGCATAGGGCATAATCACGGGTTATTCAATAAAGTTCTTATCGTTAAAATGGTGTTAATTTTGCCCTAACCAATCAGATGTTAGCTTACAAATGTTAAATAGATCTGATTGGATGGGGCAAAATTAGCACCATTTTAAACAATAAGAACTTTTATTGAATCTCCCTGATGTATTTTGGGATATGCACTACTAACTATCATTAAAAACAAGTATTGCCTCCGTTTCATCCTCATTCAGTAAATGTAGGCAGCACAGGTTATACCACTTGACTCTGCACATTCACTAAATGGGGCACAGGAATATGGTTTTGCCAGATTATATGATGGTGTAATAATGTGTAATGCATTACACCATTGTGGTTAGATTGATTCTACTGCACAGTAAGGCTGTGTACACATGTATGAATGTATGTATGTATAATTTTATTTATAAAGCACCCATTGGATACGCAGCGCTGTACATTATAAAATACAGATATCAACAAGGGGATAAGTACAAGCCATTATACAGAAGATAAAAATGAAGTTAAATACAATTTCATACATCGGGTAAGAAAGCATACATATATATTATGTAAATGGATATAAGTGCAACATGCCTTGACACATTAGGATTGAGATCCTGCCCGAAAGCTTACAATCTAAATGAACCAGACTACCAACCCGATCAATGGTCTGTCTGATGGTGATTATCGCGGTTATGCCGATATATTGGGCCTTTTTAAAACTCACAGATATCCGCCATTCTTGAATATTGGCCCATGCGTAGAACGCCTTAGGTGAGGCCACACTGCAACGCACAGAATCGCGCAAAAATCGCGGCATTATCGCACGCGATTGTGTGCGCATTCTTCGCGTTTCGCCGTCGCGTTTTGCGCATGCGTTTCGCCTTTTCACGTTATGGACACGCATGCGTTAACGACCAAAAATGGTGAACGCATGCGTTACCATAACCGAACGGACGCCAATCGCATGCGCATCGGAAACCGCGGGAATTTTTGGTTCCCGCGTTTTCCATTTTAGCGAAAATCGCGTGCGCAAACGCTCGAAAAACGCGCTAGTGTGGGCCTAGCCCCTCACTGTGCAATCTGAACCCAGTCTTACCACAATGCATTACTCACCATATTGATATCCCTGATAAACCTATTCCTGTTCCCCTACAATGAATGTGCAGAGGAATCGCAAGGTGTGTGAACAGCTGAACCCCGATGGTTAAAGTCATTATGATAATTGTTAACATCTAGAATCCCATGTTGTTTGGAATTCACTATGCTAGAAGGCTTGGCGCATTGACCTCCTACATCGTTCCCGCATAACAAACTGTAACAGAACAAGAAAGGATACGAAATCACCGATCTTTAGATCTATGTGTTTCACCTTTGTATAGCAGCCCATAGAATGTTAATCAATTCTGCTAACTTAGGCCCCACTACAACGCACCAAAATCGTTGATTAGGGCTAGGCCACACTGCTGCTCTTTTTCAATCATTGAAAACGTGGCAATGCACCGAAAACGCGAGTTTTCGGGTGCGTTGGCGATTTGTGTTCCGCATTTTAAATCGCAATCGCACGTGTTTTCCAATACTTATGAAAAAAAAATGCATGCCAAACGCAAAAAAATCGCACATGAAATCGCATGCCATTCCGTGTGCGATTGTGTTTGCATTGCAGTGTGGCCGTGCCCTTACTGTGTGTTTGCACATGCGTTTGCTTAAAAAAGTGGTGCACGCAAACGCATCGGAAATGGTAGAAATTTTTTGGGATCCTGTAAATTCCATTTTAACCAAAATCGCATGCGCAATAGCGTGCGCAAAACGCGTGTGCAAAAAAAAAGGCGTTACTGTGGCCTAGCCCTTAGGATCTGCTTTGCTTAGCATTGCTGGCTCCTAGGAAATAAAGAGGTGAAGCTTTTCCCAACGTAAATATAATAATAAAAACCAAAACAGACTCTCTGTCCGGATCCATTAGGACTGCACCCAACAAACTGGAGAAATGTACGTTGCCATGGAGATTTGCCTTACCTGAACACATTCAAGAAGCTAACGACTGACAGTAAACCAAGAGACATGACTGTAGGAGAAGTCGGCAGGTAGACTGATTAGTGCCAACCAAGCTGGCAATACCTACTAATCAAGAAATGTATTTAAATTAAATTCAATTTTAACATGTCCAACCCCAAACCTATAATCCCCCCCACTACTGGCCCCACTGTGTAGTGTAATAAAATCCTTACCTTCATCCCAGCTCCAAATGATTCTCCAGTAATCCCCCCAAAAACTGCCCACCAGGAGTACTGCACTATACTCCATATAGGACTCTGCCTCCTGTCACTCCTCCGTGAGAATTTGCCATGAGCAGAAGAGCCCTCCCCCCCTCCTCTCCCTCCCATTTTGGTCTCCCTCCCCCTAGTTGTGAAACCCCTTGGCCGTATGTTAGTGCTTTCCCCCTAGCCCCAACGGATATAATAAATTATCAGAGACTCCCCTGAACTCTGCTTACCTTACCTCTTTCCCTGACGTTCTAAGCAGCTGGCGTCCGTGATTGGCTGCCTTTCAACCAATCACAGACGCGGCTGCCGGTCCCATCCCCTGCTTGCAGTTCCGTCAAGCAGAGGGCCGAGACAATGCGGCGGAGGAAAGAAGTAAGGTAAGTAAAGATCAGGGGCGTTTCTAATGATTTTATTATAGCGTTTGGGCTGGGGGGGAAGCCCTGCTATATGCAAAAATTTTTAGGAAGGGTGGACATACCCATTAAAAAAAAAACAAACAACCGTGGCAAAATCAGTTCAGCGTATCATGCTTTCAGAGTTTATACTGCAACCTTTGGGCATGTCTAATTTTATATGCCCAGCCTCTTCCTCCAAGAGCCGCTGCTGCTGGTAACACCAAATCTTTATTTTGGCACCTGTGTCATGGATTAGTTGGGGCTGGCATCACCAGCTGAAGAGGACGATGCAACACAAAAATGGAGGCAGATTTATAATTGGAATGTTTTTAAATTATGTATCAGTCCTAAAAAAAACACAACACAACATATATGAAATAATAATACTGAACGGCTGGTCAGAATTAGTAATGCATGAAGCAGGCAGCTAGAGCATTCAGTCATTGGCTATGATGTCATTGGCTATGATGTCAAACTGTCATGACTGACAGCTCCTAACTGGAAGAACCAGGAAGCAGAAAGAAAGGTGACAGAAGATTGGGCATTATTTCAGGTTATCGTCTTACATTTCTCAGATTTCTAGCTATTGCAGTTTTGGGACTTGGGTTGATTTACCTATACCGTGATACATTTTTCATTTGAGCGATGGACTTTAAACTCTCTCTGCTATAAGATGGTGTTAAAAAAGTAGAAAAGTCTCAAATCGCGGTATTGAATTACTTGCTGGAACAGTAAAAATCACTGCACTAATTTACCTGTTTGTACACTTTGTACACAGTGTTTCCATTGGTCTATTGGTAACCTGTCATCCTGCCAGACAAATTCCAAGTGGAGACACCTGGGCACACATATTAATCTCTCTTCTCTTTGGCAATCCTACAGGGGTTATTTTCAACACTCAGGCAGGTTAATTCTAACTTGTGTTTTTTGTGTCTTCTGTGTGTTTGATTTCAGAAATAGAATTGATGACAAATCTATTCCTCTGAACGACTCCTCCACTAATTTCCAGAAAACGTCTCACTCTACACCAGCGATGTTTCAGAACTACAACTTTCCTGGCTGCACTCTGCTGGAATGTGAGAGTTGTAGTTTAAAACATTTGCAGTTGGACATCTCTACGGTACATTAATAAGCATCATCCTCCAAAGGTGATTTTAAGCCATGATAGGATGGTATTAGCATATTAGTATTAGCAAATGACACCGAAACCGTCTACTGGAGCATTGGAACCTTCCAACCACCTGATCTTCTCTAATTGGTTTGAGGGAAAGTACACAGCTGTCCCTTCTCAGTATTAACATGGGATACGTCTTCATCTTGCTGCTGAGAGCATAATGCACAGCATAATTATATTTCTAATAGCTGCTATTACGTTCTGCTGAGTTGACCCAGGCTGTAGATTCCTTTCTTGCCACACCATTCAAGGAAAAAAATGGTACAAACTACAGCACTGAATTACCTGTGGGTACTGCAGTTCTAGGGCATTAAACGTAAAAGGAAAGTACAATCCCTAAGTCCAATTAATATCTAGCAGCAGAACAAACCCCCCACCCCCAAAAAACCCTGAACTGAGAAATTCCTCTTGATCCTTAATGGCTCTGATTATCTTCCTCCTCATCCTTCTGGGTAGCAGCTATCAGTCACGGCCATGACAGTGGCATCACAGTCAGTGACTTACAGCTGCTTTCCAAGCTGCCTCTGATTGGCTGAATAAGCTTATTACCAGCTGGACAGGGGTGGGGTGGTGGTGGTGTGGAAGGGTGCACTTACCCTTTAAAGGAGAGGTAAAGATAACTAGAGGTAAAGGAGAGGTAATTGTTAACTAGCATAGCTGTATCTCTTACCAGCAAGATTTTGGAGAAATTATGTTTAATTCTGCAGGTTTCTACTGTAACTTTCACTGAGTGGGTCACAGACCCAGATACAGACTTGCACATGCTCAGTAGATTATCGTCTAACACCCTCTTCCTTAACAGAGCTGTCATGGATCCCAGATTTCCAGGCAGTAAAAGACATCTGGGCCCCAAAACTAACATCAAATTATTTATCATCCTATTTATAATAAGTAAAAAAAAAACTGTAATGTTACCAAGGAGTTTTATGGCCAAATCAGTGGATACAATACAGTATCTGCCATCTCTGGACAATCCCCACCGTGAGTTAATATGCAAATAGGAAACTAATGAGAAAACCATTTGTGTTCCATTATAACACATTGAGGTACAATTACATTGCAAGTCTGTGCTAAGCTCCTAATGATGTGAATCCCCAATATTACCCATTTCCCCATGTTCCCCCGTGTTTTATATTATATTGCTGTGCAGTTATTCCAATAATCGACTGCAGTAAAAAGCAGAATAGGGACAACATAATGGGAATCAATCCTCTAAGTAAAGCCATTTTCTAAACAGGATTCGGCCTATGGATATCAGCTCATTGGTAAAATGACATCAAATAAACCGACAGATACTCACTGGGAACTGTTAATGGCTCTGAGTGGCCTTAAAACTCGTACAGTGCGGATTGCAGACAGGCTGACGTTATGTCCATCAAGGGATATTCCAGCATCCTGAGGGGAAAATATCAACAAATGAAAGTTAATTTCAGACTACACAACATAGAAATTGCAAGGCTCAGTCAGAAATAGTAAAAGTGTCTAATATTAGAAAACAATCCCCACCATATGAAATACACATACTGTATATAAGGGATAATGTGTCACTTAGTGTTATAAAGGATATTACATCCCCCAGGAGGTCTGACCACATAAAAGAACAAGGCCGCAGGCCCAATGCTTAATACATGGCAGGGAACTTTGAGGTGACTTAATATCCTTATAATGTGTATAGTATTGAGGTTGAAGAAAGACATACATCCATCCAGTCCAACCCATCTAGCAATATCCTCATTTCCTGCCTAATGTTGATCCAGAGGAAGGCAAAAAAAACCCACCAAATTATGAAGGGGAAAAAAATTCCTTCCTGACTCCAAGTGGCAATCGGAAATTTCCTCTGGATCAACTCTACTTTATGTATCAATACCAGTAACTTGTAACATTCCTTGTTTGCAGAAACTCATCCAGTTTTTTTTTAAACTGACCAATGAACCTGCCATTAACACAGTCCACTGGAAGACAGTTCCATAGCTTTAACCGTTCTCACAGTGACAAACCCTTTCCCAACTTCCTTTATGTATCAATACCAGTAACTTGTAACATTCCTTGTTTGCAGAAACTCATCCAGTTTTTTTTTAAACGACCATGAACCTGCCATTACAACGTCCACTGAAGAACAGTTCCATAGCTTTACCGTTCTCACAGTGACAAACCCTTTCCCAACTCTACTTTGTATCAATACCAGTAACTTGTAACATTCCTTGTTTGTAGAAACTCATCCAGCTTTTTATTAAACTGACCAATGAAACCTGCCATAACAACGTCCTGGAAGACAGTTCCATAGCCTTACCTTTCCACAGTGACAAACCCTTTCCCAACTCTACTTTATGTATCAATCCCGTAACTTGTAACATTCCTTGTTTGTAGAAACTCATCCAGCTTTTTATTAAACTGACAATGAACCTGCCATAACAACGTCCACTGGAAGACATTCCATAGCTTTACCGTTCTCACAGTGAAAAACCCTTTCCAATTTGAAGCCTAAACCTTTTTCTTCAAGTCTTAAGGGATGTCCTCGTGTCCTTTGGTGAACAATGCCCCAGATAGTTTATTGTATGGCCCGTTAATGTATTTATACACCAGTAATCATATCCCCTGCAAGCGCCTTTTCTCCAGCGTACATATTGTAACTTTTCCAGTCTCTCTTCATATTCAAGCTCCCCCAATCCCCTTATTAATTTAGTTGCCCTTCTCTGAACCCTTTCCATTTCAAAGATGTCCTTTTTGTACACGGATTCCAAAATTGCACTGCATATTCCAAATGAGGGCCTTACCAATGCTTTGTAAAGAGAGAATTACATTTTCCTCCCTTGATCCATACCTCGCTTTATACAAGAATACCATGCTGGCTCTGGCTGTTGCCGCCTGGCACTGCTTGCTACCTTTAGTTTGTTAACCACCAAAACTCCAAGATCCCTTTCCAACAGGGATTCACTTAACACAGAGCCATTTATAGTATAAGTAGCACAGTATTTAAGTCCAATGCATCACCTTACATTTATCAACATTGAATTTCATCTGCCACTTAGCAGCCCAATGTGATAATCTATCTAGATCCCCTTGCAACGATTGCACATCCTCTGAAGTTTTTAATGGTCAACAAAGTTTTGGTCGTCAGCAACACAGAAACCTTGCTGACAATCCCCACTTCCATCATTAATAAATAGATTAAATAGAAGCGGCCCCAACACAGAACCCTGTGGCACCCCACTTAGCACTTTAGTCCAAATGATGAAGCCCCATTAACAACTACTCTCTCATCCTATTCATTAACCAATTTTCTTCCATGTACAAATGTGACTCCCCAGACCAACAGACCTTAGCTTATTCATTAGTCCCTATGGGGGACTGTACAAAGCCTTTGCAAAATCCAATAACTACATCTACTGCTATACCAGATTCTAATTTTCTATTACTACTTCCTCATAAAAGCCCAGCAGTTAGTTTGACAAGATCTATTCCTCCTAAATCCATGCTGGTTACTACTTATAATGTCAGTCATTGAAACATACTCTAGAACATGTTCCCTTATTAAACTTTCCAGGATCTTCCCCACCACTGAAGTTAAACTTACAGGCCTGTAATTACCCGGCTGTGAACGAATACCCTTTTTGAATATTGGAATAACATCAGCCTTTTTCCAATCCAGAGGCACACCACCGGACATGAGGGAATCAGCAAAAATAAGAACAATGGCCTAGATAAAACTGAACTTAGCTCCTTAAGTACCGGATGTATTTTATCCGGTCCAGGAGATTTATTAATATTAACCTTATTTAGTTCTTTCTGTACCTTATCCTCGGTTAACCAAAGTGAACTTGAATCTTGTATACCATTATTGCTACTATACTCTATGATATCTGTACTTGGATCTTCTATAGTGTATACAGAGGAAAAAAATTATTCAAGACATTTGCTTTATCGCCATCCTCCGTAACTAACTTATCCCCATTAATTAATGGTGCCACATTCTCAGTCCTCATCTTCTTACTATATAATACTAAAAAAATGTTTAGGCTTAGTGATGCTTTCTTCAGCTATCCTAACTCATTATTAATTTTAGCTAGTTTGATTGCTTTCTTACACTCCTTGTTACAGTTTTTTATACTCCCTAAAGGCCCTTTCCGTTCCCTCGGCCTTAAATTTTAAATGCCTTTCTTCCTTAACATTTGCCTCTTTACATCAGATTCAGCCACATGGGCGCGGATTATTTTTTTTTACATTTATTTCCCAAGGGTATAAATTTAGATGTGAACTGGCTTAAATCCCCTTGAACACAGTCCACTTCTGTTCAGTACCTTTACCTGATAATACATTATCCCAGTTGACATTCGAAGAGCTGCTTTTAACCTGGGAAAATTTGCTTTCCTGAAATTAAATGTCTTGTTAACCCAGCGCACTTTTCCTTTCGATAACAAAGTCCAAATGCCACTATTTCATGGTCACTATTTCCTAAGCCTCCAGTTACCTTATATATCTATAATGCGCTCCACAATGTTAGATATTACCAGATCCAACAGAGCTCCTTTTCTAGTAGGAACCTCAACCCTGTGAGAGAATTCTCCGCAGCAAATTCAGGAACTCATCGCCTTTTTCTGTGATGGCAGTTCCACCACACCAATCAATGTCAGGGTAATTGAAGTCCCCATAATGAGCACATCCCAAACTTCAGCCCTTGCCAACTGCATATGAGTTGACTCACCACCTCTCTGCTACATTTGGCGGCTATAGCAGACACCAACAATGACATTACCCCCTTTCCTGTTGCCTAATTCCACCCATTTGCCTCCACTTTATCATCCAATCACCAGTTATCTCTCTCTTTAAATTGGCTTCAATTCTTTTTTAACATAAACACATACTCCTCCCCTTTCCTTTATTTTCTGTCCTGCCTAAACAGGCATTCCTTCTATATTTACAGCCCAGTCTGAGAACTGTTTAAACCGTTTCTGCTATACCTATTACATCATACTTTTCATTCAATGCCATCATTTCCAATTCACCCTTTTTGTCAGCCAGGCTTCTCGCATTTGCAAACATACATTTTAGATTAAGATCCTGTAATTTATTTGTACACTTTAATACACATTCCTCCTATACCCTATGCTAGCCCACCCCCCTTTCCGCCCACCACTGGCCTATCTACACCCTGCTTTCCCTCTGACTATCTATCCCAGTGAACTGCTAATACCCTCCCCCCCAAACCTAGTTTAAATCTCCTCCAACCCTCTAGCCATCTTCTCCCCTAAAACAGCTGCACCACCATCAGTGAGATGCAACCCTCCCTACTAAAGAGCCTGTAGCCGACACAAAGTCTGCCCAGTTCTCAAAAACCCAAACCCTTCTTCTTCTTACCCACACTCTTAGCCACGCATTAATGCTCCTAAGCTCCGCTGTCTTGTCTCGGCTTAGCACGTGCTGCAGTAGTATTTCTGAAAACACTACCCTCGAGGTCCTTGCTTTTATCTTGGCCCCTAGTTCTCGGAAATCATGTTAAGGACCTCACCTCCACCTCTAACTTTGTCATTGGCACCAATGTGACACAAGACCGCCGGGTCACACCCGGCCCCACCCAATAATCTGTCTACACGAACCACCACATGCCGAACCCTAGCACCAGGCAGGCAACACACAGTTCGGCATGTAGGGTCTTGGCGGCAGATTACCCTATCTACCTTCCTTTAATGGAGTCCCCTACCACTACCACCTGCCTTCATTCCTGACCCTTCGTTCCTCCTCCCTTGTATCAGAGATGGCAGTCCCCTGGGTGCTCAAGGGACTAGCCCCCTCCATACACGCTAATTCCGAGGTGTCCTCCTCCACTTCATTACCTAAGGTGGCAAATCTGTTGGGATGGACAATCTGGGAAGAAGCCCCCCTACTCTTCCGTCCCCCCATTTCCCCTAGTAACCCTAAACAAACTACCTCCTTCCTCATCCTTTCTTGTCCCTCTTCCACCCACCTCTATACTGGCCCCAGCCAGTGCCTGCTGACCCCCCAGTTCTCCAATCCCCGCAATGCTGCAAGCTGCCCCTTAGACTCTCCACCTCAGCTTCCAAACGGGCAACCCACTCACACCTGACACAGACATAGGTTCCCCGGAACGTCTGCTCCAGGTTCGTATACATGTGGCACGATGCACATTGCATGGTACTGACAAAACTCATTCCTTCTAATACACCACACCAACACAGTGACGCACAACCTTGTTTAATTGTCCTTCTTTTTCTATGTCCTTGGAGTCAAGTCCTAAGAGAAAGGGACACTTACAAGTTCGTTTCACTCACAGGAAACTTCCTTTGTTAGGTCCAAACCACAGGCCCAACAACTGTGAATCCTATTTAACTATAGGCCCCAACCCCCACACCAATTAGCAAGAAAGAAGGGAAAAAACAAACACTTATTAACCCTTTCACAGCCTGTTTGTGATTACAACAGTACAATACTAGAATATAGAAGTCCACACACCCCTTTAACTGGAAAGAAAGATAGTTAGTCTGCTTACTGCACACTCAGTCCTGCACACATAGTCCTTAACATGCTTGTGAAGGTTCTCATTCATCCAGGTCATGGTATATCTGTGTATTCAATTAGACAACTGGACTTGAAATGTAGTTCTTGAAGACGTTTCGCTAGTCATCCGACTGGCTTTCTCAATTCAGAATGACTTGTACAAGAATCTGTGGCAATTATGTACCCTGGAAAATCACAATTGCATATCACAGCCAGGTGTTAAGGGTGTGATTAGATAGTGGCTAAGAGGTGTTATAGGAACGCCCAGAGTAAGGTGTTAAACAAGCATTGTACATGCAGACAGTTGGTGTCGAACCCCCTCACCTCTATTTAGGCTTGGTTTCTTTATTTTCACAAAACATCGTATCCCTGTCTGCTTTAAACCGAACCACACACTGAGGCAGCAATGGTACATCCGAAAGACCCATATACCAAAACACAAGAAAAGCGACATCATATTGCAGTGCAGTGCAGTGAAGAATGCTCTGATTTGTATGTGGGGGAGACCAACAGCAACTGCATCAACGTATGGCCCAGCACAGAAGAGCCATTCCTCGGGTCAGGACTCCAGCCGTGTATCTGCATCTTAAGGATAAAGGACATACCTTTTGAAGATTGTAATGTTAACATACTGGCGAAGGACCGTGACTGGTTCAAGAGAGGTTTAAGGAGGCCATTTATGTGAAAATAAGAAACCAAGCCTAAAGTAGTAACTATAATTTGGGATTTTCCAGGGTATTTTCCAGGGTATAATTGCCACAGATTCTTGTACAAGTCATTCTGAATTGAGAAAGCCAGTCGGATGACTAGCGAAACGTCTTCAAGAACAACATTTCAAGTCCAGTTGATCTAATTGAATACAACAGATATAGTCCTTAACAGTAAAAACAATCCTTATTTTCAAACTTTAAACAATCCTATTTTCAAACTTTCACACACACCATACAACCATAAATGATTAAGTGTCTCTTCTTTTCTATGTCCTGAGATCAAGGTCCTTAAGAGAAAGGGACATTCACAAGTTCGTTTCACTCACAGGAAACTTCCTTTTGTTAGGTCCAAATGTGATAATATAAACACAAGTGTATGTTTAAAAAATGGTTATGCTATTTTAAAGAAAATAAATAGTAGAAAACTGACCGATTTACTTTCTTTTCTAAACCTCAGTTTACACTCCTGTTATATGGATCCAGTGCACAACTATTAAACTAAAAGTTTGCTAATGTAATTGTAAAAGGTTAGAAGTTAGGAACTTCCAGACTGGGGTTACCTTGACGTGGTTGGAAGGCTTTTCATTCATGTGATCACAGTAATGTATACTAAAACCCTTTTTTTTTATAAGTATGCCAGTGTGTAGATAATATGATATTGTATGGGGGCCTAGGAATGTCATTGATTATCTTTTCTATGTTTATATATATAGATATACTGTATAACGATAATTGATTATGTATGGGGCCTAGGAATGTGCATTGATTATCTTTTCTATGTATATTTATATAGATATACTGTATATACAGATTATGATTTGTGATGGGGCCTAGGAATGTGCATTGATTATCTTTTCTATGTTTATATATATATAGATATACTGTATATACAGATAATAGATATTGTGTGGGGCCTAGGAATGTGCATTGATTATCTTTTCTATGTATATTACAATTGATCTACTGTATATACAGATAATATGATATTGTGTGGGGCCTAGGAATGTACATTGATTATCTTTTCTATGTTTATATATATAGATATACTGTATATCACAGATAATATGATATTGTGTGGGGCCTAGAATGTGCATTGATATCTTTTCTATGTATATGATTATAGATATATGTATATAACAGATAATATAGATATTGTATGGGGCCTAGGAATGTACATTGATTATCTTTTCTATGTTTATATATTATATAGATATACTGTATATACAGATATATGATATTGTATGGGGCCTAGGAATGTACATTGATTATCTTTTCTATGTTATATATATATAGATATCTGTTATACAGATATAATGATATTGTGTGGGGCCTAGGAATGTGCATTGATTATCTTTTCTAGGTTATTATATATAGATATACTGTATATACAGATAATATGATATGGTATGGGGCCCGGAATGTGCATTGATTATCTTTTCTATGTTTATATATATAGATTTCTGTATATACAGTATATATGATATTGTATGGGGCCTAGGATGTGTCATTGATTATCTTTTCTATGTTTGTATATATAGATATACTGTATATACAGATAATATGATATTGTATGGGGCCTAGGAATGTGCATGATTATCTTTTCTATTTTTATATATATAGATATCTGTATATACATATTGATATTGTATGGGGCCTAGGAATGTACATTGATTATCTTTTCTATGTTTTATTATATAGATATACTGATATATACAGATAATATGATATTGTATGGGTCCCTAGGAATGTGGCATTGATTATCTTTTCTATGTTTATATATATATATGATATACTGTACATACAGATAATATGATATTGTATGGGGCCTAGGAATGTTGCATTGATTATCTTTTCTATTTATATATCATATAATATCTGTATATACAGATAATATGATATTGTATGGGGCCTAGGAATGTACATTGATTATCTTTTCTATGTTTATATATATATAGATATACTGTTATAAAGATAATATGATATTGTATGGGGCCTAGGAATGTACATTGATTATCTTTTCTATGTTTATATATATATAGATATATCTGTATACAGATAATATGATATTGTATGGGCCTAGGAATGTACATTGATTATCTTCTATGTTTATATATATATAGATATACTGTATATCAGATATATGTATTGTAGGGGGCCTAGAATGTGCATTGATTATCTTTTCTATGTTTATATATATGATATACTGTTTATCACGATAATATGATATTGTATGGGCCTAGGAATGTAATTGATTATCTTTTCTATGTTTATATATATAGCTATAACTATATATACGATAATATGATATTGATGGGCCTAGAATGTGCATTGATTATCTTTTCTATGTTTATATATATAGATATCCTGTATATACAGATAATATGATATTGTATGGGGCCTAGGAATGTGCATTGATTATCTTTTCTATGTTTGTATAATATAGTATATATGTATATACAGATAATATGAATATTGTATGGGGCCCAGGAATGTGCTTGATTATTTTTCTTGTTTATATATATATATATATATATATATATATAGTACTGTACATACAGATAATATGATATTGTATGGGGCCTAAGAATGTGCATTGATTATCTTTTCTATTTTTATATATAAGATATTCTGTAATACAGATAATATGATTTGTATGGGGCCTAGGAATGTACATTGATTATCTTTTCTATGTTTTATATATATATAGATATACTGTATATACAGATAATATGATATTGTATGGGCCTAGGAATGTAATTGATTATCTTTTCTATGTTTATAATATATATAGATATATACTGTATATACAGATAATATGATATTGTATGGGGCCTGGAATGTACATTGATTATCTTTTCTATGTTTATATATATATAAGATATACTGTATATCAGATATATATATTGTATGGGGCCTAGGAATGTACATTGATTATCTTTTCTATGTTTATATATATATAGATATACTGTATATACAGATAATTGATTTGTATGGGGCCTAGGATGTGCATTGATTATCTTTTCTATGTTATATTATATATAGATATACTGTATATACAGATAATATGATATGTATGGGGCCTAGGAATGTCATTGATTATCTTTTCTATGTTTATATATATATATATATCTACTGTTATACAGATACTATGATTTTATGGGGCCTAGGAATGTACATTGATTATCTTTTCTATGTTTATATATTATAGATATACTTAGATATACAGATAAATATGATATTGTATGGGGCCTAGGAATGTGCATTGATTATCTTTTCTATTGTTTATATATATATGATATCTGTATATACAGATAATATGATATTGTATGGGGCCTAGAATGTCATTGATTATCTTTTCTATGTTTATATATATAGATATACTGTATACAGATAATATGATATTGTATGGGGCCTAGGAATGTGTATTGATTATCTTTTCTATGTTTATATATATGATATATCTGTATATACAGATATATGATAGTTGTATGGGGGCCTAGGTGTACATTGATTATCTTTTCTATGTTTATATAATATGATATACTGTATATACGATATATGATTTGTATGGGGCCTAGGAATGTGCATTGATTTCTTTTCTATCATGTTATGTATATATATAGATATACGTATCATACAGATAATATGATATTGTATGGGGCCTACGAATGTACTTGATTATATTATCTTTTCTATGTTTATATATATATAGATATACTGTATATACAGATAATATGATATTGAATGGGGCCTAGGAATGTGCATTGATTATCTTTTCTATGTTATAATATAGATATACTGTATATCAGATATATGATATTGTATGGGGCCTAGGAATGTGCATTGATTATCTTTTCTATGTTTATAATATAGATATACTGTAATACGATAATATGATATTGTATGGGGCTAGGGAATGTGCATTGATTATCTTTTCTATTTTTATATATATAGATATACTGTATATACAGATAATATGATATTGTATGGGGCCTAGGAAGTGCATTGATTATCTTTTCTATGTTTATTATAATAGATAACTGTAATAACAGATAATATGATATTGTATGGGGCCTAGGAATGTGCATTGATTATCTTTTCTATTTTTATATATATAGATATACTGTATAACAGATAATATGATATTGTATTGGCCTAGGAATGTATTGATTATCTTTTCTATGTTTATATATATAATATATCCTGTATATACGATAATATGATATTGTATGGGGCCTAGGAATGTACATTGATTATCTTTTCTATGTTTATATATATATAAGATATCCTGTATATACAGATAATGATATTGTAGGGGCCTAGGAATGTACATTGATTATCTTTTCTATGTTTATATATATAATAGATACTGTATTAATACAGATAATTATATTTGTATGGGCCCCTAGGAATGTGCATTGATTATCTTTTCTATTATATGTATATATATATGATATACTGTATATACAGATATATGATATTGTATGGGGCCTAGGAATGTACATTGATTTCTTTTTCTATGTTTATTATATAAATTTATACTGTATATACAGATAATTGATATTGTATGGGGCCTAGGAATGTGCATTGATTATCTTTTCTATTTTATATATATAGATATTCTGTATATACAGATAATATGATATTGTATGGGGCCTAGGAATGTACATTGATTATCTTTTCTATGTTTATATATATATATATACTGTATATACAGATAATATGATATTGTTAGGGCCTAGGAATGTGATTGATTATCTTTCTCTGTTTATATATATGATATACTGTATATACAGATAATATGATATTGTATGGGGCCTAGGAATGTGATTGATTATCTTTTCTATGTTTATATATATATAAGATATACTGTATATACAGATAATATGATATTGTATGGGACCTAGGAATGTGCATTGATTATCTTTTCTCTGTTTATATTATATAGATACTGTTATACAGATAATATGATATTGTATGGGGCCTAGGAATGTATTGATTATCTTTTCTATGTTTATATATATAGAATACTGTATATACAGATAATATGATATTGTATGGGGCCTAGGAATGTACATTGATTATCTTTTCTATGTTTATATATATAGAATTACTGTATAAAGATAATATGATATTGTATGGGCCTGGAGGTACATTGATTATCTTTTCTATTTATATATATAGATATCTGTATATCCGATAATTGATATTGTATGGGCCTAGGAATGTAGCATTGATTATCTTTTTAGTATATATATATAGATATCTGTATACAGATATAATGATTTGTTATGGGCCTAGGAATGTACTTGATTATCCAGAGTTTTATGTTTATATATATAGAATATACTGTATATACAGATATATGATATTGTATGGGGCCTAGGAATGTGCATTGATTATCTTTTCTATGTTTATATATATATAGATATACTGTATATACAGATAATATGACTATGTATGGGGCCTAGGAATGTACATTGATTATCTTTTCTATATGTTTATATATATATATATACTGTATAATACAGATACTATGATATTGTATGGGCTAGGAATGTACATTGATTTCTTTTCTATATGTTATATATATAGATATACTGATATACAGATAATATGATATTGTATGGGGCCTGGAAATGTACATTGATTATCTTTTCTATGTTTAATATATATATATATATATATATATATATATATATATCTATCTACGTTATACAGATAATATGATATTGTATGGGGCCTAGGAATGTACATTGATTACTTTTCTATGTTTATATATATATAGATTACTGTAATCCAGATAATATGATATTGTATGGCCTGGAATCATTGATTATCTTTTCTATGTTTATATATATAGATAACGTTATAACAGATAATATGATATTGTATGGGGCCTATTTAGGAATGTAGCTTGATTATCTTTTCTATGTTTGTATATATATAAGATATACTGTATATACAGATAATATGATATTGTATGGGGCCTAGGAATGTGCATTGATTATCTTTTCTTTTCTATTTTTATATATATATATAGATTCTGTATATACCAATAATATTATTGTATGGGGCCTAGGAATGTCATGTGTTATCTTTTCTCTATGTTTATATATATAGATATACTGTATACAATAATATGATATTGTATGGGGCCTAGGAATGTGCATTGATTATCTTTTCTATGTTTGTATATATATATATATTGTATATACAGATAATATGATTTGTATGGGGCCTAGGAAGTGCATGTTTATCTTTTCTATTTTATATATTATAGATATCTGTATATACAGATATATGATATTGTATGGGGCCTAGAATGTACATTGATTATCTTTTCTAGTTTATATATATATAGTTAATATCTATAGTCGTAATATGATTTGATGGGCCCCTAGGATGTCATGATTTACTTTTCTATGTTTATATATATTAGAGATATACTGTAATACAGATAATTATATATTGTATGGGGCCTAGGAATGTCATTGATTATCTTTTCTATGTTATATATATATAGAATTACTGTATATACAGATAAGATGATATTGTATGGGGCCTAGGAATGTACATTGATTATCTTTTCTATGTTTATATATATACGATATACTGTTATACAGATAATATGTATTGTATGGGGCCTAGGAATGTACATTGATTATCTTTTCTATGTTTATATATTATAGATATACTGTATATACAGATATATTGAATTGTATGGCCTAGGAATGTCATTGATTATCTTTTCTATGTTTATATATATATAGATATATACTGTATATACAGATAATTGATATGTATGGGGCCTAGAATTATCATTGATTTCTTTTCTATGTTTATATATATAGATATCACTGTTATACAGATAATATGATATTGTATGGGGCCTAGGAATGTACATTGATTATCTTTCTATGTTTATGATAATATATAGTATACTATATATAGCAGGATATATGATTATGTATGGGGCCTAGGAAATGGTGATTAGATTCTTTTCTTGTTTAATATTATAGATTACTGTAATATACAGATAATATGATATGTTATGGGCCTAGGAATGGCCATTGATTCTCTTTTCTATGTTTGTATATATATAAGATATACTGTATACCGATCATGATATTGTATGGTGCCCTGAATGTCAGTGATTTCTTTTCTATGTTTTTATTTCTCTTATTCAGTTTTGATTTGTTGGGGCCTGGCTTTGTTTCTTTTCTACTGTTTCTATATCTACGTAGTCATGATTCTGTCTTGTATTCTGGGGCCTAGAATTCATTGATTATCTTTTCTATGTTTATATATATATAGATATACTGTATATACAATATAATATGATATTGTATGGGGCCTGGAATGTGCATTGATTATCTTTTCTATGTTTATATAGTATAATATCTGTATATACGATAATATGATATTTTATGGGGCCATCGGATGTCATTGATTATCTTTCTATGTTTATATATATAGATGATAACTGTATACAGATAATATGATATTGTATGGGGCCTAGGAATGTACATTGATTATCTTTTCTATGTTTAATATATATAGATACATACTGTCATAACAGATAATATGATATTTTAGGGGCCTAGGAATGTGCATTGATTATCTTTCTATGTTTTATATATATAGATATACTGTATATCCAGATAAATTGATATTGATGGGGCCGGTAGATGTACATTGATTATCTTTTCTATGTTTTATATATATAATATACTGTATATACAGTAATATGATATTGTATGGGGCCTAGGAATGTACATTGATTATCTTTTTCATGTTTAAATATAATAGAGATACACTGTAATAACAGATAATAATGATATTGTATGGGGCCTAGGAATGTGATTGATATATCTTTTCTATTTTTATATATATGATATTGCTTATATACCAGTATAGGATATTGTATGGGGCCTAGAATGTTCATTGATTATCTTTTCTATGTTTATATTAAGTATAATATACTGTATATAACAGATAATATGCTTTGTCTGGGGCCTGGATGTGACATTTTTCTTTCTTGTTTATATCATTATATCTCTACTGTTATACAGTATACTTGATATTGTACTGGGGCCTAGGATGTGTATTATTTCTTTCTATTTATATAAATATAGATATCCTGTATACAGATAAATGTATTCTTATGGGGCCTAGGAATGTGCATGATTATCTTTTCTATGTTATATTATATATATAGATATACTGTAATATACAGATAATATGTATTGTATGGGGCCTAGAATGTGCATTGATTATCTTTCTATGTTTTATTATATATAGATATACTGTATATAGAGATAATTGATATTGTATGGGGCCTAGGATGTGCATTGATTATCTTTCTATGTATATACATATAGATATACTGTATATACAGATAATTATGATATTGTATGGGGCCTAGGACATGTGATTTATATCTTTTCTATGTTTAAATACATATAGATAACTGTATACTACAGATAATATGATTGTATGGGGCTAGGAATGTGCATTGATTATCTTTCTATGTTTTATATATATAGAATACTGTATATACAGATAATATGATATTGTATGGGGCCTAGAATGTGCATTGATTATCTTTTCTATGTTTTATATATATAGATATACTGTTATACAGATAATATGATATTGTTGGGGCCTAGGAATGTGATCTGATTATCTTTTCTATGTTTTATATAATAGATACTCGTAATACAGATAATATGATATATTGTATGGGGCCTAGGAATTGCATTGATTATCTTTTCTATGTTTATATATATAAAGATATCTGTATATACAGATATATATTGTATGGATGGGGCCTAGGAATGTAATTGTTATCTTTTCTATGTTTATATATATAGATATACTGTATAACAGATAATATTATATGTTGGGGCCTAGTGTCCATTGTTTCTTTTTCTTGTTTTTTTCATACGTCTCTGTTTCCGTCTGATTTGTTGGGGGCCTCGGAATGTCATTGACATTTTTTCTATTTTATATATATATAGATATCTGTATATACAGTAAATATGATTTGTATGGGCCAGGATGTCATTGATTATATTTTCTTTAATGTATATTATAATATCTCTGTATTTACAGATTATGATTTTATGGGTGGTCCTAGGAATGTACATTGATTATCTTTTTCTATGTTTATATATATATAGATATACTGTATATACAGATAATATGATATTGTATGGGGCCTAGAATGTGTATTGATTATCTTTCTCTGTTATATATTATGATATATCTGTATACAGATAATATGATATTGTAATGGGGCCTAGGAATGTGCATTGTATTATCTTTTCTATGTTTATATATATATATATATTATACTGTATATACAGATAATATGATATTGTATGGGCCTAGGAATGTGTCATTGATTATCTTTTCTTCTCTGTTTATATAGATATAGATATAGTAATAACGGTATATGATATTGTATGGGCCTAGGAATGTGTATTGATTATCTTTTCTATGTTTATATATATAGACATACTCTGTTATTACAGATAATAATGATATTGTAATGGGCCTAGGAATGTACATTGATTATCTTTCTATGTTTATATATATAGATATCCTGTCTATTCAGATAATATTATATGTATGGGGCCTAGGAATGTAACATTGTTTCTTTTCTTATGTTTATATTATATAGATAACTGTATATACAGATATATGATTTGTTGGAGGGCCTAGGAATGTACATTGATTTCTTTTCTATGTTTATATATATAGATATACTGTATATACATAGAATATGATTTGTATGGGGCCTAGGAATGTACATTGATTATCTTTTTTCTATGTTTATATATTCGTATACTGTATATACAGATACTATGATATTGTATGGGGCCTAGGCATGTGCATTGATTATCTTTTCTATGTTTATATATATAGATATACTGTTATATACCAGATACTATGATATTGTTGGGGCCTAGGACTGTACATTAATTATCTTTTCTATTTTTAATATATAGTATTACTGTATACCAGCTAAATGATATTGTTGGGGCCTAGGAATGTACATTGATTGGTCTTTGGTCTCTGTTTATATATATAGATATACTGTATATACAGATAAATTGATATTGTATGGAAAAGGCAAAGCCCTCACTCACTCACTCACTCATCACTAATTCTCCAACTTGCAGTGGAGGCAGACGGCTTAAATTTGGCAGGCTCATTCATTGCACCTTACTTACAAAAGTTAAGCAGGTTTCGTTTCGAAAAGGCAAAGCCCTCACTCCTTAAATTTGGCAGGCTCATTCATTGCACCTTACTTACAAAAGTTAAAGGACAATTATACTCACCTTTTCCCCGATCCACTGCAGCATAGTACCCAGGGTGAGGACCTAAAATCGCTAAGTCCTCACCCTGGGTTCTTTCTCTAACTCCTGCACTACTTACCGCAAATCTGCTTCGGCGATCCACAGTGTTCCACCTCATTCCTACTGTCAGTGACAGTCGTGAGGCAGCCAATTGGAAGACACACCTCCTTGCAGAGCGTATCTTCCTATTGGCTGCCTCGCGATCTGTCATTGAAGCAGGAAGAGTGGAGGAACGGAGCAATCGGCGAAGCAGATTTGGGGTAAGTAGTGCAGGAGTTAGGGAAAGTACCCAGGGTGAGGACTTAGTATAGTATAGTATAGTATTTGAGGTTGAATACAGACATACGTCCATCCAGTCCAACCCATCTAGCAATATCCTCATTTCCTGCCTAACTGTTGATCCAGAGGAAGGCAAAAAAAAACCACCAAATTTATGAAGGGGGAAAAAATCCCTTCCTGACTCCAAGTGGCAATCGGAAATTTCCCTGGATCAACTCTACTTTATGTATCAATACCAGTAACTTGCAACATTCCTTGTTTGCAGAAACTCATCCAGCTTTTTTTTGAAACTGACCAATGAACCTGCCATTACAACGTCCACTGGAAGACAGTTCCATAGCCTTACCGTTCTCACAGTGAAAAACCCTTTCCGAGCTTGAAGCCTAAACCTTTTTTCTTCAAGTCTTAAGGGATGTCCTCGTGTCCTTTGACATGTTCTCTTGGTGAACAATGCCCCAGATAGTTTATTGTATGGCCCGTTAATGTATTTATACACAGTAATCATATCCCCACGCAAGCGCCTTTTCTCCAGCGTACATAATTGTAACTTTTCCAGTCTCTCTTCATATTCAAGCTCCCCCAATCCCCTTATTAATTTAGTTGCCCTTCTCTGAACCCTTTCCATTTCAAAGATGTCCTTTTTGTACACAGGATTCCAAAATTGCACTTCATATTCCAAATGAGGCCTTACCAATGCTTTGTAAAGAGGGAGAATTACATTTTCCTCCCTTGAATCCATACCTCGCTTTATACAAGACAATACCATGCTGGCTCTGGCTGTTGCCGCCTGGCACTGCTTGCTACCTTTAAGTTTGTTATCCACCAAAACTCCAAGATCCCTTTCCAACAGGGATTCACTTAACACAGAGCCATTTATAGTATAAGTAGCACAAGTATTTTTAAGTCCAAAATGCATCACCTTACATTTATCAACATTGAATTTCATCTGCCACTTAGCAGCCCAATGTGATAATCTATCTAGATCCCCTTGCAACGATTGCACATCCTCTGAAGTTTTTAATGGTCGACAAAGTTTTGTGTCGTCAGCAAACACAGAAACCTTGCTGACAATACCCACTTCCAAATCATTAATAAATAGATTAAATAGAAGCGGCCCCAACACAGAACCCTGTGGCACCCCACTTAGCACTTTAGTCCATAATGATGAAGCCCCATTAACAACTACTCTCTGCATCCTATTCTTTAACCAATTTTCTATCCATGTACAAATGTGACTCCAGACCAACAGACCTTAGCTTATTCATTAGTCGCCTATGGGGGACTGTATCAAAAGCCTTTGCAAAATCCAAGTAAACTACATCTACTGCTATACCAGAGTCTAAATTTCTACTTACTTCCTCATAAAAGCCAAGCAAGTTAGTTTGACAAGATCTATTCCTCCTAAATCCATGCTGGTTACTACTTATAATGTCAGTCCTTGAAACATACTCTAGAACATGATCCCTTATTAAACTTTCCAGGATCTTCCCCACCACTGAAGTTAAACTTACAGGCCTGTAATTACCCGGCTGTGAACGACTACCCTTTTTGAATATTGGAATAACATCAGCCTTTTTCCAATCCAGAGGCACACCACCGGACATGAGGGAATCAGCAAAAATAAGAAACAATGGCCTAGATAAAACTGAACTTAGCTCCCTAAGTACCCTAGGATGTATTTTATCCGGTCCAGGAGATTTACTAATATTAACCTTATTTAGTTCTTTCTGTACCATATCCTCGGTTAACCAAAGTGAACTTGAATCTTGTATACCTTTATTGCTACTATACTCTATGATATCTGTACTTGGATCTTCTATAGTGTATACAGAGGAAAAAAAATTATTCAAGACATTTGCTTTATCGCCATCCTCCGTAACTAACTTATCCCCATTAATTAATGGTGCCACATTCTCAGTCCTCATCTTCTTACTATTAATATTCTTAAAAAAATGTATAGGCTTAGTGATGCTTTCTTCAGCTATCCTAACTTAATTATTAATTTTAGCTAGTTTGATTGCTTTCTTACACTCCTTGTTACAGTTTTTATACTACCTAAAGGCCCTTTCCGTTCCCTCGGCCTTAAAGGTTTTAAATGCCTTTTTCTTCCTTACCATTTGCCTCTTTACATCAGAATTCAGCCACATGGGCGTGGATTTATTTTTTTTACATTTATTTCCCAAGGGTAAAAATTTAGATGTGAACTGGCTTAAAATCCCCTTGAACACAGTCCACTTCTGTTCAGTACCTTTACTAATACATTATCCCAGTTGACATTCTGAAGAGCTGCTTTTAACCTGGGAAAATTTGCTTTCCTGAAATTAAATGTCTTTGTTAACCCTGCGCACTTTTCCTTTCGATAACAAAGTCCAAATGCCACTATTTCATGGTCACTATTCCCTAAGCCTCCAGTTACCTTTATATCTATAATGCGCTCCACAATGTTAGATATTACCAGATCCAACAGAGCTCCTTTTCTGGACCTCAACCACCTGTGAGAGAAAATTATCCTGCAGCAAATTCAGGAACTCATCGCCGTTTTCTGTGATGGCAGTTCACCACACGCACCAATGTGAACCAAGACCGCCGGGTCACACCCGGCCCCACCCAATAATCTGTCTACACGATCCACCACATGCCGAACCCTAGCACCAGGCAGGCAACACACAGTTCGGCATGTAGGGTCTTGGCGGCAGATTACCCTATCTACCTTCCTTATAATGGAGTCCCCTACCACTACCACCTGCCTTGCATTCCTGACCCTTCGTTCCTCCTCCCTTGTATCAGAGATGGCAGTCCCCTGGGTGCTCAAGGGACTAGCCCCCTCCATACATGCTAATTCCGAGGTGTCCTCCTCCACTTCATTACCTAAGGCGGCAAATCTGTTGGGATGGACAATCTGGGAAGAAGCCCCCCTACTCTTCCGTCCCCCACTTCCCCTAGTAACCCTAACAAAACTACCTCCTTCCTCATCCTTTCTTGTCCCTCTTCCACCCACCTCTATACTGGCCCCAGCCAGTGCCTGCTGACCCCCCAGTTCTGCCAATCCCCGCAATGCTGCAAGCTGCCCCTTAGACTCTCCACCTCAGCTTCCAAACGGGCAACCCACTCACACCTGACACAGACATAGGTTCCCCGGAACGTCTGCTCCAGGTTCCTATACATGTGGCAGCGATTTTAGGTCCTCACCCTGGGTACAATCAGCTATGGAAGAAGAGGAGCGAGGGTGAGGTGAGTATACTTGTACTTTAAGCAGGTTTCGTTTCGAAAAGGCAAAGCCCTCACTCACTCACTCACTCATCACTAATTCTCCAACTTGCCGTGGAGGCAGACGGCTTAAATTTGGCAGGCTCATTCATTGCACCTTACTTACAAAAGTTAAGCAGGTTTCGTTTCGAAAAGGCAAAGCCCTCACTCACTCAAAGTTAAGCAGGTTTCGTTTCGAAAAGGCAAAGCCCTCACTCACTCAATCACTCACTCACCCTCACTCACTCATCACTAATTCTCTAACTTGCCGTGGAGGCAGATGGCTTAAATTTGGCAGGCTCATTCATTGCACCTTACTTACAAAAGTTAAGCAGGTTTCGTTTTAAATTCCACCTGTAACGGTGAGTATCTGACATTGCACCTGTAACGGTTAGTATCTGACATTGCACATTACCAGTTAAAGGTTAACGAAATATTTTTTTTAGGGTGGGGGTGAATGGAGGGGGAATAGAATTTTGAACTCCTGCACACTAACGGCTGGACCGATTTTTACCAAAAATTCAGGGTGTGTGCGGGGACTGGCTGAGGTGTAAGGGGAAGTGTTTGGAGGGTGGACAGAGAGGAATAGTGGGGGGTATTAGGGGTGGATGGGGAGGGGTGGTGGGGGTTATTTTCACCAAAATTTCATAGTTGAATAAAAAATATAATATTAAATTAAAGTAATGAGTGTTGCATTATCGTAAAGCTTATTGAATTGTCTTTCTTTAATATATCAAGTGCCGAGTGATTACAGCAATCTTGATACATTATTGCTTTCTTACTAAAAACGTTATTTCAATACATCTCTGTTGCGAAGCGCGGGTATTTTGCTAGTATATATATATATTTGATTGAAGTCAGTGCACACAAAAGGGCTTCAATATATCCAAAATAAGATTGATTCACACATATTTTGTGCAGTGTAGCTATGTTTCGGTCGGGTTTTATGACCTTTTTCAAGCTTGACAAAGGTCATAAAACACGACCGAACGTCGCTAACTGCACAAAACATGTGTGAATAAAAGTTTATATTGAAGCCCTTTTGTGTGCACTGACTTCAATCAAATATATCTGAAACTCTCATCAGTAGCACCAAGGCAATAGTACTTGTTAAGTGAGTGCCTAACCATACCCCACAAATATATATATATATATATATATATATAACTGATATTCAACAAGTATCAGCGCTACTCAGGTTCTTCAATAAGTGCTTTATTTAAAGTGCTTTTGTAGCAAACATTGTGCTAAGTGCAAAAATAAACGACGTTTCGGACGTTATCTATTGGCCTTTATCAAGCTCAAACCATTAGTGCATCTACACAGCCCTATATACCCCTTGTGATTAGTGTTAAGTCATAAGACACACCTCTACATGACATTATTTCAAATATTTAAAGTGACAGTGCTCTGGCAACATATTGTAATGTATTTGTATTTGTACTTGTAAAACAAGTAAAAAATATAATTAATAATGCTGAATCTTTGAGATAAATCAACAAACAACTTGCTGATTTTCTTTTCCAGGCTCATCCTAAATGTCCTATTCTATATACCATTCCGAAACTTCGTAAGTCATTAAAAACCCACCAGGGCGACCAATCATGTCTGCAAGAGGGAGTCTACTTGAACCCATAGGTAAATACCTTGACAGTATTTTGCAACCAATTGTTCAATGTACAACTACTTACATTAGAGACACACCTCATTTTTTATCTAAGATAAAAAATCTTGACCTCCCTCTAGATGAAGACATCCATCTAGCTACCATGGATGTTACGAGTTTATACACAAATATACCCCACATTGAGGGCATTGAAACTATAAAAAAATGTTTGGACACAGAGACGAATCATAGTGAACCATTAAAAGAATTTATTCTTGCACTGTTGGAAGACATATTTGAGGAGACATATTATATACAGATGGCAGGGACAGTCATGGGGGCGGCCATGGCCCCAGCATACGCTAATCTATTTATGTCAGAATTTGAAAACAAATATATACTTAAAGTTTATGAACAACATCTAATATTCTATTGTAGATTTATAGACAATGTCTTTTTAATCTGGAAGGGACCTGAACAACAGTTTATACAAATGATCAACACCTTGAATTCGATGGACACTACCATTAAATTTACATCCAAGGTGAGTAAATCTGATATTCAATTTCTGGATTTGAACTTGAAAATTAACGAAAACACTTTGGAATATAGCTTGTTTAAAAAGATTACTGATAGGAACTCTCTCCTACATTACAGAAGCCACCATCCTCCATCCTTAAAAAAGTCCCTTCCTATATCCCAATTTTGCCGAGTACTGCGAAACAACTTGAATCCTGACATAATGGGCGATATTTATAAAACCTCGCTATCGTTATCGCAAAAATAACGATCGTTATCGGTAAATACCGATCGTTATCATAAAATAATGATCGGCATTTTCCGATAACGCTCGGTATTTACCGATAACGATCGGTATTTTACGATAATGATCGGTATTTTACGATATCGCAAAATACCGATCGTTATCGGTAAATACAGAGTGTTATCGGAAAATGCCGATCGTTATTTTACGATAATGATTGGTATTTACCGATAACGATCGCTATTTTTGCGATAACGATAGCGAGGTTTTATAAATATCGCCCAATGAACCAACAATTAAGAGAAATGAATGCACGATTTGTACAAAGAGGATACCCCTATTATGTTCTGGAGCAAGCATTAATTAAAGCAAAACAAAGAGTTAATAACACCACAAATGAACGGGTAAAAGAACAAAATAAATTTATTTGTACAGCATCTTACTCTACAGCAGGACAGGACATTAAACATTCTTTACAATCTAATTGGCATATTTTGACTTCAGATGAAAAGTTAAGAGAATGTCTTCCAAATAAACCTACGGTGGCCTTCAGGAGAGGGAGGAATCTGCAAGATTTTCTTGTTGAGACCGATCCTATCAATAAGTATAAAATAGATAACTGGTTAAGCAATAAGAGAATGGGATGTTTCAATTGTCATAAATGTAAATGGTGTAAACAATGCTTCCTGGGTCGTCTTTTATGCACCTACACTCTGGAAAAATAATTAATATTCGACATAATATCACCTGTCAAACTGCTCATGTGATTTACATTATTATTTGTCCTCGTCGGCAAAACGGATCTCACTCTGAGATTACGTATCTATGGACATAGATCTGCCATTAACACAGCCTACAGAGATGAAAAAACTAATAAGCCAGTTGCCAATCATTTTCTGGAGAAAAAACATACTATCTCAGAACTAAAATTTATGGGAATAGACCACATACCATTGCCCAGAAGAGGTGGGGACAGAGCAAATATGTTACTCAGGAAAGAAAGTTTCTGGATTAAAACCTTAAACACCTTGGCACTGCATGGACTAAATTAATATTGTTCTCTCAAATATTTCATTAACGAACGTTGAAACCTGTTACCTCCTGTGTCCTCATTATTCATTATTTATTGATTTATATACATTGCTATTGCTATTATAATGACTTAACATCATTAGTGTTTTATGTCAATTTTAGCTCTTTTGTATCCACATTACCAAGCAGGTGTGCAGATGATCATATGAGATATTTCTTTAAGATAATTGGTATGACAGACTAAGAAATATATATAGTATATATGTATGAATCATCTTACAAGTATTATTATTAGTATTATTATTAATAATTGTCCCTAGTGATCCTATCTTTGTTCTTTTTTAGATGTCTCTTTTAGATTTCTTAAATATGGTTAATAGTTTTAAAGAATGCTTAGATATTTGGAATTCACATTTTTAATATTTAATACACTGTGTATAAATATTTTGTTAATAATATGCACTACAGCACTTTGTTAATGGTCACTAAATTCTAATATGTTGCCAGAGCACTGTCACTTTAAATATTTGAAATAATGTCATGTAGAGGTGTGTCTTATGACTTAACACTAATCACAAGGGGTATATAGGGCTGTGTTGATGCACTAATGGTTTGAGCTTGTGAAAAAGCCTGTTATATGGATCCAGTGCACAACTATTAAACTAAAAGTTTGCTAACAGTAATTGAAGTAAAAGGTTAGACATTAGGACCTTCCAGACTGGGGTTACCTTGACGTGGTTGGAAGGCTTTTCATTCATGTGATCACAGTAATGTATACTAAAACCCCTTTGTTCATGAAGTATGCCAGTGTGCAGATAATATGCTATTTTTATACTATGGTATGTGAGAGGTTTGTTGGTTCGTTTTAATATATTAATAATTAATATAAGGTAGGTTATACTTTACAAAGGTACCTGGTACATTTCTGGAAGTTAATAACAGGTCCACACAAACAATGACAGACATTTCCTAGTATTAGTAACCAATCACCTTGTATTTATAATTGGGAATTTCCCTTTGGGCTGCAAAAGTGTCACCAATGTCATTGGTTAATTTATTAATGGCTCGAATTATCCCTTCCATGGCAACAATCACTGAAGTAGAATGTGGTTCTTCATTATTATAATAATATAACGTGTAAAATACATTATATGGTTCATAGCAGTTGTGGAAGGGAAGGCCATAAAGATAGTCATACAGCTGATTTTTCATTTGGTCTTCTGACCAACACCATAAAAAAAAATAAAAAAAATCTTCCAGTAATTTGTCTTCCGGATATTTTGAGGGACGGAGATCACTAAGATAGTCTTCCCTTTCCTCGACATTTACAGCCAATGGGTACCGTGGTAGAAACAACAAACTGAAACTAAATAGTACATTGAAAGCATTAAAAACTATGTCATTAATTCCCCAAGTAGGGGAAAGGACAAGTGTTTTACTTTTTAGCTCATGGAATTTATCCAGTATTATTGGAACAGAAAGAACCATCTTTCCACATAGAATAACAACATCACTGATAGAATTCTGAAGGATTTCTTCTGGATTCCTGTCTTTGTCGTATGGATTATCTGGGTCGGTATTTATTGTTATTATAAACTCAGTGCAGATGTTCTCTCTGTACAGATATTTTACAATGTGTTGTTGTTCTTCCCATCCAACAATATCATTAGTTGTAATTATTCCAACCCAGGTCCAGCCAAAAGAGTTCAGTAATTTCCCTAATGCAATAAAAAATCCTTCATCACTTGGTGCCGTCCGATAGAAGTACGGGAAGGTGGATCTATCACTGAGTGTAGGGTCTGTAGCCCCATAGCTGATCTGGAAAAAAGATTTTAAGGTTACAGTGTATCCTAGAGTATAAACTGAGGTTTTCAGGCTGTAAAATCAGCCTGAAAACCCAACCTTGGTTTATACTCGAGTCAGTAACTCACCCTGCAAATCCGGCCGCCACTCGCTGCCTGTACTGATCTGCCGGCTGATGTCTCTGCCCAGCACCAAGTAGTGATGTCAGCCAGCGACAGCCGGATTTGCAGAGTGAGAGTGACTTAACTGCTGGTATAGAAGCATAGGTAGATGTAATACTGACTTACCGATAAGTCCTCTTGTCCACTGAACTGCGGGGGAGGGTTAGGGTGCTTGCCACTGCAGATGTTTGGAAACTACAATTCCCAGCTACTAAAGCATGCTGGGAGTTGTAGTTTTCAAACATCTGGAGGCCAAGGAATGAGGCTTTAGTTGCCTCTTAAATGGAAAGCAGAATTATCCTACAGTAATAGCCAAATACAGTATGGATATTACTATATGGGACTACTGTATGGTAATTCCACTGTCCATTTAAAGGGCAACTAAAGCCCTTAGGATGGTATCTATTGTTGCCTTCTGATTCTGTATTGTTTTGAGGCTTTAGTTGCTCCTTAAATGGACAGCAGAATTCCCATACAGTAGTCCCATACAGTAATATACATACTGGATTTGGCTATTACTGTATGGGACTACTTTATACTCGAGTCAATCACTTTTTTTCTCATTTTTTTCAGGTAAAAATAGGTACCTTGGTTTATACTCGGGTTGGTTTATACCTGGGTATATACGGTAAGCATACTAATATAGAAGTTACATAACATGTACCCTTTAACCATAACTATAGCCACACTGCTAGTGAGCTTGGAATGTAGACAGCTGCCTTTCATTTGGGGTGCATCACCATCAGGACTAGAGTCTGAGACTGTGCACGTATATTCCATTTTTCCTCCACGGGGACACCTGAGTCAGAGGACAGGAGAAAAAGGACAGCCACCTGGATGGGCAGATTGTAATTAATTTTATGTATTGTGGCAGTTTAAATTCTGTTATATATGACGTGAGGCATTTAAGTTTGAGATTTGATACCAAAACTTGATGGGTGTACATGGCATTGTGCTAGTGTTACAGGGTTCTTTTTGTAAGGGAGGCCTATCTCCCTCCATTTTGTGTTTATATTTCCATCTCTATCCCTGTCAGTACCGCAGATAGATTTGTGTATCCATACCCACTGTTCATAAGGCTGTGTCCTTTGCTAATTTCTATATTGTTAATGGGGAACTGTGGTCTCCATACATTTTAAATGAAAGGCCAGTTTCCTACCTTTAAAATAAGCCATCAACCACCTCTTTAAGTGCTCCACAGCCCAAGATATAAAGAAATTACTGACAAGAAAGTTAATGTGTGGGAGGCTGATTTGTGGCATCCCAAAGGCTCCTCCTCCACCTCGCTGTCGGCGAACACAGCCTTAGGAAGTCCCTCCCCCTCCCTGCTGTGTGAAGATCCCCACAGAGAAGGTAAGGGAATCAACAGCCCTATCCTCCCACTGTGTGAAACAGCCTTTTCAGGCAGAGTTCTTACTCTGTTTACACTCTGTTCTCACTCTGCCTGAAAAGGTTGTTTTCACATAGTTTACTAGATGGGGGGGTTAGGTCAGAGTGGGGAGGGGGCCACGGCACCCGTGAGTGGGCAGGGCAACGGACCTGTGAGAGAGCAGAGCTACACCAGCTGCTAGTGGGTGGGGCTATGACACCCATGAGTGGACGGGGCTGCAACACCTGTGAGTGGGCAGGGCCATGGCACCCATTGGTGGGCAGGGCCATGGCACCCATTGGTGGGCAGCGCCAAGTGGGCTGTAAATGGAAGTCAAGGGGGGGGCTGCAAGGGTAGGGGCCAGGGGGCTTGTATGAGGAGGGGGGCTGCAAGGGATGACACAGGGCAAAGTCACATGGTTTCAGAGCAGGAAGCAGGAAGTGCAGTGGAAGACCCCTTTTTAAACTGCAGAAGCACTGCACTTTATACTTTCAAATCCTAATCCATAAACTGCTAGTGCACATAGCATAAAAGGAAAAGGAATAAGACAAAGATCTTTCCACCTGATGCAGAGGTTTGCACACCTGATTTTTCTTGTACATTATTTTTTATCAAGCATTTTTATCCTGCTTTTTACCTTTTTATATGCATGAAAAAAGCTGTGTTTTTATGGATTCTGGGAGCACATAAGTCTTTTACTCTATTCATTTTCTATATGGTTTGATATCATTGTATTAGATAAGAAATTAATACTATTTATTTGATTTTGCCTTTTGGGTGAGAGGAGGACAGCGCAGCTACTAAACCTAACATATAAGCTTCCTGTGAAATAAGTGGGTTGTTGTAGCTTAGCAGCAGACCTACGATCACCTACCATTCCCCTACACACACCATAAGCGCAATGGATACAAACTTATAACTACAAGCACAGAAACCTTGCTGACAATACCCACTTCCAAATCATTAATAAACAGATTAAATAGAAGTGGCCCTAACACAGAACCCTGTGGCACTCCACTTAGCACTCTAGTCCATATTGAAGAAGCCCCATTAACAACTACTCTCTGCATCCTATTCATTAACCAATTTTCTATCCATGTACAAATGTGCCTCCCCAGACCAACAGACCTCAGCTTATACATTAGTCGTCTATGGAGGACTGTATCAAAAGCCTTTACAAAATCCAAGTAAACTACATCTACTGCTATGCCAGAGTATACATTTCTACTCACTTCCTCATAAAATCCAAGCAAGTTAGTTTGACAAGATCTATTCCTACTTAATCCATGCTGGTTTTTTAGGATTAGTGATGCTTTGTTCAGCTATCCTAACTTCATTATTAATTTTAGCTAGTTTGATTGCTTTCTTACACTCCTTGTTCTGTTTCCTCTGCCTTAAAGGTTTTAAATGCCTTTTTCTTCCTTTCCATTTCCCTCTTTACATCAGAATTCAGCCACATGGGAACGGATTTATTTTTTTTACACTTATTTCACAAATGTATAAATTTAGATGTGAACTGGCTTAAAATCCACAGTCCACTTCTGTTCAATACCTTTACCTGATAATACCTTATCCCAGTTGACATTCTGAAGAGCTTTTAACTGAACTAACTTTTAACCTGTGTACATTTGCTTTCCCAAAATAAAAAGTGTTAACCCAGCACACTTTTCCTTTCAATAACATACTCCAAATGAAACTATTTCATGGTCACTATTCCCTAAGCCTCCAGTTACATTTCTATAATACATTCCACAATGTTAGATATTACCAGATTGTCACAAACTTACCTGCCATTCTGGTCCCGTGCCGCGCTGCGGGTGGGCGGCGTCGTAGACTTCATGACGCTGACACGCCGGGCAGCGCGATGATTCAAAAACCGGCGTCCTCCTGGACCCAGTGCCTGATTGTAGCGCTAGCTACCTCCCGGGCTCCTTCTACTTACCTGCCCTAGTTCCTGTTACTTTCCTGTCCAGCATTACAGACTTACCTTACCTGGTCCTGCATCTAAGACTTTCCTTACCAGTTCCATCATCAGTGACTTACCTTGCCAGCTCCATCATCAGTGACTTACCTTGCCTGTTCCCAGTATCCTGCCTTCTCTCCAGCAGCACCTAGTCGCCATTCCTCAGCCTACAGTTCCCAGCAGTCTCTTGTATACAGTTCTGCAATCCCAACAGCCATCGGAGTGCCTCCTCCTAAAGCATACTTGTAAGTACCCCGACCTCCCAGATGATTATTACAGTACAATCAGGTCATGGAAACGCCTGAGGGGGCTATGGCAGAATTGAGTATAACACTCCAAACTTTGTCCAAGCGCATGGACGTTTTTGAACAACAGGTTCAGTTGGCTCAATACATGGATACCCCCAGCTTCTGCCTCTGCTCCGGGTTCTATGCCGCCTCCTTCACCGTCTGGATCTGGTGATCTTTCTCTTCAGAGAGAGCCCCGCTTACCTCCGCCTTCCCGGTTTGATGGTGATGCTCAAGCTTGCTGTGGATTCATTAATCAGTGCCGAATCCAATTTGAACTTCAAGCGTCTCATTTTGCATCGGATCGTGCAAATGTTGGTTACATCATCGCCTTGTTGGAGGGCAATGCTCTGGCCTGAGCTTCTCCCCTATGGGAAAAAGACGATCCTCTAGTCAATAATGTTACCGATTTCCTGAGTATGTTTCGAAAGGTCTTCGATGCTCCATGAAGAACCTCTGCTGCCTCCCGTTTGATGCAGCTCCACAAAGGGTCTCGTTCCATGGGACAATACGCTATGGAATTTCGTACCCTTGCCGCAGAGACTTCTTGGAACAATGAGGCACTTACAGCAGCCTTTTGGCAGGGACTCTCTGACTGCCTCAAGGATGAATTAGTATCTAGAGAATTACCCATCCCGTTGGAAGACTTGATTACTCATGCATCCATATTGATACTGGCTTTCGTGAACAGCAGGCAAAAAGGTCTGCAGCTCGTTCCAACTTCCCTAAGACCTTTCTTCGGCCTGCTCAGACCTTTCCCCAACCAATATCTTTGGTTGAAAAGCCTATGCAAATTGGCGGCACTCATCTGTCTCCTGAGGAAAAGTCACACCGACGTACTAATGGACTTTGTCTCTATTGTGCTGGGCAAGGATACTTTGTAAGAAATTGTCCCCAGAAGTCGGGAAACTCTATGACCTAGAATGTGGTGGATCGTGTAGACAGATTATTGGGTGGGGCTGGGAGTGACCCGGCGGTCTTGGTTCACATTGGTGCCAATGACAAAGTTAGAGGTGGAGGTGAGGTCCTTAAAAATGATTTCCGAGAATTAGGGGCCAAGTTAAAAGCAAGGACCTCCAGGGTAGTGATTTCAGAAATACTACCGCAGCCACGTGCTACGCTAGGGAGGCAACGGGAGCTCAGGAGTATAAATGCGTGGCTAAGAGAGTGGTGTAAGGAGATGGGGTTTGGGTTTTTAGAGAACTGGGCTGACTTTTCTGTTGGCTACAGGCTCTTTAGTAGTGACGGATTGCACCTCAATGGTGATAGTGCAACTGTTTTGGGGGAGAAGATGGCTAGGGGGTTGGAGGAGATTTTAAACTAGGTATGGGGGGGAGGGAAAGTTTAACTACACAGGGGTAGATAGAGAAGTTAGGGATCTGGGGGCTAGTAACACAACGGAGGGAGGAGAAGGAGGAGAGGGGAGCATAGAGGATAAGGAGGCATGTACGACCATGTATGGAAGTAAAACAATTGATAATATAAAATGTATGTTTACAAATGCAAGGAGTCTGGCTGGAAAAACCGGCGAACTTGAAATAATAGCGTTAAAGGAAAGGTATGATGTAATTGGTATAGCAGAATCATGGCTTAATGATTCACACGACTGGACAGTAAATATTGAAGGGTACTCCTTATTTAGACATGACCGAGTTAATAAGAAAGGAGGAGGAGTATGTATGTATGTTAAACAGGAATTGAAGCCAAATTTAAAAGATGGAATAGATGGGGGAGCAAACTATGCGGCAGAAACATTATGGGTGGAACTGTGTACAGGAAGCAAGAAGGTAGGTAAATTCATTGTTGGAGTGTGTTATAAGCCGCCAAATGCCGGGGAAGAGGTGGAAATGAATCTCCATATGCAGTTTGCGAAGGCTGCTGGTATGGGGCATGTTCTGGTTATGGGGGATTTTAACTACCCTGAAATAGATTGGAGTAATGGAACTGCCAGCACCTCAAAAGGTATAAAGTTCTTAAATTTCCTATATGAGCATTTTCTTTTACAGATGGTAGAAGTTCCTACTAGAAAGAATGCGTTGTTGGATCTGGTGATATCTAATAACCCAGAGCTCATTTTGGAGATGAAGGTAATGGGAAGCTTAGGGAATAGAGACCATGATATAGTGTCATTTAATATAGGTTGCAGAAAACTAAAGTGCACTGGCTTAACAAAAACTTTTAACTTTAGGAAAGCTAATTTTATGCTTTTAAAGGAATCGCTCCTGCTCATAGACTGGGGGGAACTGTTTCTAGGTAAAGATACTGAGCAGATGTGGACTACTTTTAAAGGGATATTAAACTATAACATTTCCAAATCGGTACCTTTAGGAAACAAGTGTAAAAAAATTAGGTCCACTCCTGCATGGCTTAATGCTCAGGTAAAAAGGGAAATGGAAAAAAAGAAAAGGGCTTTTAAAATTTTGAAAGCAGAAGGCACAGAACAGGCTTACAGGGACTTCAAAAGTTGTAATAAAGAGTGCAAGAAAGCAATTAAACTAGCTAAAATAGAAAATGAAACACGGATTGCCGAACAAAGCAAGTCCAACCCCAAGATGTTTTTTAAGTATATAAATGGTAAAAAAATGAGGACTGAGAATGTGGGACCATTAAATAATGGATCTGAGGTGGTTGTAGAGGATGCCGAAAAGGCTAATCTGCTAAACAGTAGGGATTGTAACAATGTGCAGGGAGGAAATGAAGAGTTTTCACATTGGATAACAGAGGATATGGTACGGAATCAATTAGACAAAGTTAATATCAATATAGCGCCAGGACCAGATGGATTGCATCCTAGGATTTTAAAAGAGCTTGTGTTAGTTCTAGCAAGACCACTGTGTCTCATCTTTTCAGATTCGCTTTTGTCGGGGATGTGCCGCTGGATTGGAAAAAAACCAATGTAATACCAATATTCAAAAAAGGTAGTCGTTCACAGCCTGGTAACTATAGACCTGTAAGCCTAACATCAGTGGTAGGGAAGGTGATGGAAACTTTGTTAAGGGATCATATCCTTGACTTTGTCTCCAGAGATCATCTTATTAGTAGTAGTCAGCATGGATTTATGAGAAATAGATCATGCCGACAAATTTAATTGGTTTTTATGAAGAAGTGAGTAGGAAGGTAGATTCAGGCACAGCTGTGGATGTGGTATATTTGGATTTTGCAAAAGCCTTTGATACTGTCCACATAGGCGACTAATGTATAAACTGAGGACTGTTGGCCTTGAAGAAAACATTTGGTCATGGATAGAGAACGGTTATTGGACCGCAAACAGACAGTGGTGGGTAATGGAGCTACATCTATGGGGCTAAAGTTCTAAGCGGAGTTCCTCGGGTTCTGTACTGGGGCCGCTTCTGTTTAATCTGTTATAAAATGACTTAGAAGGGGGCATTGAGACAAGGTCTCTGTGTTTGCTGATGACACTAAATTATGCAGAGCTTTGGAAACTTCCCATGATGTGCAAGTGCTGCAAGCAGAACTAGATAGATTATCAAAATGGGCAGCAGAATGGCAGATGAGATTCAATGTTGATAAATGTAAGGTGATGCATTTGGGATTTAAAATCCCTGTGCCACCTACACCATAAATAACTCTGTGTTAAGTGCATCTGTAATGGAAAAAGATTTGGGGGTTCTGGTAGATAACAGACAATGCCAGGTAGCAACAGCTAGAGCTAGCAAGATATGTTGCTTGTATAAGAGGGGAATGGAATCAAGAGAGAAAAAATATATTCTCCCTCTTTACAAGGCACTGGTAAGGCCTCATTTGGAATATGCGGTGCAGTTTTGGAATCCCATATACAAAAGGGACATCTTGGAAATTGAGGCAGTTCAGAGAAGGGCAACTAAATTAATAAGGGGAATGGAGGGGCTTGAATATGCAGGCAGATTAGACAAGTTAGGGCTGTTTACATTGGAGAAGCAGCGGTTGCGTGGGGACATGATAACCTTATACAAATATATTAATGGCACATACAGTGAACTCTCTGGTGCATTGTTCACTAATAGGTCATATCAGAGGACTCGTGGACATCCTTTAAGGTTGGAAGAAAAGAAGTTTCATCTTCAAGTTAGGAGAGGTTTCTTTACAGTGAGAACGGTGAAACTGTGGAACTGTCTTCCAGCAGAGGTGGTAATGGCAAGTTCATTGAATAACTTTAAAAAAGGCCTGGATAAGTTTCTAAAACTAAAAAATATTGAGAATTACTGGTATTAATGCATATAGATCTGGTTGATCCAGGGATACTTTCCGATTGCCGTTTGGAGTCAGGAAGGAATTTTTCCCCCCCTTTTTAGCTGGTTTTTTTTGCCTTCCTCTGGATCAACTGTTAGGTAGGGTTAAAAAAAAAGTGAATAGGTTGGACTTGATGGACGAATGTCTTTATTCAACCTTAATTACTATGTTACTATGTTACTAAGTTCAGGAGGAGCTCCTTCAAGGTAATTTTAAGTTTCCTACCAAATTTGAACTACTGAAACTCTTTCTACCAGCAACTATCACCTTTAATGCTAAAACTTTTTCCTCCCAGGCCTTTGTCGATTCCGGTGCAGCTGGAAACTTCATTGACTCTACCTATGCAGCACAATTGGGGCTTCCTCTCCTTCACTTGCAGCAACCTCTTCGAGTTCTGGCTATTGACAATAACCCCTTGGCTTCTGAATTCATCTCCAAATCTACATACGAAGTCCTATTTCGTGTTTGCATATTTCACCAAGAACGTTTGTCTTTTCTTGTCATCCAAAGTCCTTCCGCTCCCTTGATTCTCGGACTTCCATGGCTCAGATTACACAACCCTGTTATAGATTGGTCTAACAATGAACTCAAGTCTTGGAGCCCTTTCTGTTTTAAAAATTGCCTTTCTACTCATTTCACCACCATTACCTGTGAAAATAAATCTGAGAAAAATCTCACTGAATGTTATCGTGATTTCTCTGATGTGTTTTGTAAAAAGCGAGCTGAGAAGCTACTACCGCACCGATCCTACGATTGCCCCATCGATCTTCTCTCAGGTACTATTCCCCCTCGGGGACGCACATACCCACTGTCCCCCTCTGAAACTCTAGCCATGAAAGAGTACATTACTGAACATTTGTCTAGGGGTTTCATACAACCTTCCACTTCCCCTGCTGGAGCTGGCTTATTTTTTGTTGAAAAAAAAGACGGAGGTCCTGCATCGACTACCGTGGTTTAAATAAAATCACAGTAAAAAATCGGTATCGGTATCCCATCTCTGAACTGTTTGACCAGATAAAAGGGGCAAAGATATTTACCAAACTGGATCTTCTTGGGGCCTACAATCTGATCCGTATATGCAAAGGTGATGAGTGGAAAACAGCCTTTAACACTAGGGATGGTCACTACGAGTATCTCCTAATCCCCTTTGGCCTTTGTAATGCTCCAGCGGTGTTCCAAGAGTTTGTAAATTACATTTTCCAGGATATGTTGGGGATCTCTATGACATTTTAATCTTTTCTCAAGATCTGTCCTCACACCGCCTCCATGTTAAACAGGTGTTACTACGTCTGAGAGAGAATAACCTATATGCCAAACTGGAAAAGTGTCTTTTTGAGTGTTCGCAAGTACCCTTTCTGGGCTACATCGTATCTGCGCAAGGTTTTCCAGATGGATCCTGTTAAAGTTTCGGCCATCCAAGATTGGTCTCTTCTTATGTGAACCAAAGCTATTCAAAGATTCATTGGTTTTGCCAATTATTACAGAAAATTCATTCAAGGGTTCTCTTCTATAATTTATCCGATATTAGACCTCATCAGCAAAGGTGGTAGGCCTCATTCATGGACCCCTGCAACCCTTGAAGCCTTCAAACACCTCAAGGAAGCCTTTGCTGATGCACCAGTTTTAGTTCATCCAGACCCTAGTCTTCCCTTCTACTGTGAAGTTGGCGCCTCTGACTTGGGTGCAGGAGCCATCCTTTTCCAAAGACAAGGCACTAAAAGGAAACTCCATCCCTGTGCTTACTTTTCTAAGAAGTTTCTACCCAATGAGCGGAACTATGATGTCGGGAATAGGGAACTTCTTGCCATCAAGCTGGCCCTCGAAGAGTGGCGTCATCTATTAGAAGGCACCTTACCGACCATAAGAACCTTGAATACATCCAGAATCTTAAAAAGTTAAGTCCCCATAAAGCACGGTGGTCCTTTTTCTTTTCCCGGTTCAACTTTATTATCACTTATCAACCTGGTTCCAAAAACAAAAAAGCTGACACCCTTTCCAGATCATTTGTTTAATCAAGATAAGGGCTCCATTATCCCAACCACTAAAATCTGGGCCTCTATATCTCCTCAACTCTGTTCCGAGATTCAAGCCGCACAAGATTCTGCTCCTCCAGACACACCCTCTGGCAAAATCTTTGTTCCTGTTTGTGAAAACTATCCTTCTTCATACTCACTGTTCCAAACAAGCCAGACATCCCGGTGTTAATAAAACTTTTAATCTTTTTGCCCATTCCCTTTGATGGCCAGAAATGAGAAAAGATGTTAAAGACTTTGTTCAAGTGTGTACCAGCTGTGCTTAATCTAAATCTTCTAGAACCCTCCCCTGTGGCCTTCAACCCCTCCACATTCCATCCAGACCTTGGACCCATCTATCCATGGACTATATTGTTGAACATCCACCTTCCAAGAAAAACACAGTTATATGGGTGACAGTGGACCACTTCAGACTTCAGAAATCTGCTCTGGTAGAAAAAAACTGCAGCTGACAGGAGACATAGAGAACCCCCATCTTATTCTGTTGATAAAGTGTGTCTCTCCTCTGCTCATATTAATCTACGGGTTCCTTCCTCCAAATTGGGACCCAAATTTATTGGTCCTTTTCCCATCCTGGAATTAGTTGGTTCGGTTGCTGTTCACCGCCAACTTCATTCCAACATGCGGATTCCTAATGTGTTTCATATTTCTCTCATCAAACCAGTGTGCTCTAATCAGTATTCCACATCTCTACTACCTCCCGTTCCAAGAATTTGAGGTTGAGAAGATCTTGGACTCTAGATTCCTTAGGAGGTCTCTTCAGTGTTTGGTGCACTGGAAAGGTTTTGGTCCTGAAGAAAGAGCTTGGATTAAACATTCAGATTTGCATGCTCCTCATCTAGTCAATACTTTTCACAGGAGTGTTCCAGGAAAACCTGGCCTGTTGGGTCCTGTGGCCCCCCGTAAGGGTGGGGGGTACTGTCACGAACTTACCTGCCGCTCCGGTCCCGTGCCACGCTGCACTTCCGGGTGGGTGACATGGTAGACGTCATGAAGTCACGATGCCGACACGCCGGGCGGCGCAAGGATTCAAAAAACGACGTCCTCCTGGACCTGGTGCCTGATTGTAGTGACTTACCTTGCCAGCTCCATCATCAGTGACTTACCTTGCCTGTTCCCAGTATCCTGCCTTCTCTCCAGCAGCCCCTAGTTGCGATTCCTCAGCCTACAGTTCCCAGCAGTCTCTTGTATCCAGTTCTGCAATCCCAACAGCCATCGGATCGCCTCCTCCTAAAGCGTACTTGTAAGTACCCCGGCCTCCCAGCTGATTATTACACAGATCCAACAGATCTCCTTTTCTAGTAGGAACTTCAACCACCTGTGAGAGCAAATTCAGGAACTCACCGCCCTTTTCTGTGTTGGCAGTTCCACTACACCAACCAATGTCAGGATAATTAAAGTCCCTTATAATGAGCACACTCTCCAAACTTGCAGCCTTTGCCAACTGCATATCAAGCTAACTCACTTCCTCCCTGCTAGCATTTGGCGACTTATAGCAGACACCAACAATGACATTACCCCCTTTCCTGTTGCATAATTCCACCCATATTGCTTCTGCTTTAACATCCATATAGCCAGTTATCTCTTCTTTTAAATTTGGCTTCAATTCTTTTTTAACAAACACATACTCCTCCCCTTTTTTTCTCTGTCCTGCCTAAACAAGGAGTATCCTTCTAAATTTACAGCCCAGTTATGAGAACTGTTCAACCACGTTTCTGCTTTACCTATTACATCATACTTTTTCAAAAGAGGTTTTAACAGCATTCCATGAGCTAGATGCAAAACAGAGCCAGTTACAGACTGTTTTTTATCTTTATTAAGCCATCTCGAGTATTAGGTATGCCATATTTTTCGTAAATGTTAAGTACCTATACAGACATAAATAAGGAAGAAAGTGAGTAACGTGAAAATTACCCAGAGCCACCCCATTCTGTCCCAGAGTTCCCCCGCTCTGTAACAAAGTCCCCTCCTCTGTGACAGAGTCCCCCCCTGTGGCAGACCCCCCCCCGTGGCAGCCCCCCCCCCCTGTGGCAGAGTCCCCCCCATTGAGGCAGAGTCACCCCCCTCTGTGACAGAGTCCATTCTGTGACAGATTTTCTCAATTGTGGCAGAGTCCCCCCCCCTCTGTGGCAGAGTCTCTTCTGTGACAGAGTCCCACATTGTGACAGTCACACCCTCAGTGACAATCTCCCCTCTGTGGCAGAGTCCTCCCATTGTGGCAGAGTCCCCACCAGAGTCACCCTCTCTGTGGCAGAGTCCCCCCTTTGTTGCAGAGTCCCCCCATTGTGGCAGAGTCCCCACTATTGTGGCAGAGTCACCCCCTCTGTGACAGAGTCTCCTCTGTAACAGAGTCCTCCCTATTGTGGCAGAGTCCCCCCTCTATGGCAGAGTCCCCCATTGTGGCAGAGTCCCCCCCTCATTGACAGAATCCACCCAAGGCAGATTCCCCCATGGGAAGTCCCCTTTCCTCTGTGGCAGAGTCACCCCCCTACCTTATATTCTGCATGTTGCAGTGTGTGTTTCCCATGTTTCTCTCTCTAGTGGTGAGTCAATAGGAACTGCAGAGATAATCTGACCATCTCCCACTAGTGTTGAGTCCATAGGAACTGCACTGACACACACACATGGACTCGCAGAACCGGAAGCAACAGTTAGGATTTTATTTATATAGGTAGAGAACAGATCAACAAAAACGGTATAATGATAGTTGGGAATTATTATAGTCTCCAGCAATGGGTAATTTGAAAAAAAAGTTCCTAGTGTACATTTCCTTTAACATTATTGTTTGTAGTGATATGTACTGTCAGTAGTACTGGCCATACCCAATCCCTCCTAATTATTGGCCCTCACATGCAGAACCCTGTCACCAGGAAGAAAGCAATAACTGTGATGGGGAATTATATAAATTACACTGAGTGACTTTCTATTATTTGAGCCCATTACACAATCTGCCTTGGAAATACACAGAATTACATGTAGTGGGATACATTATCCCTTATATAATATAAGTGTTCAAAAATATATTGGGAGCAGTGGTGTAGTATCTCAGCTACGTTGCTAAGTTAGAATATTCATCTGTTTCTCCCATTTTACAGCCCCTCCCACCTGTACTATAATTTCTATAGTCAAAGTAACTAATGGGTTAATCTATGTTAAAATTTTACTGGACTGGAGAACCCTCCGCTTCACTATATATATATACCCTGTAATGTATATTACACATATAGCATATATTACACTGTAATGGGCTCATTATCCGTTATATACGGCACTGAACTTATTATGCAGTGCTATTTTCTTATAGATATATATATACACCGTAATGTATATTACACTTATATATATTACACTGTAATGGGCTCATTATCAGTTATATACAGCACTGAACTTATTATGCAGTGTTATTTTCTTATAGATATATATACACTGTATGATGGCTCCGGCCCGGGTTAGGGGGCGGGGCGCCTGACCTTGGGTGGGGTTCACTGTTGAGGATGCTGGGAATTGTAGGCCGGCATTTCATCTCCCCTTCTCGCGGGTCCCGGCCGCGGCGCGCGCTGATGACGTCAGCGCGCCGGTACGTCTTTCCTCATTGGCCGCGCCGGGCCTCGCGAGATTCGGGATTGTGACGTCACGAGTGACGTCACCAGAGTAGTTAAAAAGGGGGCAGCCACGAGTCTCAGGGCCATTTTGATTCATTGCCAGAGGAATTCACTTCTTCTCAGGGCAATCATATCAGCAGGCACTGTGGAGACAGCCATAATGGCTCAACAGGACAACCAAGCGATGCTGAACAGGATTAGGGAGAGGATCAGCACAGAGGGGGCAGGATGGCTGCAGGAGATTCTTAGTGCAGACTCTCCTATCACCAGGAACGTGAGTACTGGGCCTAGGCCCAATACCAGGTCTGTTAGCCGGCGGGCTGGCAGGCTTATGCGCCCCTCCTTTGCCCCCTCACGTCTGAGTCCCAGTCCCCCACGAGTCAATAGGGGACGCCGGGGTTCACAGATCAGGCAGTCGGGCACGGCAAGGGGCCGGGCAGTGACTGAGGGCCTGCTCAGGTCTTTTAATATGATACATCCATCCCAGTTAGTTCGGGTGGATGTCCATCGTCCTCATTCGGAGGCTTTGGAGGTAGGGCCTGTGGTTCCCGACATCCCCGTTTAGAGGTAGAGGAGGCCCCTACCCATGGTTACCAAGGTCCGCCCGCCCAGCTGTTGCAGCAGCAACGGCGGGGGACATAGCTAGCGACCCTCAACCAGCGCCGCAAGCAAGTGAGTCTGAGGAGGGTGAACTGGAATTCGTGGATGCTAGGTCCACGGTTCGGGGGATTACCCCGGCACCTACCAGAGTCAGGGAGCTAGAGGAACGTAGGCCACGCAGGGTCAGGAGTCAGCCTAGGAGGGCCAGGAGCAGCCGCAGACACGGCAGGAGAAGGAGTAGATACTCATCCTCTAGTGAGAGTACCGATGACTCCCGCAGGCATGGGCGCAGGGGGCGCCATGGGAGCGCTCGCCATAGGCGTCGCTCACATTCCAGGGGCCACAGTGAACTCCGACGCTCACACTCCAGGGGCAGGAGATCGAGGGCTTCACGGTCATCCACGTCCGACAGAAGCAGGGTGTCCTCGGCGGCAACCTCCGGAAGGGACCGCACCAGGGGGCAGAGCACTCCGCAAGAGGGTCAGCAGCTGCAGCCTTTGCCAGCGGAAACACCGGCCCCTGCTGAAGTCTCCACGGTACCAAGTCCTTCGGGCGGTGAGTACTCATGTGCTGGGGCATGGGGTATGCCTAGTGGGGGTGATAATGGTGAATTGGTCCAGGTTTTACGGGCATTGATGGGTAAACTAGACACAATGCCTTCTGGCTCATCAGTGAGTCCAGTCCCAGGGGGAGCGACACCACTCCCGCCTGCCCCTGAAGTTTCGTCAGTGGAAGCACAGAGGGAGTCGTATTTTTGTGGGGTGAGCCCACTGGGTGTACACCTGTCAGGGGAGGTGAAAGAGAAAATCTGGAGAAATGATTATGTTGACATTTGGTCCCTGATTTCTACTGACATGGTAACAGTAGAAAAAGAAATAATTAAAACAGAAAAAGGGGAAAAGAAGCCAAAAGTGGCCAAGTCTTTTGGGAATTGGTTACAGGCTTTCTGTGTATTAGCGGGGGTCATAGGACAGAAAGCTCCTCACAAATGCTCCGAGCTTTTTGTATACTTAGATATGATCTTTGGGGCATACAAGATACATGGAGGGTCCGCCTGGTGTCAATATGACGAGGACTTTAGGCGGCGTCTGGCGGTTAGGCCAGATTTGGGGTGGAATGTAAAGGCCATGGATTCTTGGCTGAGAATCATGTTGTCGCAAAGGTCACCTATGGGCTCTGCTGCAGCCACAGCAGTCAGCAATAATCCATTTCAGCCCCCAGGGTTTAAGAAATCAGGCCCCTGTTGGCTATTTAACGAAGGGAACTGTAAGTTTGGGGCAGCTTGCAGGTTTAAGCATGAGTGTTCCTTTTGCGGAGGGGGAGGACACTCCGCCGCAAAATGTTTTCGGAAGTCTCGCTCATCGGGTAAGCGAGGTGCCAGTGGTAGACCGGCGAACGCCGGTGATCGTGGAGGCAATGGAACCTTGGCTCGAAGTTTACCCGGAGAGAGCGGCAGCAGGCCTCATCAGGGAGGGGTTTAAATTTGGTTTCAAAATTCCTTTTCAGTTTTCGCAGTCTCCCAGGTTCGCTCAGAACCTAAAATCAGTTAAGGAAACGCCTCAAGTGGCCAGGGACAAAGTTTTAGCAGAGGTTCAGCTAGGGCGAATGTCAGGTCCGTTTTCCGAGCTGCCTTTTCCCAACTTGAGAGTTTCACCTTTAGGGCTAGTGCCCAAAAAGGAAGGAGGGAAGTTTCGCCTCATTCACCATCTCTCTTACCCGAAGGGCAGCTCGGTAAATGATGGTATCAGTAAGGAGGAGGCGTCGGTTTCATATGTATCCTTTGACAGGGCTATACATCTTGTTAGGAGGGCCGGGGTGGGGGCCTTGTTGGCAAAATCAGACATTGAGTCGGCATTCCGACTTTTGCCAATTCACCCGGAATGTTTTCATCTTCTGGGGTGTCAGTTGGACGGAATGTATTACTACATTTTCTATGGGAGATAGTCGACAGCACCTGACGCAGTTGGTACAGTCATCAGTCGCCCCTTCAACATGGGCGAGCCACGGTAAGGCCTGGTCCGAATGGCTTTCTTTTACAGCTGAGAAAGATGTTAACGTTTATTCTCATATTAGGCTGGAATCTCTACTGGACTACCTAGAACACCTAAGGTCATCAGGTTCGTCGGGCTTAGTAGCCCAGCGAAGGTTAGATGGTTTATCCTTCTTTTTCAGGTTATTAGGCTGGAAAGATGTGACCAAGGAATTTGTAGTGAGGGCTATTATAAAAGGTTGGAGAAAAGAACACGTGGCGGTGCAGCCCAAGCGTCCCATTACCTTTAGTTTGCTGGTTAGTCTAGTCGAGGTTCTGCCTCGTATTTGTAATTCCCCTCAGGAGACCAGTCTATTTGAAGCTAGTTTTGCGCTTGCTTTCTTCGGGGCTATGAGGGTGGGGGAGCTAGTGTCACCCAGCTCTAAGAAAAAGGGGGGTTTAATGTTAGAAGACTTATGTATCTCCTCAACGGTAATCAGGGTGAACATAAAAAGATCTAAGACAGATTTATTTGGGGAAGGTAAATGGTTTTCGATCTTCCCCATCTCAGGTCCTTGGTGCCCAGTCCAGGCAATCTGTAAGTTTGCTTCGGCTAGATCATCTGCCCCTGCCTTCCTTTCACATCAAGACGGTTCCCCATTAACTAGATTTCAATTTGAGGTGGTATTGAGGAAATCTATCGGGATGTTGGGCCTATCCCCTAAGGAATTTGGGACTCATTCATTTCGAATCGGGGCCGCTACGGAAGCATATTCCCTGGGGTTTTCGGAGGAGCGGGTTCGCAGGTTGGGGCGCTGGAGGTCTGGCTCTGTAGCGCGTTATATTCGCCCTGATTTAGCAGTTAATTGAGTTTTCTTTTACAGGTGTTCAGCAGAATTCGGTCTGGCTTGTCGGGCATTCTTATCTCTACTGGGCGGCAAAAAGGGCGGAAGTTCGGCCAGGAGGACGCAATTTAGGATTTCAATCGGCAACATTGTATTGGAAGGGGATAAGGGGTCTAGCTTGGTGGCAAGTGATGCTGGAAGTAGTGCTGATAAGCAGAGCCGATCCTGGACCTACAGTCCTGGTCATCCATGCATCCGGGAATGACCTTTGCCGGAATCGCCTCTCGGATCTACTTTTTCTGATGAAAACGGATTTGATGAGATTTCGTTCATTATTCCGAGAGATGATCATAGTCTGGTCGGAGGTCATCCCTAGGGTCCAATGGCAAGGGGCCAGAGATCAGGGCGCAGTAGAAAAAGCCAGGAGGGTTCTGAATACCAGAATCTCTAGGTTCGTTAGGTCTCAAGGCGGGGTAGTAGTTAGACATCGTCAGTTAGAAGGCGATAATAGAACGCTTATGAGGCAGGACGGGGCCCACCTTAATGAGATTGGTTTGGATATATTCTTATCAGGGCTACAAGATGGGATTGAACAGGCGTTATATATGTTGGGTGGCGGTCGGAGTGCAGTGTAGGATTACACTGTCTCCTTAGTGGCGGATACATCCTTGCGAACGGTATGGTTTCACAAGCCGTTACATGCCCTCTGGGGATCCAGAGGCCTGGCATTTAGCATTGGCTACGGCTGGGAATTTATTGGAGCGAACGCAAGGATGTAAATAATTAAGATCTGGCCTATTGTGGTAAACACATGTTGTAATGTGTTAAAAATAAAGCTGTGGCCGTTTATTTACACCCAACTCTGTGTCTGCCTGTTCATTCCTCTAAGTTAAGATCTAAAAAGCTGGTAAAGGTAAAAATGGGAAAGCAGCCTAGTTCATCCCAGACTAGGTCATGTATATTAAAATTATATTACACTTATATATATTACACTGTAATGGGCTCATTATCCGTTATATACAGCACTGAACTTATTATGCAGTGCTATTTTCTTATAGATATATACACACTGTAATGTATATTACACATACAGTATATATTACACTGTAATGGGCTCATTATCCGTTATATACAGCACTGAACTTATTACGCAGTGCTATTTTCTTATAGATATATATACATTGTAATGTATATTACACTTATATATATTACACTGTAATGGGCTCATTATCCGTTATATATGGCACTGAACTTATTATGCAGTGCTATTTTCTTATAGATATATATACACTGTAATGTATATTACACATATATATTACACTGTAATGGGCTCATTATCCGTTATATACAGCACTGAACTTATTATGCAGTGCTATTTTCTTATAGATATATATACACTGTAATGTATATTACACTTATAAACCCATCTCCTCAAAACTACACTACCCACTTCACTACTACAGTGTTGTGTATGTAGTCATATGTAATTGTAAATATATATAATAAGTTGTAATATACATGACAGTTGTAATAAATTATCTTAAGAAAATAGAACTGCCATAATAGTTTCAGTGCTTTGTATATAAAGATAATGAGCCCACTACAGTGTCATTTTTGTAATTGTTGTTAACTCCCACTTTACAGTGTATTGTTTTGTATTTTGTAATAGATATAAGTGAATGTAATATACATTACAGTTGTGTGGTTTGTATTACAATCTTATAAGCCACACAAAATAGCACTGCATTAATAAGTTCAGTGTGTGTCTGATTTTTTGTAATAACAAGATTAATGAGCCCCCACTACCCGCCCACTTAAAGTGTATTGTATGTAATTGTCATTGTATATATATCAAGTGTAATATACATTACAGTGTAAATACATCTAAAGAAAGAAAATAGCACTGCATAATAAGTTCAGGCTTGTATTTTTTTCAGTGCGTATTGTATATAACGATAATGAGCCAACTACAGTGTAATATATACTGTATCTGTGTATATAAAGTACAGTGTATTATCTATATATCGATAGAAATCAGCACTGCATAAAAGGTTCAGTGCGTCAGTATAGAGTAAAGTAGTTATCAAGTAGTCAGTAGTGTAGTGTATTAGTATATAAACTGATAATGAGCCCCAGTACAGTTTGTAATATATATAGTGTAATATACATTACGGTGTATTTGTTGTTTTTTGTATTTTTGTATGTTTGTCTGTTTGTTGTGTATTTTGGTGTTGTATTGTATATAATTCTTTGTATAGAATCAAAGAAGAAAATAGCACTGGCATAATAAGTTCAGCAGTTGCAGTTCAGTTAAGTAGTATATAACGGGATTAAAATGAGCCCCTTACAGTGTTTTGGAGTTTGTTGTAAACTATATAAGTGTTTGTAATATTAATTACGGTGTGGTTTGTATATATATCTATAGAAAATGAAGCCCACTGCATTAAATAAGTTCAGTGCACAGTATATAACGGATAATGAGCCCATTACCCAATAAGTGTTGTTGTGTAGGTCAATGAATATGTTGTAATATAATAAGTGTAATAACATTACGGGTGTAGTTGTTTTTGTATTGTTATCTATATATATAAGAAATAAACACTGCATTAATTAAGTTTTCAGTGCAGGATTTAACGCGATGGATAATGAGCCCCATTACAGTGTTAATATATATAAGTGTATGTTAAAGGGTAATATACATTACTGGTTTTGTTGTATTTTGTATGTTATCTATATCTATATAAGAAAAAACACTGCATATAAAGTTCAGTGCGTATATAAGGCGAAAAATGAGGCCCACCCATTACAAGTTGTAAATATATATAAGGGTATATATACAGTACGGTTGGTATATATATCTATAAGAAAATAAACACTGCCATAATAAGTTCAGTGCCAGTTACAGTTGCAGTATCTATAAGGATAATGAGCCATTACAGTTGGTAATATACATGACGGTGTATTTTGTTGGTGTTTTTTTTTTGTTAATTATCTATAAGAAAAAATAGCACTGCATAAAAGTTTGCAGTTTGACTGTATATAAAAGATACAGGAGCCCACTCACCAACCGGATAAGGAGCCCACTACAGTTTTGGTTTGTTTTGTAAGATATACGTATATGGGGTAATTTACATTACAGTTGTATATATATATCTAAGAAAATAGCACCTGCCATAATAGGTTCAGGGCTTGTTGTTGTATTGTATAAAACCAGATAATGAGCCCATTACAGTGTAATATATATAAAGTGTTGATTTGTATTGTCATATACAGTACAGGTGTATAATTGTTTTTGTTGTATATATAACAGTTACAGTTGGTTATAATATATATATAAGAAATAGCACTGCATAATAAGTTCAGTGCAGGAATATAACGGATAATGTGTGAGGCCATTACAGTTGTTGTAATTTGTAATATATTATTACGTGTATAATATACATTACGGTCGGTATTTGTTTTGATTGTATTTGTTGGTTGTATATATATTCTATAAGAAAATAGCACTGCATAATAAGTTACAGTGCAAAGTAAGTATTTAGTTATATAACGGATAATGAGGCCCCATTACAGTTGTATGTTGTAATAATATAAGGTGTAATATACATTACGGGTGTTTTGTTTTTGTATTTGTTATTGTATATCATGTTTTTTTGTATACTATAATAAGGAAAAAAAGGAAAATAGCACTGCATAATAAGTTCAGAGGGGCAGTATTGCAGATTATAACGGATAATGAGACCACCCATCCACTACCAGGGTCTTGGAGAATTGTAATATATATAAGTGTAATATACATTACGGTGTGTTCTGGTTTGTTGTATATTATATCGATAAGAAAAATAGCACTGCATAATAAGTCAGTGCAGTATAAGTTAGTATTCAGTCAGTATCACGTACGTTCAAAGTATTTTATAACGGATAATGAGCCAATTACCCATTACGTTGGAATAATTTATATATAAGTGTACATTATACATACGGGTGTATATAGATCTAAAGAAAAATAACACTGCCCAGCTAATAAGTTCTCAGGCAGTCAGTGTGCAGAGTTACAGGTTTGCAGTGGCAGTATCAGTTGCAGTGTAGTATTTGAGATTATAACGGATTAATGAGCCCCATTCCCATTACAGGTAAATATATATAAAGTGTATAATATTAACATAGGTGGTTGTTTCGTATAATATCTAGAAGGAAAAAACCACTGCATAATAAGTTCAGTGCACGTTATGATAATGGACATTTTTATAATGGGATTAATGAGGCCCCATTAAAGTGTGTTGTTGTTATGTGGTATATATATAAGTTTAATTACATTACGGTTGTATTATGTTTAAATATATATCATAAGAAAATAGCACCTGCATAATAGCGTTTCAGTGCAGTATAAACGGATGATAATGAGCCCACACCACATAACAGTTTTGTAATATATATAAGGTAATCGACAGTACAAGTTTGTTATAGATATATCTATAAGGAAAATAGCACTGCATAATAAGTTCGTTGCAGTAATTATTACGGAACTAATGAGCCCCCCCCCATTACAGTGTTTGTAATTTGTATTGTTGGGTAATATATATTTAAGGTTGTAATATACATTACAGTGTATTTTGTTGTATATTATATCTATAAGAAAAAATAGCCCTGTTGCCTAACATAAGTTCAGTGCCCTTATATACCGGATAATGAGCCCCATTTACAGTGTAATATTTTGTAGTATGGCTGTTGTGTATTGTAATATATTATATAAGTGTAGTAATATACATTACGGTGTTTTTTTTTTTGTTTTGTTGGTTTTTTGTTTTGTATTGTTGTATAGCTTTTTTGGTTGTATTTATTGTCTGGATAGCATATCTATAAGAAAATAACATGCCATAATAAGTCAGTGGTTGTAATAGACAGAAATGAGCCACATCCCCACGACAGTGTGTATTTGTAAAATATATACTGTATGTGTAATGAATTAACATACAGTGTATATAATCTATCTAAGAAAAATAGCCACTGCATAATAAGTTCAGTTGTGAATGAGAAAGGAGGAAGGAGCCAGGATCCCAGTGGGGGGGGGGGAGTGGGGGAGGTTGGGAAGGAGAGAGAAGGGGGGAGGGAATGGGTAAGATACAGGACATGGGACTCGGTGTTGTTTTGTATATTATCTATAAGAGGGAATAGCACTGCATAATAAGTTCAGTGCTGTATATAACGGGATAAGGAGGCCCACTTAGGTTTGTAATACTTTATACTGTCAGGGCGATGCATTCAACGGGAGCGCAATCGATCTTGATTTTGGAGTTTTAAAGTTGCCGCTAACCGATGTTTATTTATATTCGTTTGTAGGAGATCCACTTTAACTCCCTTACGTGCGGGGCTGCGTTGGTGGCTAACGCGAAAGAAGTTTTAACAGCCGCAGCTGCCGCAAAAAGCGATGTTTCTGGTTTTGTTATAGCCGGAAAATTGGCATTTCAGTTTATTGCAGACTATCAAGCCGGAAATGGACGGCGGAAGCGGAACGGAATAGAAAAGAGCCCAGGAAAGGGAGCGGTGAGGATGGGTTCGCGCGCGCTATGTATTCATCGCGGGTGTGGGGTTGGGTGGGGGCGCTTGTGCCTTTCTAGCCCCGCTTTGTTCCCTTCCCTTTTTTTTTTTCCATCCTCTCAACCCCCACCCACTCCCGTCCCAACCCCAAGTAACCAATTCAACCCATCCGTTGTCCAGACACGGAGTGTGGCTTTTGAGAGATACTTCTATCCTATCTGCGATCGCTCTTTGCCCCCGGAGCCCACATCACGCACCCTGCTTCAACGTTCCCCTACCCTTGTCAGTACCACCGTACGTAGATCAACATGGGGACAAGATCCTGAATGTGGTTAACTAAGACTTCAGGCGTATTATAAAAAGACCCACCAAAAACCGTAACCACAACAGCACCCTACGACCCCCCCCCCCATCCACAACCTACAATCCACGACGTTCCCAGAGACAAACAAATAGCACGGCACCTCCCCCTGATAAATACAGTTCCCCACCCCCCGCAACCCACACCCCCGCCTATTCCTCTTTGTGAATCTTTGTATAGCTCTGCACTTTCCTTTATATCCAGCCTCTACCCTACCCCCTCCTGTCATTACACTGTTAGGAGCCACTTTATCATACGATGGTCTACCCTTCGTTAGAGCTTGTTACCCCAGGGTATGTAATTGTTAATAATTGTATTGTTTGTAACTTGTCTGTGTATGATCTGGTTGTAATATTATATAAGTGTGTAATATACATTGCAGTGGATTGTTAATTATATAGAGAAAATAGCACTGCGTAAAAGTTCAGTGCCATATATAACGGATGATAATGAGCCCATTACAGTGTAAGATATATAGATGTAATATACATACAGTTGTATATATATCTATAAGAAAATAACACTGCAGTATAAGTCAGTGCTGTATATAACTGATATGAGCCCATTACAGTGTAATATATATAAGTGTAATATACATTGCAGTGTATATATATCTATAAGAAAATAGCACTGCATAATAAGTTCAGGCTCATATTAATGATAATGAGCCATTACCGTTGTAATATATATAGTGTAATATACATTAGTGTATATATATATCTATAAGAAAATAGCACTGCTAATAAGTTCAGTTCAGTGAGTATATAAACGATAATGAGCCATTACATGTAATATATATAAGTGTAATATACATTGCAGTGTATATAATCTATAAGAAAAAACACGGCGTAATAAGTTCAGTGCTGTATATAACGGATAATGAGCCCATACAGTGTAATATATATAAGTGTTATACATTACAGTGTATAAATATCTATAAAAAATAGCACGGCATAATAAGTTCAGTGCTGAATAACAGATAATGAGCCCACTACAGTTAATATATATAGTGTAATACATTACAGTGTATAAATATCTATAAGAAAATAGCACTGCATAATAGTTCAGTGCTGTATATAACAGAGAATGAGCCCACTACAGTGTAATATATATAAGTGTAATATACATTACAGTGTATAAATATCATAAGAAAAAGCACTGCATAATAAGTTCAGTGCTGTATAAACTGATAATGAGCCATACAGTGTATATATATAAGTGTAATATACATTACAGTGTGATAAATATCTATAAGAAAATAGCATGCGTAATAAGTTCATGCTGTATATAACGGATAATGAGCCCATTACAGGTAATATATATGTGTAATGTACATACAGTGTATAATATCTATAAGAAAATAGCACTGCATAATAAGTTCAGTGCTGTAATAAAGAGATGAATGCCCATTACAGTGTAATATATATAAGTATAATATACATTACAGTGTATAAATATCTATAAGAAAATAGCACTGCTAATAAGTTCAGTGCTGTATAAACAGAAATGAGCACTACAGTGTAATATATATAAGTGTAATATACATTACAGTGTATAAATATCTATAAGAAAATAGCACTGCATAATAAGTTCAGGCTGATATAACAGATAATGAGTCCATTACAGTGTAATATATAAGGTGTAATAACATTACAGTGTATAATATCTATAAGAAAATAGCACTGCATATAAGTTCAGTGCTGTATATAACAGATATGAGCCCACTACAGTGTAATATATAGAAGTGTAATATACATTCAGTGTATATACATCTATAAGAAAATATCACTGCATAATAAGTTCAGTGCTGTATATAACGATAATGAGCCCACTTACAGTGGTAATATATATAAGTGTAATATACATACAGTGTATATCATCTATAAGAAAATAGCACTGCATAAAATCAGTGCCTGTATATAACAGATAATGAGCCCACTACAGTGTAATATATATAAGTGTAATATACATTACAGTGGTATATAATCTATAGAAAATGCACTGCATAATAAGTTCAGTGCTGTATATAACAGATATGAGCCCACTACAGTGTAATAATATAAGTGGTAATATACATTACAGTGTATATATATCTAGAAAATAACAGATAATAAGTTCAGTGCTGTATATAACAGATAATGAGCCCATTACAGTGTTAATATATATAAGTGTAATATACATTACAGTGTATATATATCTATAAGAAAATAGCACTGCATAATAAGTTCAGTGCTGTATATAACAGATAATGAGCCATTACAGTGTAATATATATATGTGTAATATACATCAGTGTATATATATCTATAAGAAATAGCACTGCATAATAAGTTCAGTGCCATATATAACGGATATGAGCCCATTACAGTGTAATCTATATAGTTAATACATACGGTGTATATATCTATAAGAAAATAGCACTGCTAATAAGTTCAGTGCTGTATAGAACGGATAATGAGCCCATTACATGGTTTTTCAAAAAAATATA